>CM024174.1:8344977-8762883 GCA_013433145.1 Ascaris suum
TGCCTTAAGTAATGTGGTTTTTTGCTGGGTCGATCTTCTCTTTCAGAGCAAATCTCATTTCTCTATGACTGGATCACTGCATTCAGTTAGGGTGCCCAAAGTGGCACTTAACATATCCACTATGTGAAAGCATTTGCCATCAGTCAGTTGAAATGTTGGCTGGTCAGTTTTGCCATTGAAATGACTGAACTGTACATTAAAGTGTTCATTCGAAGCAACTGTGGGAGAGTCTGTCTCACTGCCTATAAAGTTGGTGGAGTTCCATGCGGAAGAATAAGCAGAAGACCTGGCACCCGGGCGTATGAAGCGCCTGTCAGACTACCTTACGTCAAAAATGGAACTGAACTCCTCATGGCTAAAATTTCGCGGTGGATGTGCTCTGAGATTAGATGACTCGGCTTCAAGCTGTCGGTATCGGTATGCGTGATGTGGATGAAGATATTGACCCCGCTACGTATGGTGCGTTGTTTCGAAGGTCTGCAAGGATGTAAACTGTGTTCTGCGAGTCTTGTGATAAGGTATTTGCAGTGATGCTCTAAGGCGTACATAATCTGCTATCGATGTATTCTGGAATATTGCATGCAAATGTGGTCCTCTCGTCTGTTTTTATTATGAAGATTGTTTAGACATGAAGAATATTTCACTGATATGACGTTTCACGAACTGTTGCCTGAACTCTCCTCAGCGGTTGTTGGACGTCGCTAAGGACCTCTGAACTTTAAACTTCAACCTACTGCAGAGTAAAATTTGACTATTGGCGTTCACTTGTTTCTATTGACGTTTGTTTATACAGAGCACCGCAGAGTATACCTGAATGACTTTGTTGACTTCCGTAGTACACATAGCTAGGTGCCGAGCTCGCTTGCACCCATTTCTCCTCCCTCCACCGAAGAATGATCTGATTTTCCTTTCTTTTTAGAAATATTTTCGCTTTGTTTTCTATTGTCAGAGGTGAAGCGGAAACACGAAATAGTGGTGGGATTTCGGGGAAAGCAATCGTGCAAATGTTTGATCAGTCAAATTTTCCCCGTCGTCCTTGCCCTGGGTCATCCTGGAGGTGGCTGGGCGCTCTTATTTTAAAGTGAGTTCTGCAAGTAGCATTTATTGCTGTTTTCGTCAATTTGCATTACCGAAGCAGGTGATTGATCAGTGTAAATGAAGAAGGGGGCGAAGAGATTGAGCCGAAAGATGCGGAATCCTGCACGTTTCGAAGACACGTCGTTGAGTTGTTGGCGCGAATTAATTCTGCTTTTCAGAGAGGAAATGGAGACCGCTTCATGGTCGTCTGTGACGAACACATGTGCTCGCGAGTTATTCGCGGACGCCGGCTACCCGAGGCACTGTGATATCTGTCCTCCTTCTATCACCTTCGCGGATCGCTTTGAAATGGCACACCACCTGCGGAGAGTGCACTCAACGAGAGAAGGTGGCTCCTTCATTTGCCGGTCTGTTCCCTCCCTTCGCTTTCCTTTTTGCGTTGATGGAGATCACTCCTGTGCTCGTGAATTTGTACATCACGTTATGGCGGCACCGTACCTGTTCCTTTGTATGTGTGTCTGTCTGTCTGCCCGGTAGTTCCATCCGATCGTCACTGAAGTTGCTCTTCAACTTTGCCATTTTACGCCAGGACCTTTTTGCGCCAAGGCCAATTTGACACAGCCAACTGTTGCATCGACGGTTAAACGCTTTTTGAATGTTTTATAGTATTATTAAGAGAATGATACCTGTAAATACCTGATAATAAATTGAGGGAAGCTTAGAAAATCGCCAGATTTCAATCATTATTCTGAACGGAACCTTTTTTATTATTTGTTTCTTCTCAAGGAGCCATTTTATCGGAAATAGTTCGTCGATGTTTCAACGTTTCTTTCGCGCAATGTTGTTCCCTTCTTGCCTATTTAAATGAAGCTTTATCAACTTATTAGCACGATAAAGAAAGCTTTTTTATTGGAAGCCGATTTGGGTGGTGCTCACTGTTCTAGAAGAAACTTCAACACACACCTCCGAAACGAGTTTATTTATACATAGCATATGGCAATTGATATAATGGGGTCATATCAGCACCGCTCTGATCCATAATGGCCATTCTCAGCATCGAATAATCTCAGAATGAAAACGATTGCACAACATTGTCCCACCCCCAAGAATTGATGCGGCAGTGGAATGCCGTTATTTGTTTCCGTTCATCCGATCGTCCACTTTCATGCTTTTGTATAAAGTAACAAATAGATTCGATTCTTATGCAGAGTCGGCGTGAGTGGAAATGCAGTCAATTTCATTTAAACGACGGAGCCATCCTCATTAAACCACCACCGTTAATGTTGTTGTCTCTTGAGAGGTCAACGTCAACGGTCCTGCGTGTCGCTGAAAATATTTCGCGTTCGTTTTGCTCAGGAACACGCTGTGTTTCATAAAGTCTCAGGTGATACTCGCATCGATGTTCTTCTGATGAGCCTGTTACATCGCAGCCACAGATACAGACTTACAATCGTGAGAGCCCTTCAGAAAGCGTTTCGGCCGTAATGGCGTTCATTCTCTTTGGACCACCACAGAATGTAGCACGAAGTTTTTTCGGATGAGAGGGTGACGGTGGTACCACCCACGCTATTTTGATGCCTTCTTTCCTTTCCACAACTGCCTTCCGGTCGTGCTCATACGATTCAAAATCGGGAAGGGATGGCGGTCGCCTCTTCACCTTCCTGTCCTCTAAATAGGCCTATGATGGGTTATTTAGTTGTTTTTATTCTGCGTCCTTTCGCGTTTATTCTATTCGCAGCGTTTCGCATCTGCGAAAAGGATTTTGAATTCCCTTCCCCCAAGAAATGGTTTGGGTACGGTCCACTCAAACAAGCATTTTATAAATCTGGCTGCCATGGAACCGTCGTTGATTGCCTCAAACAACCTCCAAGTAAATTGTAGCTAACGCTGTTGATACTCTTCATAAGTTGATATTTGAATCCGTCCATGAAAGCAATTCGTCCTCCGTATTATAGTCAATAATTTCACTCCTTCAATGTCCTTACTTCTCTCCTCCCCTATGCGTTCTCCTCCCTCCTCCCCCCCCCCCCCCCCCACCTCTCCCGTCTAAAAGCCATCGGTTTCTCAGTTAGCGAGACTATAGGTAGTTTTCGAACGGAAAAGTCGAGCATATCTTTATTTGTTAAGTGATTAAGCTGGTGTTTAACTTAGCGATGCGTTTTCAGTTACGGACCAAATGGGATTTGCCAAACATTGCCACTTGAGGGTGTGTCGGATCGAGACTATGAAGCTCATCTTCGTAAATGCCACATAAGTGCAGGTGAGTGCAGTCAGCCATTGCTTTGAGTGTTGGTACCTGTCTCCATATCACTTCGTGGCGCATCAAACCGAGTTTACATCCTTCTGCATCTCCTTCCCTGTTGGCTATTTCAGTATGTGCACCCGCACTGTGAGCTGTTAAACTAGATTTCGTGCTTGTTGATTACCCCACTTGAACGACCGATATTTTGAAGTGACATCAAATTTATGAGTCACTTTCTTGCTTAGCCACTTGGCTTTGAACTAAAGTCGAATTTTTTAATGAAAGAGAAAAATGAGCTAACTTTTCCTCTCTATTTTAGTGTTTTGGGGAAGTCAGATTTTCGTAGGGCCTCTTCTCGCTAACGGAGTGTCACGCAGTAAGACCACTTCGAATTGCCTAGTCCTCAGATCAGATGCAACCGATTGAGTTCAGTCACCTCGCAAAAATAAGGATTTTTCACGCATAAATACCGTGTCTTTCTCAGCAAGCGAGTAGAGCTAGCAGGAATGTGAAGAACCTTTTAACTTGTTGTTGGTAATCACCTAGAGGGGGCGCCTGCGTGACAGCGTAACGGGCATAGCTGTGCGTCTCGAAAAGCGACACGCAGGGGATTCTCTGTGTTGCATTTCAGTGCATGAGTGCCACTGCTTGTTGATTTTTAATATGGAGCTTTTCCTTGCTGCAAAACGTATGTTTTTCCTCCCCGTCTCTCCGCCCGCACGCTGTTCCAACACATTTGCTGTTGGAGCTGCAATGTGTGTGATTTAAATGAGCACTACATTTAATCACGCACGGACATTGTGTGCGTATGGAATCTGTTGTCACGATTGGTATAAATCAAAGATTGCAATTGAGGAATATTTCAGCGAGTGCAAGCAAGGTATCACCAAATGCTCCGTCGAATGAGGAAATCGCCGATGCCAAAAATAGAACATTCACGGTGCACAGGTGAGTGTTTCCTCTGCTTAATGATTATACAAGCATCTGTTCTTTTAGTTCTCTGTTGCATTGCAGGCTGTGTATTTGAAAGTGTGTTTCGTGAATAAATAGGATGCGTCACTTTTATTGATACCAATTTCTGCCCCCCTATACATGCGCCAAGGAAGCGGTTAGCTTCTCTGCGGGCCATCGTATAACTGTGTGATCCATGCATCTGTGAAAGTGCAGTTGAAGGGTTCGATCTGCAGACCGCCGGTCAAGGTGGCTACGGAAGGGTGGGATGGAGCATATGAATTGTTTGTTTGATGCCAGCTTTTCTGGGTGGCATATTATTTTCCTTTATTTATAACTAACCGTATTCCGCTAGTGCTGAGGGCAGGCTGTTCTTTGCAAACTAGCGCATATCATTTGATGTGCTGCCGTTAGCTCCCGCTCTAAGGATAATAACGACGACAGCGTTGTGGGAGGTGTTAATACCATCGATTATTTATTTATTTATTGACTTGCTTACAAAAATGATTTATTAGCAACGATTGTAACGGGATTACATTCACTTGAGCATTTTAATGACAGCATGGATGAAGTTACCGGTAGGAATATATACAACTCCGTTCATGAACCTTAGGGCTTGCAGGCTTCTCAAGTTTTACAGCGGACACGTAACCAAGAGCGACTTGTAATTTTCACGGATTTTATTTCATACTGGCAGTAATCGCATATGAAATTTCCCACGTCGTTCCACAATGGAAAGAGGAAGTGCAAGCCAATAGTGTAAGCACATTGTGCAGTTGTTAACTTTACCTCTAACATCAAAAAGAATGCATTGCTGTTGAATGAAGGGTGCATAATATCTATGGGGAGTGTAAACGAGCTTTTACCGCAGTTCGAGTAGAAGCTGAACCGACCAAAGATATGCTGGGGTGTTCACGATCGGCGTCTGAATGTCGGCTTGAGCAGCAGTGTGCGAGCATTGCTTGTTTTGTATTCTCCTATGTACTGCAGCAGAGGTTGACATTCTGACGCCAACGCATCCTACGTTTACATCATTACACCACAATCAGGAATATTTTTTCTTTTATTGCTGTTCATCTCCTCTCTCCCATTTTACTTCGCCCCCTCTCTCAATTTATTCTCGAGCTTTCATGAAGTATAACGTGACAAAAGAAAGGGGAGGGGGGAGGGGATGATGAAAACCAAATGTAATTAATGCCACAGGTCGGTTGGCGTGAGAGCAATCTGCGTAGGTACTCAACAGGCAATATATGTTAAGTTATAGTGTTAAGCGCACAACACTTGTCATTTTCTCTGTCTAAACCGCATATCGCGCGTATCGTTAGCCCACTAGCATGCTTCGCAGTAAGCAGAACCTTGCAAGCCACACATATCGGTTGTACAAACCACGTCTTGCCGTCACTTTGCAACGCTGGTCGAGAGCTATACTCGGGAATGCGGATTGTCATTGAGTGTTGCTGTGGTTTTAGCGGAAACTCGGGACGCTTTCCGCAACTGCAATTATCACTTTTTGAGTTTTTGTTTTTAACCGATTTAGGGCCTTTTCAAGCTTCATCGCTACCGCCGCCATATCGAACACTTTCAAATGAGTCGTTGTTGTCCCAAGTGAGTGGAAGAGAACGAGCGGGGAGCTGTTCAATTTTATGAATGGGGAACGGAAAATTTTGCAGCTAATTTAGTTGGACTGCCCTTTGTGTTTTTGCTGAAGAAAGACAGAACTTTTTCCTTTGAAATGTGGCAATTATCTCTCTCTTTAAAAGCGAGGAGATCTCTCCACGGGTTCTGTCTCCTCATTTGTTGCTGTCTCTCACGTTCCTTTCGTCTTCCGTCATATTCGATCGCTCTTCTATGAGGATAATATTCTAATGGCAAATCCTTTATGTGGATGATTTCAATTCTGAAGTGAAATAAGCAATTTCAGAGCGTTCCTATGACCGTTTTATCTCCAGTTAACTTCCCAAGGGATATGCGCAAACCGCGCTTTTCATGCTGAATTCATTTTAAGCGGATTCATGTTGTGCCGTCTAACTTCATGCAAGAACAGATTCATCGAGGACGTTTTGAAACAGCACTTCGCATGGCTGAATGAAGATTAGTGAATTGATAAATCACTCATATATCAACAGAAAATAAGGCTTCTCGACACTGTTTGTTAACTCATTGTTTATAAGGGACCTTCTAGAAGGCTGAAAGAATGGTATTGAATTAATGAATTTTTTTCAAAGACGTGAAACAGCGGTTTTCTCATGTGAGCAAGTGAGAAAGTAAAGAAAGGAGACGAACCTTGGAATCGCCGTTTTTGTTTCCAAATGGACTGGCGAGAGGATTCACCGAAAATTTATTGCCTCCATTTTCTTTTGTCGATTTGTGTTTTACTGCTTGTGATGACTGCGATGAGATGAGTCGCTTCTTTATTACCTCTCTTGTTAAGTAGGTGTACAAATAGGTTCCGCCCTGAAACGGCAAATACAGAAAGCAGTAATCGCCGATGATCGGCATCAAGTTTATTAACAGCACTTACACCACATATGCTCTCTATGTTCAAGAATATAGGGAACATTACTGATAATTACTTTTAAATGAACCAAAAATATTATAATTTCGAGGCAGTGAACTGTCTCCGAGAACGCTCCGCTATCCTTTTCTTGGTTTCGTCCAGAGCTTAGCTTCACTTGTCGCCGTCGGCTGAATAGTATTCTTCGCTCTTCCACCTACATTATATGTCGCGCCAATCTAGGTTATGTGTCGTTTCGATTGATATCTCACTTGGAACAGGAATTGGGTTTAATCGAAGAGGACTACCATGTAGAAGTGAATTGAGCGCATTTCCACTCTCGGTGTACCGGCCGACTTCAACCTACCCTGGACAGGGACTGGATTTAACACATCACCAAATGGTTTAGGTAATTCAGTCCTAGTTCTGTTTCCGGTCGCAGCCGGAGCCACGTTTAGCGAGGCCTCTTTCTCAATGAATTGCTTGTGTTCGGCAATTTAGAGACAAAGTGCAACTCATGAGAATCAGATGATTCTGCTTTTATTCCTTGATTCATATCGAGAATGGAGGAATTCCAAACGGAAGTTAACAGATCATGCTGGATTTTAGTCGCTACTGCTGAAAAGGGGAATATTTTTGTCTTAGGAAGTGCCAGTAGGTGAGATCACGCTGCTTTTTAAATGTGCATTTGCATAGCACTTTAAGGGTATATTGTAATATATATATATATATATATATATATATATATATATATATATATATATATATATATATATATATATATATATATATATATATATATATATATATAAACGGCGGAACGGCGGAAGCCAAAGTCGTAATTTTGTTGAGCATAATCTACGCCACAGAACGACCCGGTATGGTTATTTCCAGATTCGCTTATCAACTGGAAAAAGGTTAACTGCTTAGAGGGTTGACTCGGCTGGCAACAAACGGGGCGGAATTTTCGTAGAATAATTTTTGCAGCTGGTCGGCGTGAATGAAATATTATTTTGTGTTCGTTTAATTTCGTAATTTAAAATTATTTGCAACTTTGCGGTGCACTTTGATGTGTGGATAGTTGGGGTGCTCTTCTCGGGGCGGTCTCTCCACCTGTCCTGCTATCGAACAGCTTAATTTTTAGGGAACAGATGTCGTTATTCTACTTTATCTTGTAAAATAAAAGTTGTTAGTAATGAAGCAAGAGGATGCAAACCTGTATCAAGCTGAGGATTGAAAGACCAAGCCACATTCCGATGGATCCACCAAGAGCGGCGATGAATGTGGGGATCGACCACACCCATTTCTGTTCGAGTGTTAAGTATTCAAACGATCCCCAGTTGAGGTTCACTAATGTTAGATCTGCAACGGCGTGGATCGTGATGAAGCTTATCGGTTAATGACATTTTTTCAAGATAAGAGTGGACGTAATTTGGCATCAACGAGCAGTTTTCCAGGTGTAAAGGCTCATCAACAAGCACGTTTAGTTGAGTATATATCGCAAACATTTCATCGCTGCGTTGTTATCCTCTCTGCAAGAATTGCTCATTGCTTGCAGCCGCACTTTATTAGATGCTCTTCTGTAATTATGTCTGCTGTTATTGGAAAGCGTTGCATTCGTTTTTATGGAATCAAATAGCGATGACAGAATCAGGTTTTCCGAACTTACGTCACTATACGTGTTTGTGTTTATTGATGCTTTCAACGTCTCTTTATGGTAGACGTGATTGATACGCCTCTCAGTCCGAGATGCACTTTGCCCTAATGGTCTTTTCAAGGACAATTTCGAGTGCAGTTTTGTGCCTCAGTTTTTTGATGCAGAGTAAAGGATTTCACATCTTACTGCGAACGCTTTATTTAATATAGTTGATCAACTATAGTTTCCTTCTCTGTTTTGCGCCTCTTTAGAATCAACGCACTTGTTTTCCCTGAAATACTATCTAAGGAGCTGTTGTACTGGACTTCTGATATTGGAATCTCAAACAAAACCATTTTCTTCAATTTGAGAGTGGTTGGGGAGGGAGGGGGCGGATTTTATTTCGTAGGAATTTTGCAGTTAGTGACTGATGCGATTGAACATGAGGATTCGAGAATTTTAATGCAACTTAATATTTAGCATCCGCGCAAATATTGAAAGTTTTTACAGTTTATGTGCCCATTCCTCGCGTTTTTGGTGGAATTTCTAGATCTATAGAGTTATTTACGTTCGTTATTTCAAGCTCTGAAAGGCCACATCGTTTCGTGATATAATCTCTCGACTTCTAGAGATGTGGGTGTGCACTTCCGTATGCAGAATACGTACGTACACCTGCGTACATATGCATACGCATATACACAGATGTATGCACAAAATGTTCACATCTTTACATATGTATGCATATATATACATATATATATATGTATATATATATATATATATATATATATATATATATATATATATATATATATATATATATATATATATATATATATACATATATATTGTTATATACGCAGGCACACATATATACATGAGTAAAGATATATGCATGTGTGTAGGTACGCATACATGTACATTAAGATATGCTTAAATAGGTTCTAGATGAGCGCAGTTATCTGTTTATAAGTGGCGCTAACTACACTGAACAGTTCTCGTCTTCATTCACTTCACGCGCAAATTGATCGAGTTACCGCAGAATGGAACGATTGCAATGAATCGGTACTCTTTGAAGCGGACCTCCCGGAATGCTGCGTTCTCCTAGTGGTCGATCATAATTTACCTTTACGTGCCATTCTTCCTTGTTGTTCATGATCGATCTCATATCGGATTTGAGTGCAATCACGATAACATCCATCCGTACATTCCTTCTCAGAAAATTTTCCTCTCTGAACGCTAAAATATTATATCAGGTTATCTTGATTCAATTACAGGTAGCGTTAAGCGTTGTAAAAATATTCAAATTCACATTCATTCATTTGCATAATTGAAAGTATAAAATACTTTTCTTGGCGATATTGACATGCGCGAGCTGCTAAGGAATCAGTGAATAAATTAAACAGTGGTGCATTGTGAATCACTAACTAAGATTATCCCGAAGATCACTCGAATCCCATTGTATAAAGACATTTGTCCCTCTTAGAGGCTAAAAATCTGTCCTCTACCGGTGATCAGCTAAAGTGCAAAACTGATGTTATCATTCACTCACTGCTGTAATAATTTTCCCTGTTTTTCAAGTGTGCTGACTCACGTGTCTTCACGCGTTCTTCTGTGGGTCTGTCCAAGGTTTAATGTTTGAATGCCAGTGTCCTTGTTGTTATAATAGCTTGCGGGTGCCATCCGTAGTTGTGTCATACGAGCATGATTATACTTATTAGCCAATACTTACTCGAGTTCGCATTTTTCATAGTCACAGAGAGGGAAGTCGATGAATTCATCGTCGCTTTTAACGAGATAACTCAGCGTCACAGCTGTGCAGTTGCATAGCGACTGAAAATATAAGAGGCATCTCATTATTTTCATTGTGTGGGACTTTGCGAAAATCAGCCAGGGGATAGGCTGCAGTAACTTCGCTGTTTGTAAGAAACTCTTCTAATAGAAGCGATATGAATGAAGTAAACTTTCGTGGGCGAACTTCAGATTATTTTAGTTCGAACTGTCTGCTACCATTTCAGTCGTTTTCAATAAAAAAGTGCGACGTGAGGATGAATGCAATTGGGAAATCGTTGCAAATCCTGTAACATATAATCAATGGACCCGAATCATTTTCATGCGACATCTGAGTCGGCAATCGAATTCGGTGTCCTCTCCCTCTTCGACATTCCTGCATGCCGTTCCATTGTCGTCGTTCTCAAGCATCACATAACGTGCTCGCACTTCCACTGTCACTTCGTGTCGCATTCCCAAACACAGCTGCAAGGACAAAGCATCATCCGTCTCACACTTTTTGCAATCAGGAAATGATGTCTTATGTGTTAGTTCTGGAATAAAATGGATTCTAGGCCGGTGCCCCACTTTGGTCGACTCAAAACCATCTGTTTTCGTGTAGTCATCTACTGAATTCGGTCTCGTTACCGGTCTTAGTCAAGGTCGAATTCAGCCAGTCGCCTGCGTTTATAGTGGGTTGTTTCAGTGTAAATTGCGATTCATAAGTGCTGCCATGTTCCGCATTCAGGGAAGGTTTTTACTGCAGTGGTTGGATGGGGGCAAGAAAAGTGTTAACGGTTCAGCAGACAAAGTGGACGATATTGGAGCTGATTAATGAGAGGCTGAGATGGATGAACCTTTCGTTCAAGACTTAGTGTTACACTAGAAATAGAATTACGTCGTCATTGTAGCCGTCTCTTGCTCTTCCTCTGCCCTGCACGAATCGTGACAGCGAGCTGGGTCGACCGTGGAAATCCACCGACATACATTCCACATCCTTGCCGTTCAGATTCTCAGCGTTATGTGATAGCATCATCGTAAAGAAGTTTCCCTTAACAACGTAAACTTCGGGATGTTTTATCGGTTGCTGGAATTGATTATGGACTGTTATCGATCATCCTTATTCACTGATGTTGTTATATTACTCACTGGATTATAACTGAGAGTGTGCGTTCCGTTGATGAATTATGGGGCAGTGCTGTGACCTTTATAAGTCAGAATTGTAGTGAAGAAGCCGAAGAGAGAATCTCTTCCTATAAGCTTTAATGCGATTTGCATGTTTCCTTATTTGAGCTACGGGCGTCTGTCTTGCTAGAGCATATTTGCAAAAATCAATTGGCCGTATTCAAAAAATGAAACCTAAGCTGGATCTAACATTGAGATCTCATTTGGAATAACCCGAAAAGAATCTTCCATGGATGATTGTTCCCATAGAAAAGGACCTGCTCCGAATTGAAACGTTGAAACCATTCGAGTTTTTCAGGCAGCAGTGAGCAATGATACTTCTTGACGAAAATACATCAGTTTATCTTCAATTGGGTGAATGTTTAGCAGAATGGAAGGAGCGTCATTCAGTCTCACTCGCAACATGCGAGGAATGAATAGTTTGTGAGCAGAACGAGCGTCACCTAACGTCCTGTCAAAATTCGGAACGAAGGCTAACTTTTCACGAAGGTATTCTCCGTTAAAGAGATCGGGTTCTTACCAGCGGTTCATAAATGAGTTCATCGTATTTTTTAAAAGATATGGATTATGAGACAAGCATGTTCACAGAGGAATGATTGTTTCGACATGGGGTTGTTCGATTTTGAAGTTTGGTTCGGTGAATGAGTTAAGCATGGAGGTTGCAGGGAAAGCGATGATAGGCCGGTGATGCATTGGAGTGAATCGAAGATTCGAGAGAGAGCTTCAGTATCCGGGACAGCTATTCTCTTAACAGCTAAATTATTTTATGCTAGTTTGCAAGCAGTTACTGTTGCGGTGCTTCTTCAAGAAACTCGTTCTTGCATAACTAATTAATACTCACGTTGCTACTCAATGTGCTCTCTTTTTGCCATTTTCCTGCCTACGGGATCACTTGAATAGGAGGTTATGTGGTGTGGAAGTGATTTGAACTCAGCAGAGTGGGCGTACCTGGTCGCCGATGTCATAGAAGTTATCTTTATCGAAGTATGGTTGGAAACAGAATTGCATCATCGATATCCACGATGTGCGGAAGCGAGTCCTTATGACGAGGTCCTCGTTGAACGTCGTTCTCTGGAATCGTTGCATTGAACGGCGAATCGTCTCTTCACCGACCTTCTCCGTAAATTCCGCAAATGTGATGTTCCTCTCTGCGATCGCATTTAACCACATCTGAGTTAATCGCTTGTTGCTTCTTTACAGTTTCCATTTGGTATAGGATGTAGAGCAGTGGGAAGAGTGATTTCGGTGGTTGGCTGCAGTGATGGGCTTTTCCATCTCCTCACTCTCCATTTCGGTCATTTTTGAGGTTACTGCATCATCATGTCCTATCCTTGTCATAAAACGAGGGAAATCTTTCAAGTGGTCGTAAGTGGTTACTCATTTTCTAGGTGCGTTTGACGCTTAAGCAGCGACTAGGAAGGTGTTACGTTATCCATCCTCTATATCTTCTACAGAAGCCCCTATGTCTGGTTCCTTTCTAAATGGAAGTATTGTCCAGTAGTTGCTATACTACAGTTCCATCCGATCTTAGCTTTTATTGTTTTCCGTCTGCACCTACTTTGACCATCTTCCGTTTGGAGGCGAGTCTTGGCTCAGTTCTGAATACATTAATGGACCGGGCTGAGCCGTGCGCAGTGGTCTCTCGTTCGATGCTGTTCAACGTTGCGACCACCTCGTACGCCTCCATCACCATTCGAAGATCCCAGCGGTCATTGAGGAAACTTCCCTTATCCGTCATGTTCAGCAGGTTATCCTGCAATAGCCGCTCGTTCACTCTTATCTGAGGTATTTAGTGAGGTTAAAGCGTTCTCTTTCATGTGTGGTTTAATATTTCCCAATTGGTTTATTTCTATCTGTCGTTGTTAAAAAACAACTTCATGTAACATGTTTGCCTCTCATCAGTGGAGTGCAAATATTTTCGCAACGTCAAATAAGAGACAACACATTGTTTGATTAAGTAGATAAGAACCTCTTTGAGCATTTTGGGAAGTAATACCACCTCAGCCAGTCACCCCATCTTCTGTTGTAAAGTCTCTCGTGAAAGGCTTTCCACAAATTTCTAACCTAATGATCTGGGGGCGTGCTTGGACTATGTGACTGAACCCAGTTAAGTGTTTTCCAGCGCTCACCTATATTTTCGAATGTGCGGTACAAGTGAAAAACGAGCTAGGCTGTGAATTTCAGCTTATAAAATGAGTGGAGATTGGAGGCGGCGAAGAGATGACAAAACTGGCTGGGCGTTTCTGTTCTCGTGGATGACGAAGAAAAGACCTAGAGGGAGGAGTGGTTGTGAACCACTAGTTTCCGTTACTGTGAGGTTCCACTTTGCTTGCAGAGATGTGTGCTCATTTAGTGACAGCAGCTAGATAGAAATTAGCCGTCACATTCACGTAAGTTAATTTGCTCAGGTATGCAGACGTAAGCAGTGCTCTAGTACACCTGACAAACAACGCGAAACTGTCGCCATCTTGTGTAGCGTTATTTATGCACTCAGCTTATTCGTATTATACCTAATCAATGGCACAGTTTCATTATTCATCAGAATTAAGCGTTTATGCGTTCTTAACTGATAGGCGTAAATACCAATGCCATGGAAAGTGGGGGGGGGGGGGGGCACTTGCTCATCGTCGACTTACGGTTACCTTTGTGAGTGGTGGATATGTGAAAGGAATGGCGGTAGGATTTACAAATACAGGTCTTTTGCAGGATCAGTAACTTGCAAGACGCGCAGCAGTATCTTATCGATTATGTAACGGAACGGTTTGAAAACCTAATGCTTTGCTGATCATTCGCTTTTTTGAAATATTTATAGAACCTGTTTCCTGGTGACCGGAATCACAAAAGGCAAATGGTGGCAGTCGCCTGAGGCGTTTTTCCGGTTCTTTTACTTGAGTTTTTCAATATGTTTGGCGCATGTCGTCTGGTGTTTAGTTTAGGCATTTTCTTCTCATGAGGAAATGGAACTCTTCGTTAGCAGTTCGATAAATTGTTAGCTGTTGCTTTTTCTATACTTCACGTTTTTGCACAAGTCAGTCATATAACTTCCAACTTTTCCCGTGTGCCACCCATCTGTCATACGCTCTTTAAGTCTTCGACAAATGTATTGTTGTATAGGTCGATGCGAAATAGCCGAAAGATGCTTGATGCCAGAGGATTGGGCATTTGCGCTCTGCATCCATCAACGATTGCGATGCGGAATAGATTTCTGATGTGGAGTAAACAGTGGCATTTACTTTGCATCAGCACTTCCATCTTTTCTGCTTGTTTATTGAACATGATATTTGATTTAGGTCGGCGAACATTTTTTTAGTTGGGGGGGGGGGGGGGGGGAGGAAGAACCTGACAAAGCTACTGGTCTCGGAAAGCTTTCTTTCAAACAATGGCTGTGGCGTTTTTAATTAATTTGATTATACCGCTTATCGTACATTAAACTGCAGAAATTAACTTGGACGTTGCCCTTTTCTGCAATTCTTTGTTTCCTTTCTATCCCCGTATATATGCATGTCATCTTAACAATGCACTCCCTTCCCCACCTGTGCTGCCTGCACGCTATACAGACGGCCTCTCTATTCACAACCAGTACAGCGTATATCACTCGATCTGCATAAGTTGTTTCCATTTTGAGAGATCTTTCGCACAGTTTGAGGTCAAATTCCTCATAAAATAGATAAATCATGCTAACATTTGAGGTGATAACGCTGATAACGCTCTAGATTGACTTGTTTCAATGATCAACATATTTTTGAGGCATTTTGATCGCCGAATATGAAAGACTAGTTACTGAGATTCACGTTTACGCTTACCTGAACGCAGTCTCATCAACATTGGTTTTTCACTTCATTTCATAAGATTCGCTATTTGTTTCATGCCAATCACTTACCTGTGGCATAATTAACGAAAGTTTTATGGCAGGTGATCGCGGATGTTATATATTTAATTATTATATCAGTTGTCTTTTTAATGTGTGTCGCCGAGATATTAATTCATCAATGCTCACTTTCTATCTATAATAATTTATTGCATGCTAGCTGTGGAATACGCTCGACCTGTACAAATGAGCTTGTTACCTGGATG
Source organism: Ascaris suum (assembly GCA_013433145.1). Lineage (NCBI taxonomy): Eukaryota > Metazoa > Nematoda > Chromadorea > Rhabditida > Ascarididae > Ascaris > Ascaris suum. The sequence goes on from CM024174.1 coordinate 8,360,368, forward strand.
ATTTGATCCCATTGTTCGGGCGGCTCCGAGGAGTTTATTTTAAAGTGGCTCCACGCCTGAGTCCTTGACATGCAGAAGGTGATGTTGGGCATGGTCATCGACTCGTTGAACACCATATTCATATCCGATTGCTTCGGCTGCTCAGCGTATTCAATTATCTAGAGTACTCCACTATTTTCATAAGCACCCTTGGATCGGCTCTTTGTAAATCGCATACTCTCTTATTGCATTGTTCTTTCTACGCTTAAAACGACTACACTTCCTTATGTCATAGATGTGAGTTTCATACCCTCAGTACCTTAAAAGGAATAGCCCAAGATGATTTGCTAGGCGAGAGAGCGGAGAAGCTGAAAGTGGGGTGAGGAATTGCGATGGGGGAGGGGAATGGAGGGCAATCGGCAGGAGTTTATGGGAGGGAGAGACTTCCTGGAAAGATGCACGAAATATTAGGAACGCGCTCGCAGCAAACGACCAGCAGTAAGTTGATGGGTGAGGATGTGAGATTTTCATTTAAGCAAGTGGTTCTAATTTGAAGTGTGTTGAGATGTACTATCGGAAATGGAATGTTGGATAAGGAGAGTTTTCGGAAAGTGGAGCCTCATAGCAGTTGCGAGAGCCAGTTTTTGTGCCTGCGAGGCATTGACCTGTTGAGTCGATCGGCACGATCACCTGGCCGATAAACTTTCTGCCTAAAATCCGATGCGTTCTGTGCACAGTTTTTGTTCTTGGAGCAAGCGGATAAATGTTCGTTATTTGAGGGCACTGTGCGACGACAGGTGACAGGCGAATAAGTGTGAGGAGGCGATTTTTTAGTTCAAAGTGCTAATGCCAGACACTTCCGGTTCCTCTCTCACTATATCCTCAAGCCGTTCTCCCACTGCATACCTTTGTAGTTTCTGAGCACTAGCACCTTTTTTTTCAACTTTGAGGCGCCTATAAAACCATGCGTTGAGGCTTAAAGACTCCCCGAGAGCCTTTTGAGTCAGTAATCAATTTCTCTCTGGTTTCTGAAAGCTTTGCCCATTTGGTGTTGGCGATCACTTCAATAGTATATTTCGTTTTTACTGATTCTTTCCTTGTAGAAAGTAGTGTGTTAATCAAGCGAACTCGTCGTGATGACAGCCGCCTATTTCAAAGTATTGTATGGCCACTTGTCCGCGTTTTTATATAGTTCGTTATAATATCCCATCAGTGGTTCTTTCTTGGGGATAAGGATCGCCGATGAGCGTGATGGTTGGTGTTAGAGGTGGAAGGGCGAAAGGAAGTATTCCTATATGGCATCGCCATTTCGATAAAGGTGATGAAGTGAAGTTTTTGAAAAGTATTTTTATGGAACTATCCGATGAGAGCGGATGAAAGGTGAGGATGTCGCAGACTAGGACGTCGGATTAAGGCATTGGCAGGAGGATTCACAAGGCCATGGAAAACTCATCGAAAGTCATCGAAGGTCACCATTATCCGCTCACTGCCCATTTCGATGATTAATAAACATCGTTTGGCATATTATTGTTGCATAGAATTTTTGCAAAATCGTTTGAAAAGCGTTCAAAAGTATTGAAAAATTATTACCAAGTCGATGACGTCTTTAATGGTGAGTGCCGAAAGAAAGGCGACAATAAACCAGAAGGCCCACTTTCGCATTCGCTTCCCGAACATGCACTCCTTCCAGTTCACCTCTTTGAGCATCCTGATCTGCTCTTCCAGCATTTTCCCCGCCTGAAATGGTCCATTATCATATTGCGCTTATCAGTGATTCGATACAACTAGACGCAGTTTTGTGAATTGCACTGAATCAGGATGCCTTTAACATCGAAAGCACATTATTCTATATCCGAAGGTAGATTGCGAACGCCGTCTGAGTTGGCCTTTGTCAAGTTCACTTCACTTTTGCCCTGCGACATGTGAGGTGAATTTTGCAGCCTGTCATACAGTTTTGTCTGTTCGTTTATGGTCACGTTTCTGATCGAAAGTACTTCATTACCGTCACATCAATCATTGCAGATGTCACGCACACACTTCCATTTATTCTGTTAATATTCTCTTTCATTGCATTACTCTTTAGTAATATTGGCGTTGTAGTATATTAGTTACCTTTTAGGAGTATAGCGTGAATAGTGTTGGAATTAAATAATCGATAAGAGCGAACTACATATGCTGAGGATTCACGTTGAATACTGACAGTTAGAAATCCATCTCGAAGATGACAGGTTGGAGTGAGGCGTCGATCCGTATGAATAAAATTCAGAGATGATGATGTGGGTGATGAATGGGCGATCTCTGAGAAGCAAGAGGGTCGTGGTCGACAGTCGAGTATGGTAACGTTTGTTGGGCTGCTTGCAAGACGACCGCAATAAAGAGTGCGCAGTACAATGTGCTACCTGTTTTCATCCACATTACTCGTTTTTACGCTCGTCTGTCAACATTTCTACTCGTCTCCTCTGAAAGGCACCAAATTGTGTTCCACTTCGCCCAACAAATTACATTTATGCACTCATCAACGTCTCACTTCTCAATCATCAAACTTCCTTCATTCATAGGGACAGCAGCAGGCAGTGACCCTCGTTATACCTGATTTTTCGACAGCACTCACCTGTCCTTGCTCCGTACTGTTACCTTTGCAGAAGTCTGCTTCGTTCTCGATACGGACGAACTTTTAATCGTATAATGATTGCACTTTGTCGCAATGAAAAAAGTGTCCTTCATATTGAATATAGGGAATAACAAAAAGCGATTGCAATGAGGAGAACAATCGTTGGTTGCTGTGAAGGAGTTGTGGTGGAAAGGGGAATAGAAGGGAGAAAATTGGGGGAGGAGGGCATCGAAATTCATTTTTTGTCTCTTTTGAAGAATTGCAAGAATTTATGTCATGTCAAGTTCAGATCTATCAAAATTTACCCTGATGAGGTTTAAGTGCAATGTTGGTCTGTGCGTTATGTCACGGCAGTGCGTCGAACACTTTAAACATGGCTACATATTGCTGTGAGATTATTGTTCTGAATGATATCTCAGAAGGGGAGGGGGACTGAAATTTGCAACAGAAGGGAACTGCGGATGCAGCGAATTCCTTAGAATCTGCTTTTTTTGAGATGAGAAACCTGCTGATTTCCGTCGTATTGAATGAATGCAGAAATCTGCTGGAAGCAGCAGTAATTCATATAAGTAGGTGATTTCCGTTGTATTCGTGATGTGAATGAAAGAATCTGTGTCAGATGGGTTGTGTGATGCACAGAGCAATTCGAGGGTGGAATATTAAAATTGATCGAAGAGAGGGACTTGTTCGCGGGGAATTCGCATTGAAAGTGAGTCCATCAGCGGTCACTAATGTTGCTTATGTTGAGAGGCTTCTGTTCACTGGTTTTTATAATTTGTATAGCTAAAAAGTGCTCTTGGAGCGTTGCTTTCTGCTGGAAATTCGCAGTGGTAGGAGGTGCTGTTGAGCGAGCCTATTTTGTCTTGTTGAAGCACCCAAGCTGAATTTTGTTGCTTAATAGCTTGTGACGGCGAACTGAGGTTTCAGCTTCACGCAGAACCTCTCCTCAGTGCTATCAGACCCAAAGCGTCCTCGCTCGGAGGTCCATTCGTTTTTCACACGCCACTGGGGGGACTCGTTCGTACCCAAAATTCGTGTGTCGTCGTCGTCGTCGTTGCCATCGATCGATGTGGATCATTTCAGGAACTATCTCACCACTACTGCCAAGGTGTGTCCACTTGCGCTTTCGATTCCTTGTCCTTTTATGATGTCAACTTTTGGCATTTGTGGGTCACTGGAGCAATTAGCCAATTCTGGAAAGGTTTTTGACATCTTATCAGCTTGTTGAGCGAGTTGAGCGGTCGTTATTAATTTTGATTACTTGCTTTCTGTCGGATGTGTTGTCGCAGCGAATTGAGCAGAGTCAGTTAGCGTTGTAGGTGATTTCCTTCATTTTTTACGTATTTATATTTGACAGCTTTTTGAACTCGGTTACTCTTTATAGCCGTCCACAATAACGGCCGATGACCTTCCCCCATCACTTTCTCCTCATTTCCTATCTAGCGGGATAGGATACATTGAATTAGCTTCCAGAAGCATCGTAAGTATCTGCGAGCCAAGAAGGAGCTGAGCAGATGCTTAACGCGGCGCGAAGAAAACACAAGAATCGATGTGAACGACGTGCCCCCGGTATGTTTCTCATCGTTGCACACGCACACTTTGGTTTTAGTGCATATTAGGGACGATTTTGTTTGGAGAAACCCGAATCTGACACATATTGCTTGTCCGCTGGGATCTTATTAACTGTATCATAGTCTGAGGTTTACGTCATCCTCTTGCCCACCGATTGATGTGAGGGAGTTTTTCCATGTTGCAAATTGGATATATCATGCCGACATGGTATACGTTTTTCGATTTCCTTTCGAATTCAACCAGACTCAAAATCTACGAGACGATGGGATAGGGTACTAGTATCCCTACTGCTTCCCGGCTACTTGAAAGCGATGACAAGGGGTTTTAAGCGATAGCGACAAGAGCGTCTACAGGAATAAGATTCAAAAATAGACAATACAGCATCGTCATGCGAGAAGAGAGACAGAAAGGACGTCGAATTGCCTTCATTGTTTTTATGTAAAGCGCAGCACACTAGAATCTGAGGTGCTCGGGCTGCTGCTGACTGGCCAAGTCCAATGATTTCTCGTAGTCCTCGAATCGTCTTCCGACGGCTGTTGTCAACTCGAATATCGGTATTCTCGTTATCAGACATAGATAAGGTATCATACCCTGGGAGGAAGTGAGCTGAACACCGTCGTTGAAGAATGAAAGCCATGTCTGGGCCATTTGCAATTAGTGAGTTATGCGTAAATTACAGATCCTACTTTCATCACATTTTTCACTAGCGGATGCCGAAACGTTCGAGGCGATATTTCTGGAGCCGAGAGCAGGTGAACCGGACCAGTTATGCCTTCATGAGGTGGGCTGTTCCAGTTCTGAGCAATCAAGTGCCAGCCCGGGTAGCGACTCTTTATCCTCGCGGCAAACTGTTAATGGTCGAGCGCAGAAGGTTTCTGCTACTGTTTTATAGATTTGTGTAAGTGCTGAGATAGTGCATCTGGATTTGTGATTTATTTGCATTGATGTGTATGGATACAGCTGAAAGCATTCCTTGTCGAGTCGTGTTGTGTTTATTGGACAGCCGAGTTTATCAAAAGCATTCTGTACTACATGCCGGAGTACATTTCACATAGTTGCATGCCATTCCATCATATCATAGCCGTTTTCGTTTCGTTTCGACCGTTATCTCAGCGCTTCCCTTCCACACACTTTTGAGTGTATTGGCAATTTGCTGTCCCTTTTGTATTGGTATACTATCTGTCTTAGTTACATTTTTTGTCACTTATGCATTAGTGGTACCTTATTTAGATTCCTGAAGCATTCGATGCTGGTCGCGGTCGTGCATTCCGATCCTATGAAAGTCTCCAAAATCGGCTTGAGTTCTACCAAGATCTGGTGGATTCAAGATTGAATAATCAGCTAGCAGCAAAATCGAATTCGTTCTGGAAAACAGTCAAGTCATGTGGTAGTCTGTATGGAGAGCTTGGTGAAGCGCGGAACAAAGCCACGCTCGTGAGGTATGCTACGCTGTGCGAAGCTCTTTTATTGTTGGCAGTGCTTGTTGCTCATTCAGATACTCAAAAACTTATCGAAATGGAAGACATCTCACGGAAGCTAACTCAAAGTTCAGGCATCTTTTTGCTCGCTATTTTATTCTCATTTGATTGTGCGAATGTGTTGACATAGAGCCTTGTTTTCCTTATGTAGGAGTTTTCATTTATATTGGTTAGCCTGCAGCAAATTCAACGGTTCATGTGCAGAAGACTGGCTACCGAGGTGAGGTTGGCTGGTGGATCCATATAAACTAGCGAAGGTGATGATTTGAGCATAGTTGCGGTTCATTCAGAGAACACAGTTTCTAATTCGAACTATCAAAAATCGCCCAAAATATTTCTTTATTGATGAAAATTGCTTAGTTAAGAAAATGCTTCTATTTACGCTCGTAGGAGCAGAGCTCGGTAAGTGCAGAACCGCTAGCTACACTGCTGCGACCACAGTATTCCTCTCGCTGTCGGTATGCATTTTTCAAATGCCGTGTAAGTGGCAATCGACTTATCTTTGCAATCTGCCATTGTGGTGCATTTATAATTGAGCTGCAGCTCAGCTGCTTCTTCGCGTAAACGTCACTCACAAGAATCGGTCCTCTCTTCGGTTTATGGGCAGTATAAATTCGTCTTTGTTTCCCTTGAAATTCCTCTTATGCATCATGTTCTGCATCACTGAATCGAAATTCTTATCTCTTTTCGTCTTGTTCATCGGCAAAGCCACCACCTCTTTAGAAGTGATAAGCGGATGAACCTTGGAAGATTTATCCATCGACGTTTCGATCACGGGTTTGGGTATTGCCAAAAGGCTTATAAGAACGCATTTAAGCACCAACACTTCTCTCGTCTATTCAAGCAGCACTAATTCTCTCAGCGGTCAGTTGTGGGAGAGGGCTTATGTAGATGTGTACGGTATCCGATGGAGAATACTGAAGGGTGAATTTATTTAACACTTCACCCTTTTAGCATTTTCTTTGTGCCTTTTTAGTTATAATGGCGAGTAAAGTTCAGTGATGTTCATGTCTTCAGAAAATCGCTTCTTGCGAACAGGCCCAGAGTGGGCCTTTTTGAAGAGATGTTCTCACTGTTTGACTTCTCTATAAAGTCAGTTAGGGCGTCATCTAATAAGAAAATAAATTCTTCGCTCGGGTCTGCTTCTCAATGCTTGTAACCGTTCGTGGCGGGGATGCGGACTGCAGTTGTCGGGGTATTAGAATAGGCAGCCAGCCACTCATCAAGACATTGGAGTGAATGCTCAACCATAGGAATCAGAAGCGGTGCTTAGCCATCGCAACACTGTAGCGAGTGGTCAGTCATCTGAGAATCAAAATAAATGGCCAGTGATGGAGTCATTAGATTGGATCGATGGTCACTCACTGGGTTGTCGCAATGCGGACAACGCAAAAATTTGATGTAGACGCTCATTTTATCTTACGATGATATTGATATATCAGTGTCTAATAAATCTTATATAGTAGATGGTCAGTTATGACATTGGTTCCCTTGTTTAAGCGTTATATGTTAAGGAAAAGTCTACACGAAGTCAACGAGAAAGTATATATGCGGATGATAAAAATTATGGAACTTTATAAGACGAGACAGCAACGTGAGAGATTGCTTCAAAAGTTACAGGTAACACATTTTTTCGAATTTGCGATCTCGAAATTAGTGGTCCGCGAAAGAGTCCCTCTTTCGGTGCTTCGCGTTTAGTCTTCCAAAGAGGAAACAATCCGTCCTTTTCCAAATCCTGTTCTCATCTTTTTGCCTGTAAGCGAGATCTGATAATGGGGTTCATTCGGTGATTACAATGAATAGTTATTACGCTGCCAATGTTCGGATCTCGAAAATTGTGAAAGCAGAAGCCACGAGCATTGCAACGTTATTCATCCCTTCTGAAATTCCGTTTGCACATAGATGCATCTCTGATTTAAGAATAATTGGTGCCTAACTAATTGCTGAGCTGCCAGGGACTTTTTTGCGCCTTGAACTTGAAAAATTCTTATTAAATCCCTCAGAAGTGGTCATATGGGGTCTTATTTTATCGGCGTCGAAGCGGTCACTCTCAAGGCTGACGAAAAGGACGGCGGCAGTTCTGCGATTTCGAATAGCTTTTCTTGTGGATTTAAAAAACTTTTGGTTTTGCCTACGTCTTACTCGCAGTTTGACTCATTTCTTTGAAGTCCTGAAATTCACGGCTAACTTCCGTCCGTCCTCCGTCCTACAGCAATAAAGCTAAGAGGCCTCGTGGACCAAAAAATCCTCATCGCCTTGCAACTGAACTTCAAGTTTCTATTTGGAGCATTTCGTTACCTTTCTGTTTCCTCGTTTTTGCATAAGTCAGTGCAACGGAAGTTCCTCGTGTCTCACATCACTTCATTCATATGTATCATTTCAACATATGCATCATTCATAAGTCACTTCATTCAGTAGTTATTGTCGCAATAAACGTGTAAAATGCTCGGTGGTCTAAAATTAGAGAAAGAGGAGCCTTTGTTATTGCTTGATAAGGTGTCAGAAGAGTTGTTGCCGCTGCATTATAGGATATATCGTGTCTTCGAGATGCACAATTGACTGTGCAAATGCTGTTAAACCAGAGCGACTATCCGAAAGCATTGGAATGTATCGACACTGCTCAGGAGGTTTTGCGATCTGATCTGCGGGGTATCGTCTGCTTTAGGTTAGTAATCGATGTTGTCAGTGAATGTACTCTATCGAGGCGTAAGTTTGCCAGTGAAGGTCGAATGTGTTCCGAACCTCGAACATATTCTGTTTTGTTGGTACACTTTACCAACTCGACCACATCATTGTTGTCTTACATAAGCGTTGCCTTGGCTAAACATTTAAGGAAGTATAATCGTGTACTTGTTATAGGCACTTGAGTTCTCAGCTGCAAGAGCTGTACAAGGTGATCGGGAAAATGTTGCAAGAGGAGTTCGTTGCTCTTGTGCAAAAAGAATTAGGTCGTTCGTGTGAGAGTGAAGCCGACGCTGTTTGCCAAGACGTAAGTCTCTCTCCGTTAGTTCTTCACTCTAAGTTGCTCCGGTTATTAAATTTCCATCCTAAAGTGAAGTCTAGCCTAGAGTTAAGTTAACAGTTTTGCTCCGAATAAATTTTGCTTTGAATGCTCATCAGTGCTGGTCATTAGAAAAGGTTGTTAAGTATCGGCTAGATGAGCAGCCGGCATTGTGATACCGTGAAAAACGATTCAACGCATGCTTCTGATGCCTCCGGTTGTCCGGGAGAAAAGAAAGTGTAGCAGTCAGATGCTTTATGCAAATCACGTTAATTATGCCTCACTGAGAAGTGCATCAAAACGTCACGGTCTCTGATGCGACACGTCGGTTTTAGTATTCGTGACATAAGTTAATGTTATGTTATCATTGGAGGGCATTAAAGTTTCGCTGTGTTCTTTCGTCTGACTTCCTCGTATCACATTTCATTTATTGCATCACCTACCGGAGCCTTCTGCTGTTTCAGTAATTCCAAATATATTATTCCCCGAGGGATCCCAGATCTCTTTCTTTCTAATGCCTAGTAAGTACCATGATGACCGTTATGAATTTCAATGAAAGTGTCACGGATCACTTCCGGGAATTTCCGATCATGTTGCGCGCACTTGCCTGGTTGTTTACATGCTGAGATATTGTATTTCTCAGGGTCAGTTGAATCCGATTGTGCTCGGTTTATTGCGTGTTAATGAATATCGTTTCGTTCATGTTTTGCAACAAGAGATTGTCGAGGCGATCAAAAATTTGTTGCGACAGGTTCGATTTCCCATTATCGCTTTTTATTTTTATGTTTCAACAGAGTTTTCGATGAATATGGCCCTTAAAGTGACAAGTAATCAAGTGATAAGAAGACAGTTTACCATCATCCAAAATATATTGGGGTGGGAGTGCAACGGAATTTGTTGCATGTTACATTTTTATGAGAATCGCTGAATAAATAGGCTAATTTGTTGAAGTCACTTTTTCTACTTTTTTCGTGCATTAGCCGCAGTGATTGCGGAGTTGCTTATTTGAAGCATACCGTACTTGTTAATGTTCATTTCAGTGTGGGACAGAGGAATATGAAGGCAGCTAACGAGATGATCATTCATACCGAAATGATACTTGGGAGAAATTGCGCCATATGTTCTTTCTGTTAGATACAATTTATGCAACTCTGTGCACTCAAATTTCTTATATTTTCATATTTTACTGACCGTACCCCCCCCCCCCTCCCAAGGCTTATTCGAAAAAATTGCGTCTATTTCGGCGAACTTACTTCCAACCGCTTCCCTATCGTTTTTACTTTCTTGTTATTTGCTTGCAGGTGATCAAATCGCATGTAATATCGAGCTGCCGTGACCACCAGCTGTCCGTGTTCGATCCGTCGCTTGGCACCTTAGGTAATCAGATGCGCAGATTGAATCTTGACGAATGGCTTGCAGCATTCGATCATCTTCTGCGTGTTCTCTTCCTTATGTGTCGCCGCGTGCAGAGCATTCAGGAGCTCATCTTAGAGAATATCGATAGGTTTGGAGACGTTGTGCCGCAGGACAATCGAGAGCATTCTCTGCCTGCAACAGCCGACAGGTGTAATTTCACTTCTTAGTTTTTCCTATAGCAGCTTTGGTTGAAATAGTCAATAGTTTCATGTAAGAGTTCACGATGAAGTAGCATTATAAAGCTGAGTCGAATTTCTGCGTATCCATCAATCGGTTTTTTCCTCTCTAATCGAAACTGTATTGTTTTGCACGCCAAATTCTAACTGGTGATATTGCCTTCATAATTTGTACCCGAATATAATCATCTCCTAAGATTACCTGAAATAGCAAGTATGTTTGTACTATGAAGGCCGTAAATCCTTTAAGCACAATAACATCTCTGGTCTAATTGTTCAGAAGTTTGTTGCTCTACTGTTGGTGACTAACCTCAATGCTGCTTCTTAGTTCCGCTAAACTTTATCAGAGGTAAAAGGTGGCATAATCTCTTCTCCCTTTCCATTAAGGGTTTGTTCATCTCTGCGCTGTGAGAAATCTACGTGTCGCGGAGCCGGCATTAGTTGTTTGGAGTGATATGCTCTTGTTATTAGCTTTGCACAACTACAGAATTCGTAGCAGCACTATAGGGAACATAGCTCATCATTGGCGCAGCAGCGGACGCAATCCATCTTAACATTAGCTTTTTCACATTACAATGAACATCAGCTCAACAGTGGAGCCTTGTCGCTTTTTTCGCGGCTTCTTTAGGTATATGTGAGCTCACTCTTTGAATATTTCGTCTTCCATTTGTTTTCCTTTGATGGTCACCGGAAAGTTCTATCTCTGCACATCGCTTAGTGCCTTATAGTGCAGAACCACTCGGTCATGTGTTGTTTTTTTGAATCGCTTCTCTTTTTATTGCCTGCAAAAATTCATTTCTAGCCGTATCTCTTTTTTGAATCATCAAGTCAGGTTGCTCCAATTTTCCTGAAAATAGCAAAAGTCATTTTGCATGATTTGGTTCCCAATATTCATTTCCTCGAAGAGTCTTCGAAAAACTAATGTCCTCAAAAAAGCGCAGAACTTTATGTCCAAAAGACCAAACAGAGCTTATTTTGTAGGAGTGACCAACATTTTGTACCATCGATCATAATTGAACAAGAGGATGAAGGCGACGATGATGTAGACGAAGAAATGAATGATTTGCTACGTGGTGCCGCATCCACCTTAGAAAAGCAGACGATCGGAAGGGTGCCTTCGACTCTCTCTCTTGAGGCAGTGCCTTCGAATGAAGCGCCGCCGTGTTCGTTGACGCATAGCCAATCTTTGGCATGTGCTGAATTCGTTGAGAAAATTCCACGTAGGGATAGCGTTCTTGGTGATGCGCCTGTTGAGGGACTGACATCGATGACGGCATCAACACCGGCGGCTATGTTATCGATGCCTTGCAGGAACCTGGCGCAGGTGGTCTTCCTTTCTATGCGTCCATTTTGAAATTCCCTTCAGCTTTTAGACGCCTTTTTGATTGGCATTATGTCATCATTTGAGCATTCTATCAAAGCGTCTGATTATAAATATCTAACGAGCTTTTTGATCTATCCAGAAAGTTGTGTGTTGGCGTTGTAAACCGTGCAGTCAAAGTGGTCTTAACTGTGATATTCGGAGTTGTTGGTGTTTATGCAGTAGTTGAGTATAGAAGAAACCTAAGAGCAAGCGTTGTATCGGGTACTCTTTAAGCATATGTGGAGCTTTCTTTCTCTTGATGCATTCTGCTCAGTAGCGAAAGTTTCACCCAAATTGTTCGCGCTCGGAGAACTGCATTCGTGCATATATTCAGTAGCCGTCTGAGCTGTTCCATTTTTCTTAGAGAGATTATCGCTGAAGCGATTTCAGTACCTGAGGTCACTGTGGTTGGCTTCAACTGAGAGGAGGATATCGCTGCAGAGCAGCTGCTTGAAGGAGATTTAGTTGCGCTGAATTCTTTTCTGTCCTGCAGGAACTTCCTGTAAAAGTTTAGGAGTATGTCATATGATAACGAGATACCAGCATTCCTTCAGTTATTATTACTTATATTGATCTCACGAAAGTCGCAATGTTTCTGAAGTTATTGTCTAACGTTCGTTAAGGTGCGACAGTCAATATCATTACTGACCAAACACGCGACGTATACCGCACAGGAACGCTGCTGTCGATTACTCTTCTCGAGGGCTAAAGTTCGTTTTTTTTCAAAGTACTTTTGTTGCAATCCTTCACCTCATATTTTCACTTAGGCAGTATTAATTTATCTCTTTGTTAATGAGTGTCAAGCAGTCGATGGATGGCCCGAATGAGCGGAAGTCTAGATGAACAGCTTGCTTTTAGAGTTTGGTCGTTCATTCCTCTTTGTTTTTTCACTTAAAGGGAATCTTGTCGCGATGTTGATATATTAGACATGATGGAAGTGGCCGATGTAATTTTGGATTCTTGCACAAAATTGAAATGCATTTTCGCTTTTGATACTTCTTTTGTTAGAGCGTGCGTGCATCCGTGTGTGCGTAGAGAGATATCTTGATCGCGCTCTGCACTCCCGTCCATATTTTGCCTTTCGCCGCTCTGCTCGCGAGCTTCACACCGCTTTCAGAACTGACAGGTCCATAAACATTAGCTATGGTGTAAGTAACCGCAAAATAAACCTCTTTTAAAGACGCATATACTTGCGTGATTGCCTGTGGATTATTACGGTTCTTTCACCGTCCTATAATATCAACGCGGATATTTGTTCGACTGTATAGCAGCGAGATTTACCCACATCACATCACAGACTCTTTGATTATTCGAGTTCCTTGAGCAATTTGGCAAATTTGGCAAATTCTGCGTGTGTATGTGTGCGTTTTTGTCCACGCGGATGATTGCGTCGATGAGCGTTGCAACTTTTTCATGAATTGGTCATTTTGTTTTGAAAAATCGCTTCAACTTGATGAGTGCTTTTTTGTCCGAATTTCAGAGTCAGCAAAATCCACTTTGCTCAAGAAATGCACGTCAAATGAAAGCTTTATGTTTGATGTCAGCGGATTTCGTCGCCATGCACAACGAACAGAAATGCAATGATGCATAGATAATCATGCGAGTAGAAGTTTCATTTCGCGGTTATTCAATGTTTGTTGATTTGTGAAGCTTATGAGCAGAACACCCGAAAGGCAAGTGAAATCAAGAATGCAGAACGCAGTGTTGTCTTCTCTTACATACCCATTTCCAACCATTTTATAATTACTAATTGCTTCAATAATGCCACAGAGGAGAATATCAGCTTTTTTTATCTTCTTGATTCGATTAACTTTTTTGCTGCAGAATACGTTCTTTCCTGCTAATATTTATATCCTGAGAACAAATACTGTAAATTAGCGCTGCAGTAATTTTTCTGTGTTTTTAGGATGGCTTCTTAGAGCGTTTGTCAGTGGATGATTTCCAAAGCGTATTGCGAATGGCGGATGAGTTCATCAAGAAGTGTTCTTTACTGGTCGGAAGCGATGCAAATTACTCATCCCCTCTCCGTTTGTGTATAGTACAACAAAGCGCTCGTTTCATCAAGAGTTTTCATCAGGAACGGAAGGCGAAGCTTGGGTTTCTATTTATTATGCAGTTCATGTGCAGCGATCTGATCATAGCAAAATTACATTTTATACTTCGATATATGTTTTCTGCATAGTGGTGTCAATAGCTTCATGAAAACGTACATATGCTCCTTGATTTGAAAGCATTTCCTTATATTTTATCATACCTTCTAGGAAACGTGCCTTCTACCAGAGATGTCCATTTTATTCAACTCTAGCTTCATTTTTCCTGCTACATAGAGGGCACATGGTAAAAGCTTTAGTCAACTTCATCCTGTCTCTAAATGTTTATTTAGCATCTCTTGGAAAATGCGCGTAGTTACTGGGGAGATGGGTAATGTCGTTATCGTCATGTTTGTGCCATAAAAATTTTCTGGAGAAGTGTTTCTCAGGGATGCATGAAACGGACGTTCATAGCGGATATAGATTATTAACGAATAAAATGCTCCATTGCGGATGATGAGGCGTGGGAGGTTGTGAGCGTCCTGTAGATTTGCTTCGAACTACTCGGGTAGTGGCATACCGCTGAGCTGGAATTGCGCTTGAACGAGGAGTGCTTGATGTTTATGCACTTCCCAGTAATGTAAGTAGTTGCCTAAGTGCATACTGATATTAACGCAAAGTACTTGAAATTTATCAAACAGACATTGGTGCAGGAAAGGGCGAGATGAATATTTTTGCAAAAATACGAATAATGTCATTCTTATTGCTGATCCTTACTCCAATATGGTCCTTCAGAGGCCACACAGGCGGTTTCTCGTAAGGAGTAAAGCAGATGGTTGCGGTGTGCTTCCTTTTGAAAGTTGTATTTGTTTCGGGTAGGTGTCCCGGTTGTGCTATTAGAATATTTCGTTGCAGTAACATTTTGGACTCGGAGAATTGGCGAGCAACTGAAGTGCCACTGCATTTCCAGCGTATTGCCGACGAGTGCGTTCGAACCCAAAAGCTTAGTGATGTGGCGAGTGTTGAGGATAGAAGGCAGGTCACTCCCCAGCACAGTCTGATCGTTGATGGCGAAAGTTACGTTGTTGTTGGGTTAGTGTTTTCTCTTTCAATTCATTGACGCCAAAAGGGATTCTACAGTTGTATCTGATAAATGCTGCAGTCAGGAGTGAATGCTGCACACAGTAATACCCGATTTTTCAACGCTGAAAAAAAAAGAGTTTGAAAGATTGAACGATTTGCAGGAACCCAATAGAGGTCCTCATCCTCCAGAGTCTTTTTTGTAAAGCTGCTTCTCATCTTTTTTATATCTCTCAATTTTATTTTTCTGCATTCCTTCATTCACTGTGCCTTTCTAGTCTGCTGTTGTTTGGATGGAGAGTGAGAAAAAATGGGCAAAGGGAATATCCTTATGTCTCTCACAAGCACGTCTAGATGGCATCTCGGAAAGGGAAAAGGAATGGAGAGGACATAAGGATGTATCCTCATAGTTCGATGACTAGAAGTCCAAAATTGGCATCCGCGGCTGATGATCCGAGGTGGAGAGAGGACTAGTGCAGTGAGGAGGATGCACCTGCAGATTACGCTGAGGAAATTCTGTTGAAAGGTATCTGCCTATTTGCTGATATTGATATCGATGTGCTTTAAGGACGGCACTTCTCGTTCTGCAAATGATGTCTCAGTACAGTGATGCACTCAGCGTTCTACCCGACTTTGCATCTGAGCTGCTGATGTGTATTGTGGAGCTGTTGAAGAACTTCAATTCACGCAGTTGTCAGCTTATACTCGGAGCTGGTGCTCTACAACTTATTGGTCTTAAATCGATTAGCGTTAGGCATTTAGGTTCGTATTTCATAGCTCATTATTTAGTGGGAGGAATTTATGTTGCTGCATTCATTTGAATGATCTGAACCAATCACCCTGCATTTGTAATTTCCTTTCCTTCACAACTTGCTATCACGGTCATGTCTCGTGCTGATATGTTGATAAAATAATCTCATTTATACTTTAGGTTCTTTTTTTCTCATACGTTGCTTTATAGAAAAGATAATTATTTAATGAAAGTGGTTCTTTAGCGAGGTGTGGTTCCAACGAAGGTGTTTTAGATAGTGTGTGACAGCGTTTTATTTCTTGCTTTTATCGTTGAGTTTTTTTCAGCACTCTCTTCACGGTGCTTGCAAATGGTCGTGCGGTTTGCACCTTATTTAAGAGCTCATTTCGAGCGACATCTCCCCACCGCCAAACAGAATCAACTAAGGCACATGGATCATATTGTGCGGGTAAGAATTCGCTTACGTGATGCTGTGATTGGGCGAATGTTTCATTTCCCAGTTAAGGATGTTGCTATGAATATTCTAGCAGAGATTGCAAGAAATCACATTCCGTCTTACAAACTCGTTCACTTTATCCGTCAATGGTTTAGCGTTCTTTTTTATGCAATTGTTGATACTGCTAGAGAAGCATCAAGCATATTAATGTTGAAGAATAGATTGGAGTTGTTTGCGGCATAACGCTAACAGTTGGCTTCATTGGCCTCCAATTAGCTTCATCCATGTTTGATTAGTGCACTGTTACGTTCCGGTAGATGGGAGGAGGGGGCACTTGAGGAGCATCACGGTGAGAGAACAGTGCAACAAGTGCTTGAGCGTGCATTGCAAAGTGGACAATTCCCCGCTTCCTATCTTTCGCATAGAAGTTGAGGAAAACATCTCATGTTCCTATTCGTATTCATCGTTTCATGAAATGTTCCGAAAGTCATCATCTCTGGCATTGAATTTTTCATTGCAAATCCAATATGATTGCGAATGCGTTATATTTCATACGTTTTCGCATAACACTCAGGTGTGTTAAATTTGCTGTGTTAGAAACGGTTTTGTTATCGTCATTCGGAGCTCTTTGCAGGATTATAAGGATCACATCGACGAAATCACAAATAAATTGATCAGCGTTATTGAGCACCATACTCTTGCACAGTTGCAGCAGGTTTATTCCTCAGTTGTTTTCTGTCACAGTCCATCTTTTCGCCATCACTTCCTTTCCCTATCTTCAATATTACAATCGTTGAAGGACATGAAAGAGAGAGGGAATGGCGAGTGATAGTGTCACTGCGGGGTGGCGAGAGAAGACTGCCGCCAGTTATTCGTAGGTGTAGTGCTGATGAATATAACGTCCGTCTGTTACACCAAGTGGTGCTTATTAGAATTTCTTCGGGTTCCGCGAATAGGTATCATTTTCCTTGCGTTGGGCATATGAAGAAGTGACTTGTTGAGAATATCTTTCATTCTGACATCAGTTTCCTTCGAGAGAGAGGAGAGAGGAAGGTATTTTCCTTTTTACTTACCTTACTTTACTGAATATCCTTCTTGCCCCTCCCTCCCCTTCCCCTCCTCTCTTTCTTGTCCCAACGTAGATATCACTAAAATTGCTTGCAGTGGGAGGTGAAGAGTTCGACTCCGTCGGCAGCGTTTCAGCAGATATGCAGGCAGTTGGGCAAGTTCTACAATGGCCTAACGGGTATTATGCCTGAAAGCATGATCAAGGTATAAATTATTGCTTTATGTGTAGTTTCACTGACGATTTTTCATTTACATTGGCTGGATGACTCAGTTCGCCTTTTCCACTCGTTCAGATTGGCTTCTGCAATGTTTAAAGTTACTGTACGTGCAGTTGCGGTTTTGTTTATTTTATAATGGGAAAGTTTGTTGGTAGAGGCATATATATTTCGCACATTTCAGAGCACGCCACCTGCTCCTTCTGTGGCGGCGTGGCCTTTAAGTGTGTAAATTAACAGAAACACATGCGAAGCTATAATCGGAAAAGCAAAGGGCGCTGGGGGGTAGGAAGTCATGGGCCGTGCTCGATTTGATAGCAAGAGCATGTTATCTCTCTCCACATAAACAACAAACGAAGGCAGTATGCATAAGTCGCATGACCCATTTGTGCAAGGAGTATAAATGTTGCGGTCTTTTAAGCAGTCAATGCAAAAGAATATAATATCACATCGGCTGTTATCATCCGTTTGATCGACGCTTCGTAATTTTCCCGTTAGGAGAGTGGCTGTTTCAGGATCTGTTTCTTCGAGTTCACGAGGGTTTCAAAGTGAATCTGAAGCAGCAACTCGCTGTGATGGGCATTACACCACACGATTCACTCACCTATGGGTTCACTTTTATGCATCTTCTTTCATTTGTTGCATCACTCACATGACGTTTAATCACCGAATTGATTTATTGTGTTCCATCTTTAGTAGTAATGCTGTTTGGAAGAATTAAACGGTTGTAAGCTGCTCCCTTCTACTTGAAAGTCGTAGAGATGAATTCTTTAAGAACTAAAGTCTATATTGTAGAGGGCGATTGATTAATGAACCTGTGAAGCGCATTTGTCATCAGTTGAAGCTTATGCGCATAGTTTTATTAATCGAATGAAAGCTCTGTTCGAATGAGTCACGTGAATTGCACAGTACGTCATATAAGGATGTTATTCATAAAGTGGTATATAACCGCAGCGAACAACAGTTTATTTGTGGGGCAAGGGGGAATTATTGTATATCCTGCTAGCGAATCAATATGAAGGTTGTGAACGGGGTCTGAGGAAGCCTTTAAGTGATGGACACGTTTTTAAGCATTTCATACCGGTTCCTCTCTCATATATATATGAAAAGTGTTTTACACTAATGATGTTGAGGCCGGCAACCGGAAGAAGCACATCTTAAAGGGCGAACGTGCTAGCGGGATTACAGCGCATAGAGACCATTTGATCGCACTATTGCAGCTTAATGCTAGACGATCATGTGATCGGATACGGATGGCGAACTAACCTTCTCTTATAAATGTGGGGGGAAGGTCATTTCACTTGGCGAAAACAGTAGCACCATAGCGGTTGTTATAGATAGGTAGTCTCTGTTGCAGGTTGGTCAGTCAGGACTATTCATTCTATGTGAAGAGTGTGCAAGCGTTGCCATGCTGCAGTGACTTCAAAGACCAATCGATAAGTGAAGCCTTATATGCCAAATAACATCCGATAATGCCTTCTTGGTGACAGGTCTTAATTTGATTCATTGGTGAGGTTGGCAGTTACATATTATTTGCTTCTTATTACTTTCATATTTCCACTTTTTACCATCCGTTTTCAATCTTTGATCCCTACGGGACTTCTCTTTGTGTGGTTTCTCACTGCAGTATTTTCATTGTTATCCATTACAATCAGTGTGTGAGTAAAAAACAGTTTAGATCTAACTGTCTGTTTTATTTTTGTTAAAATCGATTGAGTCAGAATATTGATGATGGTTTGTCATCAAATCACAAATTTCATAAGCGCTCGCAGTGCGAATGCGAAGTAATTGCTCATATTGCGGAGGCAGTTCATTATGTCATCTGACAATTTTTAACTTCCTGGCTACTGCGGTTAGGCTGTAGAAATGTGTTGGTGAGGTATGCCTATATTCACAACACAAGTAAAACAACTTAGGTTTTTGCATATCATTTTTTTCCAGCCTCCACTTCGGTTCAGTCCGGCGATTCCTCTCGTCAAGACGGCGTGATCCGTTCCTCTCGCTTCCCGATCTTCGATACCTTCTGACACTGCAAATCAAGTCGTTTTCTTGCTCCAACTATTTCGTAGTGCCAAATTGGAAGGTGATCGGTGAAAGCGGATAATCGATTCTCTTTTTAAGGCCATTTCGATTGTCTAGCTCTTCGACATATTAGATTCATTAGAGTGTTAATGGCAACTGCTTAAGAATTAATTTAAACAATTCGGTATTCTAGAGCACACTATTTCTTTAATAATTGCACAAGGAGATACTTTTATGCCAGTCGTTGATAATGTTGCGCCATCGATTCTGCACTGAAAGTATTGCATTTTTTGCAACGGTGAAATGATGTCAGTGTGCCGGTGATATTCTCGTGGTGCGGTCACAACGATGTGATAGAAGAGTTCGTTCCTCTACCTCGGAAGACTGCTTTATTTTTGTGGAAGCAGCTGCCTCTTGTTACTCCTTCAGTGCTACAAAGCGTTTTTGTTCCCGAGAGTGCCAAAGTGTAGGTTTTGTGTAATGTTCCAGCAGTCCTTTAATGTTGTGGACAATGACTGCTATTATCAAATGAGAGGCATACCATCAGTTGGACGCTGTGTGTTTCCGGCTTTTGGTAGCCCGTATAGACAGCTTTGTCTGTGCTAGTTAATTTGAGTAGTGCTTTCTGAGTCGTCATCGTAGATATCAGAAATTGGGCTGGAACTTGGACCATTGAAATTAACCAGCGGACATGATGGAGAAGAGCTCATCCTTCGGCAGCTTTTCTGGACACTGTAAACAAAAGCTTTTCCCCAATTTGTTGTTTTTTTCGTTCTCCATTTATCCAGAGATCTGTTAAAGAGCATTACTTTCTATTGGTCGAAGGTGTCCTTGTATAACGGTAGAAATGGACTTATGTAGGTCATGCAACTTTATGGTTGTGCATTGTAAGGATGAGTTTTCTAGCCATGGGGAAGGGGGGGGGGCAAAAATAAGGGGAAGCAATTTTTCAGCCAGAATAGGTGTCGTCACGGTCCACAGCATTAATGGGGTGCGATATTTTATCATGGTGGGATGTTGCATGTTTGACATGTTGCTGCAGAGTTGGGCTGGTACCTCCTCCCTCCCCCCCCCCTCACCCCACACCCTCCCCCCACTCTACTTGAGATTTTGACTACGCTTCCCGGTCTTTCGCATGCTGCATAGGTCTTACCGGTCCTTCTGCAGAACGACGCTGCTTCTGTTGCATTTGGTTCCCCATCACCTCAACGCGCAGCTGACAAAATTGGTCATCGAACAACATATTTGCTGAGTGCTATTTCCATCATTCTACAAGCTCAAGGAGCAAGACGGATTGTCCTCCCACCACGCATTATGCTATTTGCACCGTAGACTGCATATGGATAAGGTGTTGTTTAATGTTGGAGTTACATCCTCTCTGTGATGTCCGACGTCTGTTCTTCGTGTTCACTTTCTATTTGTTCATTCACTTAGCACCTAGAGGCATACTTATTGTTGCCGCTTCTCTTTCGTTGTTTATTACGCTGATAGCAGAGGTCAAGTTGTGGTGGACACACTCAGCATTGCTCGAATGCAACTGCCCCATCAATTCAGTGCCCAGCTGGTCACCCCAAAAATGTGCTGAGTGGATAAGCAAGCTGCCAGCGTTTGCTAGGCATCTTGACAGTTGACACAGCGCTAAAGCGATGCAACAGCGTGGTGAAAAGTTCTAGTTATGTAGAGATGTGTCGGAAAAAAGTGCTCCATGTATGTACGTGTCAGTCTGCTTGTTTATTTGCAGTCGTCGGATGTTTGAGGCGTATTGAGGTCTGATCCATTGGGGCGAATTCTGATTTCATTTGTTTTTAATCTGTTTTTTTTCAAGTTTAATTTCCATTTTCACTTTCTCTGTTGAGCTTAGTCATCGCTTTAATTCGCACTCGTCCACTTCGAGCAACTCTGTGATCGGTTCTGGTCATCATTCACAATCGTTTGCTGAAGAGCATTAACAGTGCATTCTTGTTTCCAAAGTTGCTTTCAGCACTGCACCAGTTCGCAGTGATTCTCGATGCAAACTTGAAAATATCCCCTTTGAAGAGTTTTTCTTTACCTCTACATTCCTATCATATACGATTTTTTATCACTCTCATTGTTGTTGAAGGTGTAAATCTCATAGTGACAACTTTTGGAACATAGTGAGGCTCACATTATTCGGCTTCCATACCTAAATGCAGCGCGGTCGAAAAAGCGGTATAGATTTTAGAGTTTTTGCCTGCAGAGCATGCAATTGAGGGTTGCTTTCCGAATTCACAGGTTGCAATGGGTTCCATCATGCGATGATACAGTCGAGACAAGGAAACTGTCCTTGGCGAATGTGCCTTGACAATTGCATCTCGGATCATGGCATATCTAACGAAAACGAGGCTTTCAGAGTTTACATCACCTACCTGCCGCCACACACCCTAAAGGGAACGGTTGATGAAAGAAATTGTGTTTGGCGTACAGGTTTATGGTGGTTATTTCTTACAGGAGTATTAGCTCCCATGCAGAAACTTTAATTTCGCCGTGAGCTCCTTTGCCTTCATTTGTTATTAGTATCTTTACGACAGCAGCAGCAATATCCGGCGGCAAGAACATCGAGATGCATTTGTCGAGGTGATATATATTTTGGGGAGGAGCGTCTCTCGTGAGGAAAATCCAGCTGATTTATTACTGTGCTGGAAGTCCAGGTGGTTGTTTTGTGTGCACAAGGTGGGCTGATTAAGTAGAAAAAGTTGCCCAAAATCGCATGCACGTTCAATAAGCGTTTCGTGGGCAGCTTTGATGCAGCAGTTATTTTTGTAGCTCTGCGTTGTTCTATATTCGATGACTTGCTCAAATAAACCATATCGTTTTCAGTCGCTGTATATCACATTGATGCCCACAGAAGTGAACGGGTTGTGCAACAGTGATTTTAATTCACAATGCGTCTTTCTTAACTATCATATAGTTAATGCTTTCGAAGCAAAAATCGGGTAACGACCTGAAAACTTTTTGAGTTATTTAACACAGTAATAGCCAATTAAGGAAATATTTTGGGTTTAAGAAAAATTGAGCGGGAGTTCATCATTGCACTGAAGGCGAAAAGGGCGAAAACGGCTGCGAAATCCATCTGGGAGATGCATTTTCGATGCCGTCAATTTTCTCTGCCAAAATGTTTCGTTTTCTATGATTTGCACCTTTTACAGAGACCGACTAATGTTGTCCAAATTCGGCTGTGAAATGTTAGCTTGAATAAGTTGGATTGGAATGCAGGCGCTCTCCTTCGACCATGTGGGAAGAGCCCTTGGATCCGTAAACCCCTCGCGGTGTACGATTATCCTCGCGAGGACAAATGCTCTTTGAAGTATTTCAGTAGGGCTAACCTGGAGTACTCCGAGAAGTTGGGATTCCCACAACGAAAAGTAAGGTTTGTTTGATTAGTGGCTTGGTGCAAAAGTGATCATTTGAGAAAAATTGGAGATGGTGATTTTGTGAGGGTGAATGTCGGCAATGGTCAGCAGGTTTGATCGATTAAAAGTAAAGTAAGCCAAAGCAACCGATTAAAAGTAAGTTTCCGCTCTTACTTACTGCTTAAATTGAAAGATAAAATTGCTGTCACTTTTGAACTGTAAGAAATACACAGTTGAGAAGAGAGTGCCTCCATAGAATGTTTTCTGTGCGTGAGGTCAAACATGGCGGCATCAGGCATTCTGCGCTTGCGAATGAACGTTTGTATCTGCTATCTTGATGAAGTTCCTAAGATGTGCTCCACGCTGATGTGATCAGCCCGAACCTCTTACTGAGGAATATTGCCTTTCCTTGTACTTTGTGTTTTCGACAGTAGAATCTCACTGAATCTGCTACAGCAATGCCTGCAATATACACCGGCTACAAGAAGTAGTTTTTTCACAGCGGTGTGTTACGGTTACTTCGGCCCAAGTTAGACTTTTTGCGAAAAGTGGAGCATTGCTGTAATATTTCACGCTGATGGAATAATTCGACTCATCGCTCTTTTAAGGGCATAGATACCTTACAGAAATTCATGTCCACTTTTACCCTCATGTATGCCATACTATATTGCATTATGATGATTAAATGCGCATGATAATTCAAACTGTGCTGATCCATGATGTAACACTGATCATCATATATCGCTGAAGAAGCCCGAGTGTTACTATTGCAAAAATGCCGACGACGAAGTTTCGCGCACATAGGATTCCAAAAATTCAGTGCTGGGTGACGTAAGTACTTGTTTAAATTTGCGTCTGTCCCCGATGATTTACATCACATAATTTTATTATTCGTTATTCGGATTACTGTATTCTAGAGATTCTCATTTATTGCTCGTATTGAGTGTCCACTGCATAGCGCAGCAATCACGATCGACTAATCGAAGCCACCTGGGGGACTGCATAAGGGAGAACAACGTTCAATTCAAATATGAACAACAATGGAATCTTTTTTCGAGCTAGTTACGTGGCCATATCTGTATTGCAAAGCAAGAACAGGAGCCTTCTGCTTGAGGTTTCCACAAATGCGCGTTTTTGTGCATACTACTCCCGATCGCAGTCGCAATAGGGATTCACAAAACAACTGCTGTTCCAGTGTTTCGATCCAGTGAAAAGAATTCGACTATATTGATCAACTTTAATTTGCATTTATTAGCTCACCCTCCACTTCCTCTATATAAGTTGAAAGCTCTTATTGGCTCTAGTGGTAGTGGGTATTGATTGAGGTGATAGACGATCAATTCTGAGATCTTCCATCCAATCGATATTGCTAAATCCTTTTTTCTCTCATTAAGAAACGTGTTTTTTGAATGGAAATATATTTTTCGAAGCACTGAAATCGTCACTATTGTACTGGATCAGGATATAATGCTGTTAGAGATTTTGAAAGTAGAAGAGTGATTGGGTTGCCATTGAATACATGGAAATGTTCTCACTGAAGTCATCTTTCAACTGGTCGTTGAAGAACGATAATCGAAGCTGCACTTGCGTTTTTCACTTTCTTTCGCAACGCTCCAAAGATTCACTGTCGACTTCAACAGATTTTTTGCTCCTCATTAATGACATTTACGATTGCGTCGAGATCGACCCGCGCCACCCGTATTGTTCGGAGCTCTTTTGTTTCGATACGGCAAACGATATGCGAATGTTTAATCCTGCAGCCTTGTTTCTATCACTCACTAAACGCATTCACTTCTGTAACAAGCAAAAACACAGTCACGTTCTACCTGTGGTTACTAATAAGCGTATGACTCAATGAATCCCTTTCATTGGCTGCTTCACTCTCGTGATTATAACAGGTAATTCTGTTAAATGCATGTAACCTCGAAGAAACTTGAACATCTCAACCAGTTACTCGTAAATTATTGCAGTTCTTTTGCATAATGAAATCAAAGCATTGCGAGATCTAAAGTCGCGTTACCTAGAACTTTTTGTTGACAATTTTGAAGTTAGGTTTGAATCACCCTCAAGTTCCTACTTATTAATCAGCCTCACTAGTTTCGGGTCACGTTTTCGAAAGCGATGTGATGTTTTATACATCAAGCTGTGATGAAAATTCAAAAAGCAACGTAATTTTAAAGCAGAAGTACAGCGAAGCATTGAAGGACTTTGCCCATTATTCTAACGATGATCGACGCACTTTCGTTGTGCTTGTAGCAATGGCTAAAGAGCCGAAACATGAGTGCCCCTCAAAGCCGTCCTTTTACTTGTTCTTCTCGACTCACACTGACCTCACAAGCCCCACTTCCCTCCTGCCCCTCCCCAAGATTCAAGGTACACTTAGTCACAGCGACGACGAAAACGCCGATGGTAGCGTAGGAAAGATTTTCGATAATTAAGCTTTCTTTTGGGAATTTGTAGAGCTTAAGCAGTCGGGAACTAGAAGCTCTCTGTGGTCGGAAAAAAGGTATCACAAATATATGTTTTTTTCCGCTAAACTACGATCATTTCAAGGCAGCGATTCCAAAACCGATGCTGAAATATGCGGTAAATTCGTCGGTTAGGCAGTTAATTTCGTAACCTTTCATCAAACAGCCCAGAAATTTTCAGCAAGACTTTTTGCTGACATGAGACATCGGAAAATTTCTTCCTTGTTTTTAATCGACATAAAACTTTTGGTCGATATTTGTCTACCTTTCCATCGATGTTCACCTCTTTGGCATTGTTTGTTTGACGCCTTTGATCACTTGCGTTCCCGTCGGCGTTCTGGACGAGGAGGTGTTTGTCGAGAAAAACTGACCAATGGATGGGTAGTCTCACTGAGACTTTACGTAAATGCGCGCCATTCATCACAGCACACTCATTCAGTATCGCCCAACTATTTCCACGATGTATCACGGTTTCGCCACGCTGGTGACCATCACCGTAGCCCACATCACCCAGGTCTTCACTCATCTCCATTTGTCCGCTCGTTCCAGTTTTAATACTGAGAAAGAAAACAGTGAAAAGCTTGCTACAATTTTTGAAATGCAACGGCCATTTACACTGATTTTTAGCACTTGTTTTTCCTGGAATCTTGTGAAACTCGACCGACCAACCGCTTCGACGGGTCCATCAATCGTTAATTCCAGCGACGAATAGCTGACCGTGAAAATCGCCAGCCGATGGCTAAAGGACGATGACCACGAAACGCACCGATTGCGCCGGTTGCACGAGCCGACTTTCACAAATTGTCACTTGGCTGAATAACGTAAAAAGCGTTATTACAAAAATGGAATATTTTTAAAAAGTTTGCAGTAAATGTTGCCACCTCAATGAGGAGGCACTTATTAGTGGCATTTCGTAGTCAACTTGAGTTGAATCCCCCTCCGCCGACCTCCTAATCTCGGTCACAAAGGGAGTCAGATTTCAGCCGGCTCCACTTGTGAGATTCGCCAAGAGCACTCCAGAATAGTTGAGCACTTGGATGATAGCGCCTACAAGTGCTTCCAGTATATAGCACTGAAAATATGCAAATTCACGGCGCATTTCGCATTCTCCTTCCCCGTTTCTGTCTCGGAGCGTCAATCATAAAGAGTCACTTTGTTGGTCGTGTTAGTCGAACTTTTAAAACTCGAGCTACTTTTGGTGCACATGATCGAATGATCTTGTTTTGCCTTGCTCATTTTTGCACCTTATTCATTGCGTTGAAAAATCAACCGATGTTTAAGTGAAGACATGAACTAGATACTTTTTATTAAATGACAAGGAGACATGGTCCTACCTCCGCATGCCACATCGGCTCATGCTTTTTTCCTCTGTCTCTCCCTATCTTATTTGTCCTCCTTCTCTCTTCTTTTCCTCATCTTTCCATCTCCCCTTCCACTTCCTTTCCCTTTATTTCTCTCGTTGTCTCCTTTTTATTCTCTCCCTCTCCCCCTCTCCTTTTCTGCTGCTCTCTCCTCTCCTCCCTCCTCCTTTCCTCGCTCCTTCTCCCTCTGTATCCCTCTCACCCTCTACTCTCTTTCATTCCGTCCTGTCTCATTCCCTTTTTCTCATGCTTACTCTCTCCCTCCCTTCTCACCTTTTCTGTTATCAAAAACATCTTTCCTTTCACGACTTCTACAAATGACAATGCTTTGAAACCGGTACGGTACGAGTGGGAAGGTCGAAATGAAAGGAGAGAGGTTTCACGGGCAGGGTGAGGTCTCTTCTCGCTCTTCACTCGCTGCTGTCATAATCAGGATGTACAGTAGCCTCTTCCCTTCTCTCACCAATTTCCGCATTGCGGGCGAAGTGAAGTCTTCGGTTTTGCATGCCAATTTTTTCGTGGGCTTTCAAATGAATTACGTGGGATGTGTTCTCACCTTAAGGAGCAGTTCGCCAAGATGCGTTAGCAACAAGTTTTTATCGCTTGAGTGTGACTTCAATGACATTTTAACAGAGGGGATAGTGAAGGTGAAGTAAAAAGATGATACAGAAGGAATCGAGTCGATAGTGGAAAGAGCGAGTGGTTTGGTGCCCAGGAAGGGAAAGGAATCATCTTCCTCGTTAATCGGTTTAGGGGAGGGTGGTGAAGGGCGAGAAGATGAAGGAAGGATGAGCGAGATGGCCTGGGAGGAAAGAGTAGAAGTTGTCAGCCCTAGCCCAAGCTACCCTCATTTGTTATTATATTTGCAGATGTGATAGTTACGCTGATGTCATACTAGCTTCATACTTACCATCATTTTCATTCACCTCTGTACTGCCATTTTTTGAAGCCCATTGAGTGAGTTAGCTTTATGTACGGTATAATGATTGAGCTGTTTTCAGGCAGCCGTGTTTCGTAATGGACATCTGGATGGCTGTAACTGTGCGACATCATTTCCATGTCTAAATCCGCTAGCCTGCACTCCATCAAACGAGTTTGCTTGTCCGTCACCGCTTCTGTGTGGTCGAGGATGTCGTGGAGGACCTTGCAAGCCGTCGGTTTCAAATAACGGTGGATGCATCGGTGGATCTTGCGATCCGCCTATAACTGTAATGTTTACAGCAATCAGTTGACAATAGCGGTGTGCTTAGTTTCGCTTTCGTTGAATCGACAGGAAGGTAACGACTGTTTTTTAAATGTAAACGAACGATTTGGCTCGTATGTATTCGGCATGAATATTCTCCGGGTAGTTCTGTTCTAAAAAATTGCTGCATATATCTCGTCTCGTTTACATCTTATCCCTCGATAGTGAGAGGGCCTACCTGAGAACTATAGCTGAATGTTGAAGTGAGGTAACTGCTTGAAGCGAAAATATCAAAAAGCACTCGTCTCACTCTATCGAAGTCCAGCTTGAAGTGGTGTTGCTGCTGTGATTCATTTTTCACTCGCTGATTGCATAGAAATCATTCATAGTGGCATTAATGACCGCCCTTCCCACCTGCATAATCTGCATATATTAATTCCTCAATTTCAGCAATTAATTGCAACTAAAAGTCTTTACGTTAGATGGAGACAAAAAGGAATCTCAACAGGTATCACTCTCTGTTTGCCTTTCGCCACTAGGTGAAGGACACTTTGGAGTTAACCAACAATTTCTTAATACTATCAACAGCAAATACTTTTCAGCTGTCGTTCGATGAAGCAGTGTTTAGCGATATTCGTGCACCATTTCCTCGGATAGAGAGCATCCTCCCGCCATTTCAAATGAACCCGCGACTCGTTCCATCGTTTCGGACGATGTCACCGATCGTCCTGTCATCCGATCAAGAAATACCACGAGTCCGCACACCATATCAACGAGTGCCCGAGATTCGTAAGAGGCCTAATCAGCTAGAGCAGGTCACCATGCACTCACGAACTTTGATCAGTTTGCATCGTTCATTGAAGCCCTACAAGCGCTTTAATTTATCTGGCTACGAAAGTCAGCCTTTGAACCTAAAATTCCACAAATATTCCGCCTTTCTCCTGTGATATGCCACCAATGAGTAGTGACATGACATATTTACAGGCCAAATATTATCGTGAATGGCGTACAAATGACCTCATAAGAAAACGATTGCCATCTGTCAGCTTAAATTCATGAGGCGACCTTAACTCATTGCTGCAACTGCACCCCTCGCTTCTTCAGAAGGCGTACTTCATTCCCTATTCACAAAATGCTTTTTGAGCTATTTGAGTGAGATATCAGTCTGACCTGAAAATAGACCAAACTTTTCTGCACATAAAAAACCTGACCTAAAATCATCTACGATTGCCGATGAGCCTTTATCGAATTGGACACTGAAAACCTCAGAAAACAAAGGAAAGACTGTTGTAATGTCCTCTATGTAGAAAGATGCGTTTTTCCTTGTATCACAATTGGATAGATAAATGCCATTTTGGCGATGAATTGGGCCGTTTACAAAAGTGTTCAGTTAATCAGTGTCTACCAAAAACAAATGAGGAAAAGCTTCTGTATTTTATTTCATCAGCAGTTTATATTTGGAAAGAAATCATTCCATTCTAGTAATTGAACCAAACTGACAGAAATCCTATTAAGCTTCCACACTTTACATTTGGGTGTTTTGCGTATTTATTTCTTCAACACTGCATCGGCTAATATACAGCTGAAAGGGAATGGGAAATTTTACGTGAAGTGAAGCCTCAAAAAAGAAGAAGCAACCAACCGCTGTGAAATGAATCTCTACAACAATTACTCCAACTGCAGTTTGTCCTTGTTTCGCTTTCGGCATTCCAAATCTCTTGCGGTTGGGTCTCTGAAAACCGTCCGATATATTGCTAATACGTGTGTTTGCAAATATAGGACATTCTTCGACGCACAAATCTTCAAAAAGAATATCAAAAGTAACGGCATAGCCAGCACCTATTTTGGACTTTTCATATGAAAAGCACATCTTTATATGACAGAATTTTTACGACCACATTCATGCATTTCGATGTTTCTTGCAACTGAGAATTCCTCACTCTCTCAGTTCTGTCAAAAAACAATATTTAGGCTAAGCTGAACTTAACGTTAGCATTTCTGTCAGGACAGGAGGGAGCGGTTTGAGAGGAAAGGGCGGAGAAGGGGGTAGGGGGAGGACGATAAGTGTATCATTATTATTGGTCAACAACACAAGGTGATGATTAGCAACTAAACTAAGACGGAAAAGATCACTCCAACTGTTCTCTTCCTCTCAAACAAATTTAGAAGACATGTGCTTGCTTAGGAGGTGAATAATGTCGATGCATGACTGTTGCATTCAAACCTTCAAACCACAAATCTTCTGTTACAGAATGAAAGATTTTAATGCTCTATGATGACAGTAATGGGAGATAACCTTTCACTTTAAAACCTCCAAATATATTGCTATTATTTCGATACAGTATTGGAGTATTTTTGAACCAATTATTTCGTATATCCCCTCCGTCCTTTGGAAGCATCCGGAAGCGTTTCTGAATCAAGTTTTTCAGAACATGCCATCTGCGATCGTAACGGCACCACGATCCACTCCAGCAGATGCTTCAGCTCAGGAGGCAGTCATTAGGGTTCATGTGGCTGAAGGCGACAATGCTCCCAACAACCCGAAAATGGAATCTCTTATAATTGGGCACCACTCATCCGAAAGCAACACTCATGCAGATTCCTCGATCACATTCGAAAATGGTATTCAACTTGATGATTCTTCTCGAACGTCTACCTCAGATTTCGACGATCCATCATCGACTGGTCGCAATAAGGAGCAATTCAACAGCCAAGAGATATGGTCTCACCATCGCAGCGAACAGTTGAAACTCATTGGAAGAACGACGGACAAAGTGCCTACGATTGGTCATGCCGATATTCAAGTAACGTTCTTTACCAAAACACATTCGTTGCAAACTTGGCAATCAGCCAGAAAAACTGCTATTCTTTAGTGCTTTTTATGTTGCAGAAACGTATCCTCGCAGTCTTTTCTGAAGGCTGGAAATCCGATGCACAGTCTCAAGTGCAATCAACGTTTTAGGTTCCTAGATATTTATTCCGGTACAGAATCGCGATTGGCCATACGCGTCGTTGTTAGATTTAGCCTGTAACTTCCCGTCAACAACAGCCGTTTAGTCGTCGACATTTCAGCAATAATATTAGTGATAACTAAACGTTTAAAGGATATAAAAGTAAAACATTTGTTCAGTAAGAACTTGCATAATGACACGTTTGCGTAACGGAGATCTCTCCCATGCGAAATTTCAGTCATGCAAAGATTGTCCGAAGAGCCATGCGCGATAACCTTTCCTGCTTGTTCGGCAATGCTTGCATGACTTTAAAGGCAAATGAGGTGTGGTGCACAAATTTGAAGAGGCGAAAGAGAGATGCACCTAAAAAACCATTCAGAGCATGGGTGTCAGGGATGGAATAAAATATGGCTGACAAGATGAGTTGAATCAAAGGATAAATGCCCTGGAAGTGTAATCATTGACATTCTTATCTAGTCATGAGAGTGCTTCGTTAAAACGACCACATGACTGTTGTTCATAGATATGCCGTTGAACGTTCTAGGAGGCATACAATTACGACAGATGAATAGATGAGGCTCGCTTGGGTAGTAGCAAAGCATCGGCTCACTACGCTGCAATTCGAAGCCGACTAGAGGCATTTCCATATTACTTTGGCGTATAGTTCTTACGAAACGATATGCTTATTTTAATAGACGATAAAATTTTGATAAAATGAAGGGAACTTTTTTCCCTGTTTTGCGGGCAATAACGCTGGGTATATCTGATATTGTCGGTAGTGACGCTTATGGGCGAGTCCCAACTTGAATGCACTCATAAAACGTTGCTTCACGCAAAACTCGGGGTTGCTAGCATGCTCGATACCGCAGCAACGTCCATCGCTTCATAGTGCTTGAAGCTTGTGAATAATCGCTCAAAACTTCACAAGTGGGAAACATACCAAAGCAATTCACATGATATCGACTTTTATATTCTGGTCACAACAAACCAGTTTCACATCTTTTTAACAAATTAATGCACAATGATGGGTTCTTATTTTAACTGACTCGATCGCCTGCACAAATTCTCTGCGAAAGATTCTTTTTTTTTTTCAACGATCCGCCTAAGATAAAGGGAAAATTCGATTAACGTGAAATGCAAGGTGCAAAATGCAAACGATCCGCCTCTAATGTCCACAGCTTTTGTTGAACTAGGTAAGTCAACGTGGAATATGGTACATAAGATCATCACCCAATGGTCCGCGGAATTTCGTAATTTTGGCTTCAGTGGATCGGAGTTGAAATTACTGGAGAAGCCGACAGAAAGATTTGCCAAACATTTATGCAAACAACGGGTTATTAGCATACTACGGTTTTCGAAAGCGAACTTGCAAACTCGCATAAAACTAAAGAAAGAAGTGAAGAAGTGAGCGACCCGACAAGCAGCGCTCGCCAGCACTGAATTGGCGAATACCGTTGATATAGCTTTGCTTATGTCGACAAGCTGTTTTGCTTATATGTGCTGCTGGGGTGTTAAATGAACAATTTATCGAGATGTTAGGATGTGAAGCGAAAAGCAGCAGGAGTTTTGGCACTTCTTGCTTTTGTTGTTGGCAGAATACGTTTATTTTGCATCTTCGAGAGGTGATTGACCTACTTGCAGTGGATATTCCTATGAGATCTGTCAGTATATGCGTCCCTGCAATGGCATCACATGAAACATTGATGAAGCGGGTGCCATGAACAAAGTGTTCAACCTAATGCATAGATATGGTATCTGAATGTACTAACGGCGTTTCCAGATACGTGGTGAAGTCAGTTCCGACGATGAAGGTGATGGGGGGAAATCATATCGAGGTTCATCCACTGGTACGTTCCATTTTTCTAGAAAACTTGACCCGTCCCATTATTAGGTAAGTTGTGTTGAATAATGAAAGCGCATTATTGGCACCTCAGCCAGTCATTTTTCACTCTAATAACGAGTGACGAATGTTAGTGCGATCGTATGCGTTTTTACCAATGAGTATCGTTGTTCGGTCGTAAGTATGCATTTTATAAATTCTGCGTAAAGATATAACAATATAGTGTGCGCACCTTCTTATATTGAGTGGTGTTTTGCAGTGGGAATCCTGCTCCCTAATCTTGAAACATTTATACCTTTTGTGAACTTGGACTCCGATTCTGCGACTTTAGACAGTGGCTCGAACTAAAATAGGACTTTGTAAGGAAGTTTTGTGTACGTTGACTGCGCTCAAGAACAAATGGCCGGAACTCCGATAACAGGACGTCAGAATCAAAATAGATCGTGCGCTGAAGAGGGACGAGGGAGCGAGCAAAAGGAAAGACCTCAGCTATGAGTCTGCAATATGTTTGCTGTAGATGCCACGACATCCAAGAATTCGTCAATGGAAAATTTTAAGTTGCAGATTATCAAAAGAAGTCCGCATTAGAAAAATACGAGGTATTCCGTGCAAAAGACAGGCCAATCTCTGTCAGCGATACCAAATGCAACAGTGAAGTAATGAGAGCTGCATTAACTGATGTAAGTTTGTTGTATTCTCGTCAACAAGATAAATTTCTACGGGAGACTCACGGGAATTTCAGAGCGAGACGACGTTTTCATAGACGCATGTCTCTATTTCTGCAGTTCTGCAGGACATCGTCAGTTTTGCTTTTTTAAACTTTTGAGAAATATCGCTAATCACACTGTTCTGTGAGGTGCTGCTTCGTAGTGGGAATGGAATCTAGAACCTTGGCAGCTGAACAATGAAGGATGCGTGTTTGTGTAGGATGATTATCTCGACATCGCTAATCACGCTGTTACACTGTGGAAAGTTTGGAAAGTTTTGCAAGAATTGTGGTAATTGATGGTATGACGCGGTACGTAGATATTATTTGAAGTATAGCACATAGCACAATATCTTAATTTAAGATTTCAAGGTTTCATATCTACCTTATAAATCATTTGCCTGCTTAAAGCTTTGATGTTTGATTGCAAGGTCACGGGAATATTTGGAGGCATTTCTTGTGCTCGTTGAGGAGGCTCTATTCCTTCAAAATAAATCCCAGTAGTCTCATATTTATTGCTTTACCACATCGGGTATTGTCCAGTAGGGTACTGCGTTAAGCGTTAAGCTTAAACGCTTAAGAGCAGTCGTCGTTGGGATCTGCTTCTTAAATCACAGCACATTTAAAGAACATTTTATTCCGATTGGCAGAGCCTACTACGTGCAGGTTTCGGGTATGTGTTTGCCGCTGAGAAGGATTTTGCTGCCGTTTGTTGCGTGCGACGACAGCTGCCAATACTTCATGAAGGTTATATACGCATATAGTATTTCAGAATTTCGGAAATTTCTCACGGCATTCTTTAAACTTCTAAATGAAGATAATAAAATGCGTCAACCGTGCAGTCTGGTTGATCAGCTTTTGCAGACAGGTGACACATTTTGGTTTTAGAATATTTCCGATAATGTCTCATTATCGAAGAGACAAATTCAGCGAATCGTCACCGAGCAACTTGGTGGCCGAATCGATGTGATATGCACCAACTCGGCATTCAGTTACGTCGTAAATACGGAACTCTTCTGCGAGAGCGAGAAGAACAATGTCACTTGCCTCGTCTTTAAGCAATCCTCGTAATTTCACCTTTAATAAAGCTGTTCGTCAAATATCTCTGTTTTGTGCTCTCATATGTGCAGTTGAAATATAATAAATTGTTTGTCATTTTCATACAATAAACTTCAATGCTGTCATGGGTATTATAGTTGACTTTCTCCCGTGCAATACTCACCGTTGCGTAGACTGAAATTATTTACGGAAATTGTGGAGTCGTTGTCAGAGACTTCGTTACCCTCACAATCACACCAATCTGCTCCTTAGAAACCACAGTGCACGCGCCCTCAGCACATCTATCCAATTGTGCGAGTCGTCCAGCAAAGGTAATTTTTAAAGGCAACGGAGTCCAGCAATTGTATGTATCGGCAACTCCCGAAATCAGGCAGATCCCCGAGCAAATCCTTTTCAGAGACGATTCCAGATGGGCACGAATCTAACTAAGAACTTTTGGTCCACGTGTGGATTCATATTGCTGAATTTGCAAAGTTTTCATTTGCTTGAACAGCGTACTCCATGGAGAAGGAAGGGTTTTTATTACTATGGCTTAGAGTAGACAGATCTTAATCGGCTATTTTTATCGAGGGCTGAGGATATGGGGAGGTTATCGAGGCCAATTTGCTTTTAGGTGCTTCCCATAAATTTTTCACGTATATCACTAATCTTTTTCATGAAAAGAGTAATAATGATGGTAATGCGACAAGCGAGTGAACTTCTATGATCATGCGCTAACTCAGCGTTGAACCTCACATAAGCAGCAGCATCGTAGATGTCCACTGCAAAGCAGCTGTCCCATTTTAAATCTTCACTTTCTGATGAGAACGTGCAAATTTCCTTCGAAGCTCCGCTATAAAGTGATGCACCCTCCCAGTTCCTCCTCTGCACTCCTCCATTCCACTTCCGTCCCCCTCGGAATGGCTTGCAGCATCGTTGCATAAAGCATAACCTCTTCATGCTTTTCCGAATCATTTCGATCCTCCTATACTCTCTATTATAATATATTTCTCGAGAGGAAAACCCACAAATTCATTTGCGCAAAGCGATTTTCAAAGTTTTACTTAATATTCCTTCCCAAGGACAGTTTTAATGTCTGCAGTTGTCTTATTGATAAGATTGTCATTTCGCTCATCCTGTACCTTCAAAGTAAAGCCTTTCTTCCGCGTAACGTTTTTCACTCGAAATCGCTGATCGCTTCTTGTATTCGGCCTTCTTTTCATTTCAACGATAAGATGGCATCATTTACGCGATTCAAGCATAAATTTAAGTGATTCGCTCATTCAAAGCTGTATTTGTCTCACACTGAAGATCGAGGGAAGGATTGCATTGTCGTGCTTTTGGCGATTCTTTCATCAAGAAATGACTCTGTCATCCATCCATTGAATACGAATGCATCGTAACTGACTGTCTTAATGAATGGCTTGCAGTGCTGCAGCTTAAAGCATATCCCTAACAGAAGTTGCTTAGTATGCATTACTGAGATTTAACGCCTCCGCTGACACATCCGTTGCCGTTCAACATCTTGAAAATTTACTATGAAACATACGTGGTGAGTTGCGGCTGTATCGAAAGGCAACCGCGTTGAATTTTGCTGACTATCAACTAATCACGACGATAAATTTCGGACCGAATAATCAGACTTAGCTGCTTCAATCCACTTCTATATGATGGTTTTCATCGCTTGTGCCATCGTTGTAAAACAGAATGCAGTTCCCAGTTTTGCATGTGCGACACTGTGCCTCATATTTTTGATACTTGACCAAAAATTTTGCACCCACACAGTCAAAATGCGTCTTCTTCGATCAAAGTATTTCCTTTTTTTCTATCTAAGATCTTGTGACATCTAACCTTATTTTTGTGCACAAGGTATTCACGGCAGACGCATTATAGCCCCGATTTCTACACATTAAAACACAACACACCCACTCTTGACCAGCAGAATTCAAATATGGCTCTAACCAAGATTACAAACGATGCTGTGGCGATCCCATCCATGCAGAATGGAGTGTGAACATATTTAAGAATGTGTTGGTCGCGTATGATACCATAGAGAAAATATTAAGACATCAGCTGTTGTGAGCGGTAGTAACGGAGAGGGTATATGTCAGCATAGAGCCGTAATTTCAGTAATCCATATCAGGAATATGCTTTAAGTTTGCAGCATTGCATGTCGCTGATCAAGAAAGTCACATGCGATGTGGTGAATGAATGACAGCATCACTTCCTGCTGAAAAAAATTACGGCATGCGTGGCAGTGCAGTTTTTCTTCGATTTTCGATCATAAGGTCATCCTCTTGCTGAAGTGAAATTAAGGCGGAATTCAAGGAAGGCTGTATGATTTCGAAGCGTTTGGTGCAAAAAGAAGCACCGTTCGCTGAAGTCTTTAAAATTTCTAAATAAAGGGGCTGAAAAAATTCTCCGATATCTCTGAAACAGGACGCCTGGTCCAAAAACTTTTACAAAAACTCACCTCAAGGATAATTTCTTAAGGCTCGAGAAATTTTCCACGAAATGTCAAAAATCAGCACATTCCGGTAAATTGGTGGAAGCCGTAATTTGAGCGGTCAAAGTTGAATCGCAGTTTTTCTAGAGCAACTTTTTCACCAAAATTTGGTCACTGATCCGCATGAGTTCAGAATGTTATATCCAGTAAAAAACCAGAAATTCCTGCTTTTCGACTAAACATTGACTAATGGAGTTTTTTGACTAGTACAGAACTTGGAAACTAAGTTGAATACTGGCAAATCTACGAGAAGAATTCCTGGCAAAACCTCTGAGTCCGCTACACCATCGAATTGAAAATGGGCAACGATGCGGCTTGTTTTTAGACCACTTTTCAACTGTTTACATGATGAATCAAGGCACTCTCTCAGAATTTCCTGCTCGTGTAGCAGACACTTCGATTTCGTGGATGCGAGTGTATCCACTATCCACTATTGCAAAAGCTATTACTAAAGCCACAAATAAATCCCAACTTGCAACGAACGGCAACTCATCAATGTTCGTAAGCCGTACGTCATCGAACAACTCGCTTCCTTTGACTACCATCTTCCTAAATAATATTCATACTATTCTCTTCCTTCTCTATAAAAATGTGCTTTCATCTCACTTTTGATCAAGAAGTCCCTATCATTTATGCAAAAACTAAAGTCCAATCAATTCGACTTCCGCTGTTTGCAGAGTGTTTGAGATAAGCATTAGAGATGACTTTACATCTTATGGATTAGTCCGTTTAATCTCATCCATTTTGGATCCTCACATGGCGGACTTACATTCCTTCAACTAATTTTTTGTTTAGGCGATCAGGTTGTGGCGTTAAATAAGAAAGTTATTCTAGCTATACACGTCGCTGAAGCGATGAGTAAGTAAATTAGATTATTTTTTAAGCTTCCGAAAAATTCACTTCCAGTATGCCAAGAAGGAAAACGTCAAGACTTTCCTATGGCCTTTCGATATGGCTGAAGATTGGGTTCTTAGGAGATGCCCTTATAAGAGAGGTTTATTGCAGTGCTTGATTATTCGGAAGCTTTTTCTCGAATGCGAGAATTTTCCGTTTGAGAGCGATTCTTCAAATTCAAGGAACTTTGGGAAAGCGGTTGTCACCATTTCCATGCTTTAGTGTCCTCAGCCAAGCAAATTACACCTAAGCGCGCGGCCGTAGGTGAGTTTTAGAAAATTTTTGTGCAACTTTCAGGAAAACAGACAGTGTCGACGCACCAGTCCGAAATACATAAACCACTAGAAATGGGTGTATCAGGGTTGAACTCTCACTTCGCCGAGTCAATGAATGCATATTTTCCGTAGACGAAATGCGATTGCGTATGCACCTCAGCAGTCAGACAAATTAGAGCAGCGAGTTCAACGAATTGCCAATAAACGACTAAATGCTGCGAAATAACAGAAATAATCGAACCCACAAACGTTCCGCAAATGAATTTTCTTGCTAGTATTAAAATGAGATATCGATTGCAAATGCGCATAAAATTTTGGGTATATTTGAGAGTTTGTGAATCGCTTCAAGGCTGGTGTGTGAGGTTGAGTACTTTGATGTTGGAAGCAGTTGAGGCTTTTTCCACAGGCAGTTACAGCTGATTGACTTTTGGATGGTTCTTAGCCTATTTTCAGTTGATGATTTTAACTTGAGTTTTAGTTGCTAGGCACTCGCTGTCTATGTCCTTCGAAACTCCCTTCTCGTTTAACTATGGAGAACATTTTGATGCATTGCTGCGTAAATCTGCTCGTTTCACTTTACTTGAGGAGATTTTATTGGTTAGCGGAGCTTCATCTTTAAACTAAAGTCGTTCATTGAGTGGTTTGCCAAATTCCAAAATTTCGACCTGCTTCCTTTCATGCCAGCGGCTTCTGCCACGATGGTGCGGCAATAAAAGCCAAAACAATGGGAACTGTAAAGCTGCGAATTTAGCCTCCACTTCAAGATCCGTAACATTTCTCTTCACCAGGTAGTGGAAGACAACTGGGGGGGGGGGGGGGGAGGAGAGATTCAATTTGAACAGCTACCGGAGTGGCGCCTTGAACAGTGGATTAAGTCTGGGGAAAGGATTGAATTTAGGAAGGATTTATGCAAAATGACGTCTTCGAAGGGGAGACTACGGCAAGTGAAAAAGACAATATGTCGAGAGGCTCTGAAATACTGGATGTGGGTAGCATATTTTGTAACTGTAATCTAAGAGCCATCAGTGAAATCCAGCATTAGAGCCGACAGTTCATCATCAAACTCAGCTTCGACAAGGATGTTCCATACTTTTGTAGAGTGGTGATTATTATGTCCTGAAAGCCCTTGAAGACCGATGAGCTTCGTTTGAGGGCGTGTCGAAGTGTCTAATGATTTTTGCAGAGAGTCGCTAATGCTTATACATTCCTCACGGTGCATCCATCTCCGTGCGATTTCTACCTTCGCGACGATATTTCACTCGAAATGTTTTTATGATTCTTGACGCAGCATTTCGTACTTTCATGGTTTTCTTCATTATTTCCTACCGGAAATGTGTGAGATATTGGTGATAAAACTGTAGATGGTTGTTGGATTTTGCGTTATTCAACTTTGATTGTAAAATTCTGAATGAGCAAGTTTGTTGTAGACGTGCAAAGAAACGCAACGCGCCAGTTGTTGTCTTCATATTGGAATACGCGCTTACAACAGCCTGATCTTCTAATATTGAGTGCGAAAAGAGCCCGGCGGCGCCGATACGGTATAGGCCATGATTTTTTACAGTTTCGATCAATGTTAAATAGATTTGAAAGCTGCGAATAAAAAGCGGTTCACCTTCCTGTTTACACGTTGCACTCATCTACCACCGTATTTTTGTGCTCTACAGTAACAAAAACGGGACAAAAACAATGTTCGTAATTCAAATAAAACTAATGAATGTCACCAGAAGAAAAGGCATCGGAGCAATGCGTCGAGACAGAGTCCGCTACCGGTCAATTTCCTCCTAAATGACATTCCCTTGTGGCAAAATTTATTAAAAGTTCGACTGAAACTGAATAAACTCAGCAGAAAATCAAAAAAGCGGGGATAAATGTCTCGTTCACCGCGACTCCATGAATGCAAATGGAAAGCGACTAATCACATGCGATAAGCTACTTCTAACTCAGTGGGCCGTTGTTCCCAACCTGTGAGTGGGAACATCTGAATTTCATGCTCGGCTTAATCTTGAAGTAGTGATAATGCGTAAATAAATGCGTCATAGTTGTATGAACTGCAATTCCAAAACATTCGACGCTTTAGCACTGCTGCCATCATTGTGAAGCCGTCTTACAATCTCTACCAAGAAACTCCCCTCTCGAACAATTTCTGTCGAAATTGTCATGAATAGAAATGCACCAAATGAGGTAACAAGACATTGCGCCATCATTGCGTTACTAAATCCGTTGCCATCTTATATTATTGCATTATATAATATAGTGTTAAATATGTGGTTAAAAAAATTACATTTGGCGTTACACATAGTGTTATGCTGCTTTGTTAAAAGGCGCATATTTTATAAACGGTTCGCTTCTCGCTAGACGAATTTTTACCAGACGGAAGTCAGTGCTTCCTCATGCACCTTCGCACAGTTTCGAATGCATATCGCGTCGTCACAGTATTCTTTCATAAAGTTTCGAAAAGCATGTTGTGGCCCGTCGTGTCCGTGTCTATACATGTGTGCGCTTGTTTGTCAATTATATAGTTTCAAGCGCGCTATTCGGTGGACATAATCCATACTGCAGCCATATCCAAGAATCCTTCATGTTGGCACTTGAAGACATCAAAAATGAAAAGAACAAAACTCGCTCTAATGTGGCAGCACAAAAGCAGTATATTAGTTCAAACCAGTGCAAGCAGGGAGTATGATGAGAAGGAGGTTTCACTCGTACTTCTGGACCTTTTTTTCGCCTTCTGGGTCAACCGTTTTCACCAAACGGTTGATGTTGGGCGCTGAAACATAAAAGGGTATATCAAGCCATGTACAATGTTATTTTTTGATTAAGCATTTGAATAATAGAACCGCAAAAACCCGACACTGATGCCGACGTCCTTTTGCTTAAGATCTGACGATCCTAGATAGCAGGGCAACTGAGGCTGATCTCACGTCTACGGCAAAAAATTCCGAACTTTTTGCAAAAGACCGACAAGTTTTGGTTTTCGGAAACTTGTATCGGGCCATAATGACGGAATAGGATTTGATGGCTTGAGAAGTCCGAGAGAAGTCTTCAGTATTGGATGTTCAGTTTCAGATGCTAATGCCAGCTAAGATTCCGAAGCACCTTCCGTTTTGCCCTCCGATCGCAGAGAACTCATATATGCGCTCCCACAACTGCAACTGCCTACAAGCAAATGCTCTTTTGATCAGAGTACGAAGGCGCTGCACTTTGCGAGAATGATTTTTTTTCGCTTCATCAGTTGCAACACCGGAATAATCGTTTTTAACGGCCCATTTATGCTATTGCTGGCAATAGTTATTGTTTTATTCTTTGCCTTCTCGGATGATTGGTAAGTACTTGTTCTCCTTTAGGTATTAGCAATGTGCAGTAGGGAACGCTGCACTTAATACAACAAGTTAGAGCAGACGATGAACGCTTACGCGCATTCAGGTACTTAGGTGGTGAGAATCTCGGAGTCGAGCGACACGATTCTTAATTGCTGTCACTGAATTATTCTGCCTTCGGGTACAAAAATGCTCTTCTCTTTCAATAACGGAAGCCATGATGAAAGCATTGGTGAATTACCATTCTATCACGATCGAAAATAGTGAAAGACATGATAAAGTTAATCTTACTGCACAAAGTTGCTAGTGCTAATGCAAGTTTGATGGTTTACACCTGAACCGACATGAAAATTTGCCATAAAAGTATTTGCTTGTGATTCCAGAATAATAAAATAGTTCAGAAACCAGACACTCAGGATACTTTTTTAGCGTCCCCATACTCCGACCAGATACGGTAGAAATATGAGCATGACACGAGCTAAAGAGGGCTGCTGCAAAAGAATATGTTCAGAGTGTGATTAGCAAGGAACGAATGGAAACAAACAAACTCGTCATAAATTCGTTGTGCTTCAAAATCATGCATTTGGATGAAGTATTCGCGAGATCCAAGAGATTCTGGGAAAATGAGGTGAACAGGTCCAGAGTTGTGGACTTCCTATAAATTCTGGACTACAGTTATAAAAGTGAGTGATGCTCCCTTTGGGTGTCCTGTAAATTCTACTCCATTTTTTAACTATTTGCTCCTTTCGTATAGTGTTCATGAATTATAGTCCTGTAATTCAGTGGATGCCCCGTAAGAACATAGAATTTATGAGTCATTTATACTTAGCTCCTGAGCGAATAGTAGAAAGCTCTATAATGTGTTGTGCATCTCAAAAAAACCGGTAGAGCGCACAGCATGCTTGTTTCGTCTCATATGAGCACGACAATTTCATTCGTTATCACACTGCAGGAGAGGAGGTAGAAGGGGGAAGGGCAAAGGTAGGTCATCATGGCTGCATTAATGTTGCTTTTGAATGGATAAATAAGTTACAAAACTTTGAAAGCATACGAGCTTTCAAGTAATGATGCATAAGCGCACACTTCGATTCTCATAGGTTTGTGCGCTTGAAAAAACCATGCGATTCAAAAAAGGCCAACTCTTTCATGTGCAGATGAGCATCAATAAAAGAGTCCATTACTGCATGCACTTGTGCACCTTTCGGTGCACCATCATCCAGGAAGTGATCATTAACGTCTACGACCTTTCAGCTTGCAGACTGCACACACTCGGAAAGCAAGAAAATCACGGCGAGAACGTTTTTTGCTTTGAAAGCCTCGTTTCATTTTGCACTCACGTGAGAATATTTGATGAAAAGATGTGCTTGCTGCAATTGGAAGAAATGCTTGCGAAAACTTCACTATTGGCAGATATCGCTTTTCACTTGAAAAGACTGGGCAAAATCAGTGTTGTAACCTTCAAGATAAAAAATGCATATATAGGGAGAAGAAACTGTAACAAAAATCACTTATAAGAAGCAAGTTCACTGCGGCCATAGTCCACAATATCAGCAGCTACGATTATCACTAGATTGTTCTCGTATGAATATTTTGGCTGTAAATTAATGTTGAAAGCGAAGTAATAACTGCTACCACCTGAAATTCGATCACCTAAAATGAGAAGCCTATTGCGGTACAATATTCTGATTTGAAAAGCCCTCCCTTATTTAAAAGAACTCACAGTTCAGACGAACATATGAACATGCATCAAAAGAGTATGTAAGTGCTCAGCGAAAAGTTTATAGAGGTATCGGAGTTCGCAGCGTAGTCCGCCTACACAATTCCATGGAGCAAATATGTTTGCAAGTAATCTATGTCTGTGCAATGTCTTTCTGCAATGCTCATGTTGTCCGATATTTCCGCTCTATACATGCAATTCACGAACCTCACCGATGCATTTTTTTTCACCTTAGGGCACTTTCATACGGATAGCTCTGTTGGTAATATTCTCTCCTTTTGATAATTTCTCCACCACTAGTGGAAATTCCCACCTGTTGCACTAATGAGAACAAGCAAAAATAAGTAGAAGCAAACAATGGTCAATTTTATCAGTCACCCATCCCTCTGTCTCAGCTCCAAATCTCATCCAGTTATCAAGCTTCTAGATATGACGCTCTTTAAAGTGTTTGGTAATATTAACCTGCGGTGGATTTTCGATATACTCACAAGTACAGTGAATTTAAGCTCGAAAGAACTTTATTCGCATTGCGGGTGATGCGTCGAAAACAATTTTTGATTTCAAGACCGTTGACATAAAGAGACTCAAGTAGTCTTGCACGTATAAAAGACAAAACAATGAAAAAAATGAATGTTCAGCGAGGAAGGGATAGGAAAGTTGATCTTGTGCGCTATCTCTTCGACTGTCAAATGAGAGCCGTTTAGAGATCAAAGATGAGCGAAGCCGATCGAAAATTTCTTCAAAGCATTGCTAGCTCCTCCAAAATTTCAGCTGACCGTTAAGAATCCACCGATAGCAACTCCTGCCTCGCCATCCCCCTCCCACTTTGTCCCGGCGATCATTTTCCTCCTCTTTTCTCAGAAATTCCCTCCTATTCCCTTTTAAAGGCAAAGTCAGCTCTCTCCCAGATGTTTAAAACGTCACCCGGACAACTCTCCTCTCTCCTGTAATGGCAACACATGTCTGAAATCGATGCATCACCCGCGAGCGGCAAAAAATTGTTTTATTTTAGCCCACTCCTTCCATTGTTTAACAGGATGCAAGTACTTTCCAAAGCGCTCAATTGCGGACATCCACAAGAATTTGCTTTTGATGGGAAAACATGCGGGAAGGAGAACAACGTTTTCTTAATAACAGGAGATTTGAAGGTGAGAGGGAATGATGGCGTCCCTCCTAATTCTTCCGCCTCTTATATCTTATATCGCTATTCGACATTGCCAGATTTAGCACTGAGTAAATTATGAGTAAAAATGGGAATTGGACGCTGACATAATGTTTTTTGCAATCAGGCGCACCCAAGTCGGTAGTAGTCGGCTCAAAATTCTGGCAGTAGAAGAAACTTCTGAAGGGTGATGCACTGATAGCGAAACAATCGGC
The DNA here is from genome assembly GCA_013433145.1 of Ascaris suum. Taxonomy (NCBI): domain Eukaryota; kingdom Metazoa; phylum Nematoda; class Chromadorea; order Rhabditida; family Ascarididae; genus Ascaris; species Ascaris suum. Next base: position 8,404,570 of record CM024174.1, read on the forward strand.
TGCATAGATCTATGCGCAAGAACTTTGTTCGCAAACCTCGCCTTATCAGTGAGAAATATTTTCCACTTGTACGTTCGATGGCATTTTAGTTTGCACTCAACCCATGAAGGAAGTGATCGCTAGGCAGGAAATCGAGAATGTCACATCATTCCACGTGTTCTTTACTAACTAAATTTCCTCGGTGAAGGTTAGCCGCTTCGAAAGTTAAAAGAACTCAGAATTGCAAAAATCTCGAAGAGGCGTTAATCGCACTGAATTTTATTCATTTTCATCTGCTTCTGCATAGTTGTGTTGATATTTCTGGAGCTTCTGGAACAACAAAAAATTTTCAGTCTTTTCTCGCGCTCATCTACTATCATCGCCCATCATTTTCTATTAACTGCGAAAATCGTGACGAGTCTGTCCCCACTCCTCCTTCCTTCACATCCTCGCGTCAGTTGGCTGGGAGGGGCAGAAGAGTGGGAGCTGGGGTCGACAACGCAACATTTGGATCAAGCAGGTTGCCATGTCAAAAAGTCAATGTAATTAAGTCTCGACTTTCCAAATGTGCATACTGTGAAATTCATCAAGCATTTCGACTTCAACAAGTTCATGCTTTTGCAGTCGTTCTTAACATACCATCCAGCGCGAGATAAATAGTTTAAAAACTGATAACAGTGCAATTCGAGACATTCGCGTTTTAAGCCCATACAAATCTTCTGTAAAAGATTCAATTCTATGAGGTTTTGCAAATTGTACTAGCAAAGGTGTGCACACCATACGATGGACTCCTATGCTAACTTTCAAAGTCATCCATCAATATCTGTCGATGAGCATCTGTGATTACAACAGAGTTTACAACACGAAAACTTATGCTGGCGGTTGGGTGCACTCTACAAGCGGTCTCACCAGAAATGAGTGTTTAGTCTTTGAAGGATTTTTTAACGAGCGGCTGAATAGGTCAGATTGTGGCTGTGCTCATGCGCATTCTTTATGATGTGATGGCGAATCATTGAAGAGTGGTGCGATTGCAATGATGCGCATAGTTCCAACTCTTGTGACGTGAGTTTCCTATACATTTTATTTATTTTCAAGTAAACATATATTGTTTATGTGAGCCATGTTGTAACGTTTAATGCACAGTGATGGACTGCAAGTTATATTCTTTACTCAGTGAATAAATTCTAAGCAAAAAAAGATAAAATAAATGGTCGAAACTAATGCAAAAGAACTTTCATGGATCTCGTCTGCACCAAATCCTCAATCCTAGTTGAAAATATCTGACGTATAAAATTACATTAGCTTCATATTTCATAAAACGTTCAATTCGCTTCAAAGATGTACTATGTCAGTTTTCTCGTAAATTCCCTCAGATGAAATTTGACGGCTGAATTTGCATAAACGAAAGTTTAACTTTCGGCAGTCATGTTGCATTATATAATATTCAGTTTTGTAAATTGCAGTTTTCTTGATGGGATGTGGTGGAGAGGGAGGTAGAGGAGAAGGGAGGGGGGGGGGACAGAATACACCACTTCCATAATTACGCCTAAAACAATCGGAATAGGTGATGGCAAATCTCGTTGAACTTCTTATCTTCCTAAAATCGAATCCTTTTCGTCAAATTTTTATTTCTCACCTTTCGCGGGTATTCCTGCCCATTCCCCACTTCAAAGGCATCCAATCCGATCACGAGATCTTTAACCTCTTCAACGTCTTCCTCTCGGAATGAATGTATTCAATGTTATTGCCTTGTATCATTTTTTTTCTTGCATTATGGACAACGTTCACCGCACTGCTCGCCACGCGGAGAAAAAAACTGATGTTTAAACTTACTGTCTTCACTTTTGGATATTTGCTTTAGATGAAATAACTTTTGAAATGGTCGTGATTTCGGACGATGAGCCTAATTAATTTCGCAGCGCAGAGAAAAAATACTCTGAACTCTTGAGAAACAATTTAGTTTCAAGGCAGTTGGATCGGCAATCAAGGGAATGGAATAGTCAATCCAAAAACAATGCGTGGCCTGTTCATCAAACAATTACGACTGTGTCCTTTAAAGCATCATAATTTAAGGTGAATGTCTAGAGATTCTACAGCACTACTAATTACTCTCTTCTATCGAGTAACTTCAACGTTAAGTGCTGTAGAGTGCAGTAACAAACTGGAAAAAATAAATGGGAACTGATGCACTACATTTGAGATCCAATCTTTGCAAAACATTTATCAAACAGGATTCATGCTCTGTTCAGTTTAAAGAGACAACTTTACAGCAGATAAAAGTCGCTCGTAATATTCCATTTGATGCGTTCGTTACTCAAAGAAAAAAGTGAAGTGCTGAATTTGCTATTCTATAACTCCCTACAGTATTCGCATATTGCCAATTGAGCGAATCAACGTCAAGGCAATATTCCCTCTGAGCATTAAAATACAAGCCATCGTGCAAGTCACACACGGTGGTAGAATAGTAGAGAATAAGGTGCCTAAAACTTCTTTGGACCTCATCAAGTCAATTTTTACGGGCAGCGAAAAACATGCACTCTACGAGGCATCGACGATATCAGACAGACAAATTTAGGTGCATCTGTGAACATTTATGAGGAGCATCAGTGAAGCGAAGAAGAAACGGCAAGGTTTTACAATATCGCATATGTTGGGAAAAGAGACGGGTCTATTTCCGGATTGTAATATATCTATATATTACAGAAGTACAATACAAGAAAATCCTTGCAAGAATCACCTCTGCTTGCTTTTAACGTTGAAAGATAACGTGGTGAAAAGAATGTTCGCATGATGTGTCACAATCAAGGAGTGAGAATGCTTATGTATATATCAATTGGAGAGGCAAATTAGTTAATCAGCATGTTCCGACTGACTGGTAAATGAAATTCTATGTGGTGATTTCGAACCGTTTCAAAAATTATGCACATTTGTAAGGGTTTGCTCCGTTTGGCTCCTCTATTCATCCAGGTTTCCTTGAGGATCTGCACCTCTGTCAAGATGCGGTTGAGGAAATTGCGAGACGACACAGGTATAAGGGGTGAACAGTTTATCACACTTATACAGTAAGGTGAACAACTAGGAACTCGTGTTCACAGGAATGGCTTCGATCGTTGGCACGATTCCATAGTCGCACTTGGCGAATTCCACGCTGCTGCCGATCTTCACACACACATTCCAAACGCCACACGTAGGCCCACTCGGCATTAATAACAGTCTAGAAGCTGGGATGAAAACACAAGCACATCAGCCCCTTTTATACCCTCTGGATTCTGTCTCAGGCTAGCCCCTGATCCACGCTGGTTAGTCGTTTGAACTGCCTGTATGCTCTTGACCTAATTTGAATTACTTTGTATGGGGCACTATTCCCGCTTGGTCTATGGCCGACTGGTCTACCTTGCACATTCACTCATGCTTGTGAAGAAAACGATGGAAAGTAACGCGATTACAACAACACTCGTCCGCGGCTCTTTAATAGTGCGAGCAAAACAAATAAAAATGATCTTATTACACAACAGCAGAACAAGAAAATAATACAGATCTCGAGAGATGCGCTCAAAGAGAATAGTGACCCGCCGGATTGATCAGCTGACTGCTCTAATTATTACCAGCCCCTTTCAGACATAACCAGCAGTTGGTTCGAACAATAATCTGACAGGTATGGAAAAGCGGCAAAAACACCGACCCTGTGGTTCAGTTTGCCAGTCATGCCACTCTATAATGGTCCGATGAAACATCGAGGCATGAGCTCTCTCGGAAGAACACCTATTCTAAGTGGTATTGGTACAGTACAGTACAAGTAGAGAAACATTAGCCAAGATCAGCAAAGTGGTGGTAACTGTGGAATATGGGCGACATCTTATCTTCAAGACCGTAGCCAGTGGGACGATCACGCTGTCGAGGCTTCGGTGTTCTGCGACGGCTACTTTCCGTTGAAGTTTCCACCTGCATTAATCACATCGATTAATAAAGAACGTTCACATACTGCTGAAAGAGATTTTAGCTCCTCATGTACATGCGCTCAAAGTAGAACGATGTAATATCGAACCCGAGAGCACTCTCATGGGAACTTCCACAAGCCTGCCATCTTCGATTGCAGCTTTCACAGAGATGACGCTCCAGTACTTTTGACAAAGCTGCCATCCGGACAAGATTTTAAAGCAACGCTCACACTACATTTCTGCAAAGCGATTTCACTGCGCCATCGTTCGACCTTGAACAGCGTTATCTTAGTGAATTAATGTTTCCCTTGGAAGCCTAATAATCTTTCCGCTGACATGAAATTCATCATATTACACAAGTTCCCTTTAACATCGATAAGGCAAAAAAGAGCCGTGAATAACGACCTCCACGGATGAAAACACCCACAACAGATGCAACTTTTTGCTATAACTGTATTCGAATGCCACTTCATCTCAGAACACCTCTAAAGCGATTTGTATGTGCATGCCCCTTATTGATGCGCCGCCCAAAACGCCTGAGGGAAAAAAGCTAGCTGGCAAAAGCGCCTTCAGCAAGTTCACTACTATGCGGTGCGTTGCGCGTTGTACTTATAAATGCCGAATAGAAGTTAGAAATACTTCAGATCGTTATCCAACGCTTTGCCCGCTTAACATGTGACAGCGCCAAAAATAAAAAAGGGTGAAAAATAGCGCTTTTGTCATATGAATTCGCTGTCACGCATTCGTTACTTGAAGTCTAAAGCAGGTCCGAAGATTCGATGTCCAGGAAACGCATCTACCAATGCTATAACTTTGTAATAAACCGCGAAGGAAGGACGCTAAACTTGAGAAGAAATAGAAATACACTAATATGGTTACTAAAAATGAGAAAAGAATGCCTCTTTTCCTATGGAATGCAATGCAACTCGCCGACATTTTTGCACGGTGGTGCGTAATTTCATAGCGAGCCCCGCGAATAGGGAGCAACAATAAAAAAAACACTACTTTGCGTTATTATGAATTCGCATCTTGCGGTTTTTTTGATTGTTTAGTGATATCGCTCTCTTTCTTTCGAGGAAATTTTGCATTTGCAAATGAGATTTAAGAGACTATTTTGCACACTGCGAGCAATAATGAACCGATTATAAAGGAAAGTGAATGTCAGCCACAACGTGTGAGAATGCACATCGTCATCCTCACATATAATATTACTCAAACAATCAGATGAATAAGTAGCGCTTATTCCTTATTAGATGACGTGCAGAAAAGGACAAAGAGGATGATCTGCTTCATACATTCACTGACCGCTTCCATACAACTTCGACACTGCACGTGCATTCTTCCTCTCCTCGCAAATTAAGAAAAATTCTAGCCACTTGCAACCAAAAAGATTAAAAGGTTTCTTAACAGTGCGTTGCTTGAAAACAGATAAACGGCCTAATAACGAAAGCTCCGTTTCTGCCGGACAACGCAAATGAGCCAGCGAACGAAGTAACTCCAATATGACTCATTTCCACATGAGGCATAACGAGGTTTATTTTCTGAAAATATAAGACACTGCACAGATTCCTTTCTCTGATGGAGTCCCTCCTGTCCCACCGCTCTCTCTCTCGAAAGCAACTCCTTGACTCCCCCCGATTTTCCCTGTTGATGGTCAAATCTCCCTCGCTCGGATCGATCCTTGACCTGGGTCGTCCTGGCCAAAAACTACTCCTCCGTCTCCATTTCTTAAATTCTTCCTTTGGAAGGCAACTTCACGTCGTGGGGCGCCGCTGGGTCTAGACCTACAAGACCGTCATCGAACATCGATAAGCGCGAACGACGATCCCGCCGAGAACGGCCCGAGTGAGATGAGAAACGATGATGAAACTAATGTTTTTTGCGGGGCTTCTATCCCGCTTGTCTCCTCTGCATTTCGATTGCTCTCGGTTGGGTTCAAGCAAAAACAGTTTCATAGTGGCACACTGTTTACGCCGGTTTGTTCTCAATCACCCCTTCGCCCCGTTCACGTATTACTGTTATAATTAGACGAAGCAATTTCGCAGTATCCTGAATGAAGCGTATTCGATAATTTATAAATTCAATTCAACAGGGATACCTCCCCTTCTCTTGATCTAATTGCTGCCTATCCATGCTACAAACACTCTCTAATAAACGTAAGGAATAAAGTGAAGATGGAAGAGCTTGAAAACTGAATCACTTTCAACGGCTTCACAATCATCTTGATTAGGGTTGTATTTCTTATGTTAAATCTGAATAGAGGAACAGTCGCTTGGTTACCTCTTGAGAAAGTCCTCTAAGCATCGGATTCCGCATTGAAGATGTTGGTGCCTCAGGTGGCGTCGCTGCATTGCTATACGACCACTGCACTTGAAAGCTGATCGATACTTCAGATAAACTCTCGTTGAGTTTTCATTCACACACTGAGGAAAAGCTTTTCGCTCTAATAAACACCACAACCTCTAATTCATTCTGTCAGTTGATTCTTCCTTCCTCAACAAAAAAGTTAATTTCCAAAATATTCTCATAATTATTAAGTCAGTGTTCCTAGGTTTTCGGCTACTTCTTGCAACGGAAGATTCGGAAACGTGTAAAGCTGCATAATGAAGCATATGCATCACTGTCCCCTTGCCCCCTTCCCTCCATCTTACGCATTTCAACTAAGATAAAGGTCTTAATAAGCAACTCGCTACCAATTTACAACGCTCATAATTCGCAAATGTTTGCCGTGATTTTCCAATAAAATAGCTTTGCTCTTTTTTATCTCCTTGAGCACAGAAAATATACTTTCTTCATGAAATTTTCCGTGCAAAATGTGCATTTCTTCAGTGAGTGGAGTCTCCGCATCTTTTTTTTCAAGGAGACCCCACACTTCGTATCGGAAACGGAAGATGTTTTCATGTAAGTGGGAACATCGAGTTTTTTAAAGCTAATGTAAACTTGGCATCACCGATGGCAAAAATTTTCGAGCAAATGAGACACTTGCATCGCTCTAAAAATGAGCAAAACTGTGGGAAAATTGTCAGAAATGTCCAAAAGGAAGAATATCCGCTGAGCGCCAAAAAGAACAATGGAGAACTGTTTTTTTTTTGGGGGGGGGGGGGGGGAGAAGTGAATGGTGAACTTATTTGGTAAAGGCAGACGTAGCCACAATTGCGGACTCTGAGTCGTTCACACATGTCGAGTGCCTGCAGCCGATTCGATGGATGCAGAATGCTACCAAATTCGCACATCATCACATAGGCGAACGAATGGCACGCACCGCTTCTGGAAGGAAATGGATTGTTATTCACTGCACCCCTTCTGTGCATTGTCAGTCCTTCGAGATTGACGATGACCGATCACCCACGTATTTTAATGCTCCAATTTTTCTACTGTAAATATAATCCAAAATGTAAATTTATCACTTAGCAGTGTTGAGAAGTTGCGAAATTTAATGTCCTATAAGACGTGGGTATTAGCAGAACGAAGAATTCGTAAAGCACGGAAAGCTCTACCACTGAGCGGGAAGTTTTTTCGGAGGTGCGAGGGGAACTTCACTTGCATCGGGAAAAATCTGAAGAAATGAAAGAAGCTCGAAGCGGACCACCAACGTGAAAATTTGAATTTTTGGCTGTTTTCCGAGAAAATTCCATGGGAGGATGTCGATGGGTGCATCGAAGTTCTACTGCATCGTTCAAATCCTAATTCCATAGAGTAAACTTTCCTCTCCGGAACAAACTCGTATTGACAGATTAACACGTATAAGCTTCTCTCTTGTTTACAACTAAAGGTGCATGTTTACAACTCAAAATATCTTTGACCCACCTGGACTGAGAATACCGGCAGATGTAAAAATACTCATTATATGCTAAAAGCCGTCGTGAAAGATGAAAAAAAAATCCACGATTGCCAACACTATATCGGCAAGGAGAAACTAAGCGAATAGAACGGTGTTTGTTGAGATGAAAAAAGGATTAATTGTTTTCAAGAATTCAAGCAACTCACCTTCGTCTTTCTGGAAATTTATGGAGGGAAATACGCCTCAAGTTCCACGTACGAGGTGAATATTTGTAAATTTCCCGCGCACCTGACCAGCTTAGCCACGATTTCTCCAAACTTTCTTGCTGCAAATCATCAATTCATCGCGTGCAATTTGAGTCGGCGCAAAGCGAACGAAAAAATTACATTTAAATTGGACAGCAAAAACGCAAAAATCGGCGAATTGCAACTTTCGAGTTGTTAAAGATCAGCTGTGATGCAGCTGAGCAATATTATCTGATAATCGCAAAAGTATTTTTTAAATGGAAACGTTAATTTATGTCTCAGAAGTGCTCCTCGGAGACGCTTGCCAACGACACTTGCTGCGATTGGCTGTCGACTTCCTCTGGATATTCGAAAGAGAGAAATAAACGAGTATCTCTATCGAATCGGCAGGTTTATAGCAGCAGCATTCTCCTGCCTCATTTCTAAAATCACTGCAAAACCGCAACCTAACCAGCTTGCTCTCACCATCACATGTTTATGCCTATAGCTCTGTTGAGCAAGACCCTGACCTGAGTTTCGTCTTCAAGGATTTTGAAGCTGATAACAATATAACCGGCGTGTCGATGTGATGGCAGTCGAGCGTCAGGTGTCGGGGTTGTCTTTTGTATCGAATACATTTCGTCATAGGCACCTTTAATATGCGTTAAATTTGTGGCAATATATAATCCAATATATAAACTACACTCCGCAATGAGGTTTTCTTCAGTTGGATGCGAGCAGTGAATGTAACGAACAAAAGCTCGATGCGATTCCGCCACATCAAGAGAGTTGAAGCTCACCCACAGCTCACTCTATTTCAACCTCAGCTCGTTGCTATTTCGTACTAATGCCGTTCCTTAGCTTCAAATTGATTAGATCTAATGCTCTCGTTTCGATTGCACGATGGCATCCAATCCGAATGTAACAATTGTTAGCTTTTATACATTCGACAAGGAAATTTCACAAGAAATAAATATCATTCGACCTAGTCGAAATGTAAAATTGTTTTATAGAACGGCAAATTTTGAAGTGAAATTAGAATAGCACCAATGGAAACACATAAACTTTTGCTGTCTTTCGCGTCATTTCAGTGCAATCGCAGCAATCACTCAGACAATGCGCAGCTATTCACTTCCTTTATATAGATGAGATATTGCATTGGGCAATATGATGTACATTTACCGTCTGCAGAAATCAACGCTTCAACACTCCTAACAGTTTTGTGAAGGTTTTTTGAACAGCAGCATTTACTTTCGAGTTCGGTATTTTGCAGGTTAGTACACCTCTTCTAGTCACTATCTCGACCGCCTTATAGGTCTCGAAACGCAAAAACTATGTATATGGTAAAAAATATAGAGAATTTAAAAGCATTTTATGCAAAAATCTTCCAGCAAGAAATCATAGATGGATTGCTTGAAAGACCTCATATCAAATTTTTCCGAAAGGTGAATTATTCGACTGTTAGACAATATACCATAGCATTTGCTCAAAAGAGAAAAAAAGAGCAGCAGCGTTTTGCACACATGCAGAAAGAGGGATGACGAATAATCGCACCTTAACAAAAGCATGTCAAGGTTATTGCACAGCTTTAGGCTTGCTTTTTGATATTTATGACCGACGAATTTACTCAACTTTGATGGACTAGTGAGGTGCAATGCGGCTGTGTAGATTAATAAATGTAGCTAGCTGTTGTTTAAACCAATGCAGTAAACTTACTTCTATTCCAGGATTCTTATCCAAACTTTCAGGATGCTTCTTAAGCTGGCAATATGGCCTGAAGCTGGTTATAAGCAAAAACTTAGTGCGTAGTTGGCTCTCCTCCCATCGAACTGTATTTCCGTTCCGACGTCAGAGCAAACGAAATATTTCTTTGGAACAGATTCACTGTTTGCAAATTGTGAAGGTACACATTTCATCGTAAAAACGAACCAAATTGACATTTTGGTCGCAGATTCATTTCCCTTATCACTTCATCGATATTCGCGATTCGCATATCGTGATCCGAACCTTTGAAGATTGCATAGTGCATGTATGGGAATAGCGCTGCAACAGTAACCTTCTTGAAACTCAAATTTGGTGCCATCATATTGCCGCTAGATAGGAAATGAGGAAAACAACTGGATTAACGTTCTGAGATGGACTCTCGTTGCATGGATCGGACAATATTTATAGCAGAATTGAAGTGATTTGTAAAATAATAAACGCACATATTGTCATCGTCATAACTGGTTGATTCAATGAGCAATAAGCAGTCCCTGGAGCACTTAATGACTCCCTAACGACCAGAACTAGCTCCATCAATTGCAATCAGGATTAATTTATGACAACGGGTTGGACCCAATTTTCCCCAAATAAATATGCGCTGCTCACAGAACCTTTTTAAAGAAAATAAACCAACTGTTTCGGAGGTAAATCCATATTCGTATCATGTGAAATGCATCTTCCAATGCAACGCAATGAAGTATTTGCAGCGCATTCCCATCCCACTGTTTACTTCTTCCGACTGATAAGAGAAGGTATTTTCCGCCCAAGGAAGGAAAATTGGTGGGTATTTCACCAAAACTAGTCACACTGTAATGGACTTTCGACTATTTGAAGGCTGAATTATGCTGTTTTCAGCACAGTTCCTATATTACCTCAATAAAGCTAACAAGATTTGGCAGTAAGAAGAGGAAGAGATTTGCAATAATCGTTGTACCCTTCGTATTCGTTACATAATTGCAGTAAAGCATTTGGGAAAAAAGCGAGCGGGGAAAGAATCGTTTTTGCCGGAAGTTGGTAAGCGCTTTCGCTCACGTTTTGCATCGACGCATTTCAAGAGAACACCCTCCATGAAGAGCGGATGTGAACGTATTAGTTGCGTTTGCGATATTGCCACATCGAGTGACGAGTCTTCCGTCGGAAATTCGCTCCTGGAATTTAACTGACTTCATCAGCAGAAAGTCGAAAACAAACCCTTTCATCAGTATTTCAGGAGAAATGACTTCAATATCTGAAGAATTCAACGATCTCTATGTTAATTGTGAAATGAATTCCACGCAGCATTGCTAGCTTAGTATTTGGTTTGTCCGCTGTTAGTCTAATTCTGAGCACTAACATCGAATTCAGTGATGCAGTGTTACCTCATCCAGGTCTTAATGGCCCACCTAAATCAACTAATATGTGCGGATAAATTCACATGAAACCACTGGAAAATGACGTGCATAAATTACTTCCGCATCAGTCATACGCTCAAATAGCAAGCCAATAACATTGCCTTCTCGACTTTTCTGCGATGGTGGGCAGTCGAGAAAGGAAAGAAGAACCACAGTACAACGTGCTCTTATTTTGCAGTTCCTTATGACATGCATCCAACAATGCACGTTGTTAGCTAGGTACCACAAAAATTCACCCGAATACTCACCATAACTCGAATTCAATTCCAAACGACAGTCTGAAAACCTCTCGCAGCCATGTCGAACCCACCTTTTTAAAACCGCAGGTTGTGCCATTCATGCACTCATGTGTCTTTCACCGAAATTTCGCATACTACTTGAAGTTCACTAATCTCATAGGGTATCAGAATGTTTTAGGCTTCTGATACTATCATCTTCCTTTGTAAAACCATAAAGAAACATTACCAGAATGTTCATATGCAAAGGTGCAGTCACATGTAAACAAATGATGCTGGCGGGCTACTTTCGCGCACCTTCGCAGGTGAGTTCACATTTGCGAAATTTGTCATATTCTTACATGTGTCTACTACGCAGTACTTCAGCACGCAAATCTGCTCATTGAATTGAATGCGCTACAGCAATGGCAAAAACGCTCACACGAGGGAAAATTTGCTCACATCGAAATGACTTACGAATGCGTGCTCGGGCAGTCGATGGATTTCGATGAAGCAACAAGTAGCACAATGTTTATTTCGGCTACTATCCACGTTGCTCTTCACATAATGCGCATGTTCGCATGTGAGCAATGCCAAACTTAACAAATTGCTTCGAGACAAACGAAAAAGTGAAAACAAACTCGCTTCAATGATTTGTTTTATGTCTCATGATTCGCAGTGCGTGAAAAATGCTTTCAAAGGACCTTGGCATAGAGTGATAGGGAACGAAGGTAGGGAGAGCGCAATGGATGATGGTGGAAGAACTAGCTTACAAGCCAAAATTTAATTCTCCTTATTAAGATGTGGGTCGGTTTCCAAACGATAAAAATTCTCATGATCTCTCCTGATTCTATCCAACTTATTTATTTATTGCAGACACTATGAGTACGTTTCCCAAATTAGTGATGTATCTAAACACATATTCTTTACTCCAGAGATGTTGTTTAAGGTGGGAGTGAACAACCGTATTCAATGGGAATAAGCCGTCTCAAAAAGGCCTCCGTATCTAGAAGGATGAAATCAAAACATCTCTAAATTAACGAGTTTTGCAGCTCAACTTTTCGGTTACTGAGATCGAATCGAGTAGTCTTTATTCAAAAAGTTGAGCAGATTTATTTTTCCAACTTTTCAACTCCGCACATTTTCATTGGTCAAGCGGCTATCAAATATTCCGTCTGATTATTTCATGGACAGTTGCTTAGAGAAGAGGGAGGAAGAGGAATGAAGTACGGCATCTCGCTTTCCACAAAACTACAAGCGTTCGGTAGAATTTCGTAGCAGCAAGGAAGAGCAATGGAGATATTGCAATAAATCTCACATCAGTATTTTCATTCCCCGAAAACGTGTAAGTCAAGAAATTCCCCGAAATCAGTGCAAAATTCTTCATATTGTTTGAAAACTGGGAACATAAAAGACGACAAAACTATCCTTCACGCTTATTTTCACTGACGCTTTACCTTATAGCACCCAATTTCAGTGGCAATGTAAAAAACACGGTAACTACAGTTTGACACGCTTATTCCCTCCATATCCGCTCCATAGTACCTTGAACGTCTTCTTTCATAATCAGTCAACAACGAAGCCTCTTCGAGCCTATCTTTGTGTGAACTTCTACTAGTTTCGTTGATCGGTCATATCGAACGTTAATAAACGACTGAGTGCCAACACCAATGCGCACTCGAATGTATCATCAATTTATAAGTTGACCATGACGAAGCTATTTTAATGAATAATAAACTAGTATTAGCTAATTGTCGACGTTACAAAAATATGCGCTGGTTTCATTTTTTTTGGACAATAGTGCTCGTTTTGACAAAAAGTTCTGTGTTGTTTCTACTGAATGCCCAACGATTGGAAAAGTGTTTGGATCACGGCCGACATATTGTGCGCATTAGGTTCGTTCGTGCAAACGACGTAATTTCGCCACTTTTTCACCGATCTAGACATCTTAATGGAGGGTCAAAAAACATTTTGCTTTAGCCGAAATCCGCCCATAAAGAGCAAAATCATTAATCTCTGACAGTTATAGTCGATAAGAAATCGTTCTAAACGCATTCTCACTCGAGATCTTAAACCTCTATTTGCATATACCTTGCTGATAGAGCTCCTTTAATTATGTCTGTTATGGAAAAACCATGCTCTTCTCAAATACAAGCCTTACCTCTAATATGAGTAAAGCTGGAAGTATGCTAAGAGCCTTGGGACTCAAGAATATGCTTATAGCTAGAAAGCAAAAGTTCACGGAACACTCGTCCCCAGCAATTTCCCTAAATTGTATGCCGTCCCTTCCATTTTAAGTCGAATATATGTTAGCCCTGAAACCTGCGAATGACATAGGTTTTTCATTCTCCCTAAGTCCACTTTCCAGAAATATCTGTCTTTTTTGACCAGAAGCAGACGCTATAAGTCTGGAGCTTACGAACGGGGAAGTAGGGTATGTGCGATGTCAGAATAGACAACCGCTATCGGTTGCGCTTTTATGTTTGTTACCTAACTCTCCTTCTAACCGACGGCATACGTTTTCAGGGTTCGTTCGATCACTCATAAGTCAACCACTTGAAGGTGAATAAATCTTGAAGACAGCCGTTTTTTGAACTCAGTACGGTGGTTTTACTTTACTATTGTTTATATTTCATCTCAACTGTGCACAAGCATTCAGAGCGGCCATGTTTGTATGCTCTATTTATCTACGAGTGCATCGTCGAAAAAAAAGTTGGTTAGCAATTCGATGCATCAGTAATGTTTCGTATAGTGAGTGGTGAAGAACGAAGCGACAAAGGAACAGCCTTCCTTAGTGAAAGAGGTAAAACGGAACATAGGGCTGACATCCACTTGAAAAGACAACGTCCAATGTATTCGAATACGTCTGACAGAAAGCAACGTCACTCATGTTTGACGATTTCTGCCAGCCGCAATACATCAAAGATCAGCAGCTGACGATGACGAATTTCTCAATTTTCGTTTTTTCCACTTCCCTTCTTTTCTACTTCGCTCTCCACTCTTAGTTAAGCTGCCTATATAGCTTCCCCTACTAACATGGTTATGCGCATTGTTCTGACGATGGCCGGCGCATGACTCAGGCACACACGTCAACGGATAGGGACCGAAACGTGGTCACCTTTCGTTCTCATAAGTGATCTGTTCGCGTCTTACTTTTTGCATTCATAACATCTCTCAAGTCTCATAGCAGCGTCTACTGCTTCTCTGCTTATACCCGCGTAACGTTTCCTTTTGACTCAAATTTTCTTTCTTTTCTTAATTCCGCTTTTCCAGAGCGGCATATTCCTCTATGTCTACACTCACCTTACGCACATAAAGGACTCAGCATTAGCATTATCTCAGTATAACACTTTCTACCGATTTTGACCTATGAATCAATGTATTCATATACCCATACGTGTATAACTTCATCTGACTACACGTTTAGTTGCTTATTCGCTATTCTATTTGGTGAAAAATTTTGCAAATTCTATATGGTTTTATTTAATCTTTATCTAAACAAATGCTACTTAAAATAATTCAAGGCAAAGCTTTGCATTTGTTTGTTCTGCTAGGCAAAATTTGAGGATTCCTAAAAGTCCACCTACATATTCTCATTTTTTACAACACTATAATATTTAATAAAGCTATCTATACATTTGCGTTGCCTTCGTAAAACTTTAAAGCATTCTATAAAAGGTCTGCTTACGAATTTATTTGTTCCTCTATAAAACCATAAATCTTAATTGAAGACTACACATACATTTGTTTTTTCCTTTACAAAAACGTTTAAAAATTGCGACAGGAAAATGTATAAAGAGCGATCTGAGTTTGATGGCAATGATGCGCCAATAAAGTGAAAAAATAGCCTGAATAGGAAGAAACTGGTGAGAAAAAGTGGAAGAAAATTATGTTTTTCTTCTGTATTGAAAGACTGCATCAAAGTACTAAATTTGCTTTCATCACTGAGTAAGAAAAGCAATTATTGGATTGCAGTTAACGTCGGAGCATCTAGAAGCATTTGCTGGAAATAAATCGTCTATATCTAGGCAGATGTTGTTTAAAATAACAATAAGAATGAACAAATGGCTTCGTTCTTCAGAGTTATCGGTTGACTTTCACAACAACTGTTTCTTATGCAAACATACAGACGTCAAGTAATCGATCACTTCCGAGAACATTTTTTATAGATCTAAGGGATCGAACGAAAATGCATAGCATTGCACATAATTGAGATTTAGCTGTTTTAATCAAAGGAAATTTTTTAAGCGATCGTTAAAGCATTCACTGCGCTCAAAGCATTCGAATATATGTCGGCGTTTCTTTTGCATAAAGACATCGTCATTGCAGTGTGAATATTTTGAATGCAGTGACCAGTGGAAGAAACGAAATCTCAAAGCAGAAGTTACGTTAAGGGGGAAATAAACACTCTAAAGTAGAAGTATAAGTGATAACGCTTCGAGGGGAAATCAGCTGAAATAATGCAATATTTGGGAGAAAGAGATTTTTTTAGAAACTGATTTTGCCTAATTGAGTGCCTCAAAAGTATTTTATGTGTTCCCATCGTCTCGTCTCCGCTTGTTCACTTCTCAAAAGTTTCATTCGTAATAACTCATAAGAACAACGTTGAAAAGGGTGAACCTGGCGGCGAATATATATACAAAGAAAAAGGTGGTAAAACCGAAGAAAGTACACACAAACGCCTATAGAAACCCACACAAATATACTGAAAGACCAGCCCAACAGTCTGCTTTAAGCATATCAATTTGACACTTAGATGAGCACATACGGTCGATTTCTTGTACAGTGGGTAGTCACCATTTTCGTTCACTGTGAAATGCTTACCCGTATGAACTGCATGTGGGCGAATCATATGAATCGCCGGCACCGTTAATGAAGCCGAGTAGAGCTGATTGATCACTTGGCATTGCTTGATTTCCTTCACCGAGTACCTCGATCACATCGTCACTGTTCTGCAAGGCATATTCTTCAATAGTTGGATCAACAAACAGTGCTAATTCCGCACTGATAAAAAATGGAACAAATTGCTGCAGTAAACAATTGTTGCAGTCTTTAGCGCTTCCTTGCAGCAGGCATGTCCTCAGACACGTATAAGCCATGCTTTCAATTCACATCGAACAAATAAAGGAAATCCGACCAAATTTCGTGAATCAGACATTGTACATCAATTGTTTGAGAAAAAATATTAAAAGTCTTCAGCGTCAATTAATCAGCACGATTTTCCGTCATTCAGAAATCGGCGCTTTTTGTTGCAAATTGGACAAAGTTTGTTTTTAGCGCAACGAACCACACAACACACAGACAAGCGAAACTGGCACATTCATATGCTTATTGCGATTGCGAGAGTGGTTGATGGACATAACGAATGAGGACCAAAAATGAGAAAGTGCATCAACGCGGAGAATACGATATATGTAATTTGTGCAATATTAGCACACCAAGGTAACTGAGTATCTCTTAAATTCAGAAATGAACGACGATATAGCACTCAATGATGCGACTTTCCATTCTGCTTACCTACTGTGTAATTTCTCTGTCTAAATTCGTTGCCAAGCGTTTTGCATTATTGAGCGAAATGCATTATATTCCCTCTTTATCACTTGCCAGTGACAAGACTCCCTCAAATCGCAATGCAAGATATGGAAATAAATAAGTAAGAAATGTGCACGGTTTCCTTTGTTTTCGGAAACCTGCAAGAAGCACGTTAGAAGAACAATGCGATGCTAGCCAAGCGAATTTCTAAGCTATAGCGCTTGTCATCTCCACCTTCGCCTTCTTCCTCTCCAGGAATTCCTTTTAACTTCTGCGAAATGCTTTGGAGTAGGTTGAACATATGGAGTGAAAGCTTTCTTTTGGTAGCAAACGTGAAATTTCAAGCTGTTGAGCTATAAACGAGCAAACGAATACATAAACGCGGCCATAAGTGGTTATGCACTTCGAATTAGAAAGAGCGTATAACAGGAAACTTGTCTAGTGAGCTGTCGCTGTTCACACCGTTTGCTTGAGCAGTAAAAGCCTTTGCCATTTGGTTGAGCAGCCGGCCGTGTGCGAACGCAGAATGTGATAATGCAAGAGATTTCCTAACTCGGCTTTTATGTCCCAAAAATGATTAAAGCTCAATCTCTTCGAGGCTTTAGAGAAGTCAACTTTCGGACATGGTGGTTGAGGTTTTTATAACAGCTGTTGCAAGCTGTGTCTGTCACGAGCGCAGATATATTTTATCCACGATCGCAGTCTCATAAAGAATAAACGCAAATATAAAGTTGGAAGGGCTAGTAAGTTGGCGGGTGGGAACCGTTCGCTATGTACCTCACTCTCCAACTGCGAGGAAGAGAGTTATACATGAGTTATGGCATTTTATGATCACAATCCTAGTCGAAGGGCTCAATAAAAAATTTGGGCTGAGAATTCACTAGATTCATGAGGGAGGGGGAGGGTGAAGCAGAGAAGGGGTGCAGCAGGCAAACAAACAAACGGGCGCACACGTGAGACAAAGCCAATATATGGTGCTAAATTAACTTTCTCGTTGTTAGATGCATTTGCGCTTCTCTCATAAACATCGCTGTATTTTAATTACGAAAGAGATTAACAGGAAAGGAATAGAACAGCATTGTTTTTTTTGCAAGAGGCTTAAGCTGGTGATCGCGGCTAACCGCCTCGTTAATTACATCGAGTTGCTTGAGAGATGTTGCTTGCTGAATGAACGGAAATGTTACCGTGCTAACGTATGGAGTAATAATCCGTTACCTGCACTGCGCATTAAACGTATTCCGCTTAGAATGCAATGATTCAACTGCTACCACTGCATTGACGTAATTCATGTAAATCTATTAATTACTGCACATCGCGATCGTCTGCACATAGCCATATACTTAACACAGCCACATATTTATATGCAAGTGAGAGCATAAGATACGAATTAATAATAAGCGATTAGGGGGAGACAAAACATTACAAATTTCGAGAAGAAAACGAGCGGATTGCAAGTCAAAAACAATAATGGAATCGATGGCTCGCGGACGTTTCAAGCACTCATATCGAATTTCTAATATTTTTTCAAGTAATTGTAGTTTCACGAGGATTTTCACGGCGCTTGAACTGAAAAAACTTATATCTCGCGGCAAAAGCGGGCCCTCTAACTCCGTCCTCTTTGCATCTCTCCATCGTTAGACGATAATTTTTCTTCCCTAATCTCTAACGAATGTTGAAATATTTTTCACCTCCCAAAAATTTCCCGCTTTTCATGATTGACATTTCATCGCTTAGCACTTCAGAAATCATTGCCTGAGGCATCTGTTCTCATCCTGATGAAAATGCAGAATTCTAATGAAGCAAAAGGCCCTTTCATCCTTGCAATTAACAAACAACTCGCAGATAAAGGTGAGCAACAAGCAACTCGTTTCAATCAAATAAGCAATAGACAAACATTTTCAGGCTAGTAAGCCATAGAGAAATTTTTCAGACGATATGGAAGATTTACATAACCACATATCGATATTATCTCTTTCTGCATGAATCAACCAGAATTTCCACATTTTTCTCACATTTCGTTTGAATCAATAAAATCTCATAATGAATAAAATTTGAGAACGGCGAACGAATCGAAAAGTTAAATATATTCTCGAGCTGATATTCTGCATTAATATCTATCAAAGTTTCACGTCAAATCGCATTCAGCTTGCAAAATTAGTGTTAATATCTATGCACCTTTTTCGCTGAATTGTATCCGTCTTGTGGAATTATAACTTTGTTAGCAAAAATATCGATGCAAAAGTCGGCGTTTTATTAAGTTTGGCGGCAATCACAAACGACATTTCGTATTTATGCGCTAAGCTCTCTTTGCCGCACGATTATGAATGGCGATAAAACATTTTGCGCAATAACCAATGGAACAAAAGAGGCACAATCGATGCCTCAGGGGAAAGTTTGTTTTGCATGTCCAATTCGAATGGTCACCATGTCGTGCAGTCAGACGCCCAATCGGCGCTTTTAACACAACAAAAGTGCGCACAACTTTTAAGTATTGTAACACAGTCAAACTAATCCCCTGAACAAATATATGCATAACACTATGAAAACGTTCATCAATTAAAAGCAGTGTTTGGGACAGAATTGTAAACTAAGTTATCTACATCATTTGTAACATTAGCACTATCAGGCTACCGGAAAACATGATTTTCACATCAGGAAAGAAAGAGAAGGAAAGTAAAGGGGAAGCGGATTACCTCAGTTAACTGGGCGGAAGAGGTTTCATCTAAACATCAAAATGAAAAGTTTGCACCAAAAAATGTGGAATTTCAATGGTGAATACAAAAGACACATGGTAGTGACGTGTTAGAACACAACAGTGAAAATGGCAAGTCTTATTTCGCTTTCAAATGCTCGCTTTCGTTGCACACAAACTGCTGAAGATGTAATCATTTTTGCTTGAAAATGCGACGAATGAGCTGCCAGGATTTAAAGAATATCAAATAAGCAGCAAATTTTGGAAAATTCCTTCAACGGCAGTTTCTAGAAAGGCTACAGCAAACACGAACTCTTTTCTAAATAGTCCGAAAGTTCTCTTGTTGCATAAACACTCCGAGTTGGCCAAGTGAAATCTCTAAATGGAATATAATTGACAGATAACACATCAGCCATGAGAAATTCCATGAGCATCGAACTACTGAAGGCTAGAAATTAGACTGAAGTGTTGGGTTTACATAATAGTTGAAGTGAAATCTGTCAACCGCGAGCTTTCCAAAAGCTCAACAAACGTATGAAAGCGAATCACGTTCACCTCACCACTGTCAAGGCGACGAATACAAAAAAACTGCCTGAAAGTAATGCATGAAATTGCATGACATCATTTGCATTTTTACCGCAACTCAAAGGCTCATAGCGAAACAATTCAGAAACCATTGGAAAAGTGCATAAAAGCTGGCCATGGGAACGATTCGAACAGAACGAGTCTCTCCTCAAGGGAATGGATGAAGTAATTCGAATGAATGAAGTGAAAAGAAGCAATGTTGGAGAAGAGAATGTGATTGAAGAAACGATCAAAGAAAAACGAAATGCATTTGCAATCGTTAGTAAACGCAATCATTTAGCGCAAAAATAGTTTACATGGTGAATAAATTCAAGCGTTATCAAATGTCATTACGCAAAACAAAGGAAAATTGTTATGCAAATGTGCATAATTTATAGATTAAACTTGTTTCTAGCGTGATGTTTAATGAAGCGTGCTCGTTATCTTAAAATGCTTTCAGCAAAAATTTATAGTGCACCTAAACGCCTCAACCGAGTTTTGTTACAGCATCATGATTTAAATGCACTTGCCATTGATAAGAAGCATTCGATTTAACTGGAACGTATGTTTGCGTTGCCTGAGGTAAATATAGAAACCACTCTAAGAATAGAAGAAAGAAGTTGACGATGACGCGGATGAGCTGATCGATAAACGAGCAAGAAAATTAATATTTGAAGTCGGGAGAATAATGGTGGCAGATTTGGCACAATTAAATTATTGATAACAACGAAGGGAGCGAATTTTGCTTGGCACTGCCAGATCCACAGAGACTCAGTTCGCTGATTTGTGTGTAGACGATTTTTTCGATACAATTTGAGCTGCAACATCTCCACTATCGCCAAAGCATCGAGCAACTTAATAAGTGCTTTTGAAAGTTTTGTGGTCGAATGATCTTTGCGGACAACATTAACTGTCATGTATCATGCAAGCGAAGTGGTCGAATGAACCTCGTTGTATTGCAAAATACTGACGGTAATTAGCGTTGGATAGAACAAAACTAGCCGCCAGATGTAAAACAGAGTAGGGACAGGATGAAATCAACAAGCGTGATCAGCAATATGAAGTCAACAAACGAAGCTATTGAAAAGTATGAAGAGCCTACTGAAGACGCATCTAGGCGTGATTTTTGATAACCTCTAAGGGTATCTCGAAATAACCTTCGCTGATGTGTATTCGCCTATCGTTAATAGCTAATTAAGACCTTAGAAGGGGAAGAAACTCATTTGTGGTGTTATTTTTGCATCCATTGCAATCATGCGTGATGGATCATCCTCTCACGAACGTCACGCTATGCCCAGTTCCAACATAATTCATCACAGCGCATTTCAACGCATAACAGCTTGATTTCCGCACTAATTAATTTGCCAAAGGAAATTAATATCTGAAGGATAAAAATGCAAAGAAGGGTGCGTTGCCACCGTGACAAATCGAAAGCTCCTTATTCATTCAACCATACATCTTATCTAGGCTTACGAGAGTGACAGCTTTAGCTTCGTTTCGGTAACCAATAAATACAAGGAGAAGGGTTTGGCAAACTCGCAATTTCCTTCATCTCTAAGTTCGACAATGAAGAAAATTTTTGAGCCATGATGAATTCACCTACGATATGGTTCTTTTCTTTGCTCACAAAAAGATTTCCTCCAGGAACTGGATGTAAATGGTAGAAAAGTTGTTATGGTTTGAGGAATTTCCTCCCAGAAGAACGCTTCGCTCAATTGAATATCATATGCAGCACAGTATATGAATTCAATGAATTTCGCAAACCTCACCGGCTATCCAAAGACAGATGCTGAAAACGTATCCGGTTTTTTCCCTCCAGGAAGACGAAAATTTTGATCAAATTTCATCTTTAGAAGATCAACGACACAAATTCGAACCAAGGAAGTGGAAAACTTTTCACTCGGATAAAGCCCGGTATCGCAGCGGTGTCCTAGCACTAAAAGCATCATCGTATGGTTAATTCGAGCGTAAGAACAAGTCAAAATGCATCGCATTCATTGATATCGCTGCAGTCATATCTTTTAAGGCTCTGTCCACATTCCTCTCCACGAGTGCTAGTGTGACGGACTTTAGGGACGTGGATATCTAATTCTCTTTTAAGAATTGTGAGGATTATCGACTGCAACGTTGGCGCCGTCGCCATGAAGGGCAGATAAGCATAGCTCCCCCAAAATTTTGAGGTTTCTTATGTCCCTTTCATAAAAAACCAAACGAAATGTAGTTTCTACGAAATTGCACCCAAAAAGAAGTTGATTGTCGGATTTCTCTTTCAAAATTTTCGAATGTAACCACTTCGATAAAACATAATAAACAGTTAGTGTGATGAACGATTATTACATTGCAAGCCACATTTTTGCAACAATCCACTACTTGAGCTAAGGAGGGCGATAAATGAGCGATCTTTTAAAGCGCTCGCTAATTCGCTTTTCGTTTTGTCATTTTCGCTGTCTGATACAAGAAAAGCGAAAGTCGATCAAAGCAATAATAGGAGTCGACCTTTAAAGATGCGTTACCGTTTGAGGTGGCGCAAGCGAAGGCATTGCCTCGTGCTGACTGTAGAAACGTGGTAACTGTG
The DNA here is from genome assembly GCA_013433145.1 of Ascaris suum. Classification (NCBI taxonomy): domain Eukaryota; kingdom Metazoa; phylum Nematoda; class Chromadorea; order Rhabditida; family Ascarididae; genus Ascaris; species Ascaris suum. The sequence continues at coordinate 8,427,225 of CM024174.1, forward strand.
TGCGACGTGCGTTCTTCTTCAGTTCCCGAGCGGATGTGCTTCTGAGCAACTCGAACGCATATTCGTTACGAGTGCCGCTCCGATGAGGTAACAAACGACGTAATAACCCATTCAGCATATTCATTGACCATGTAGTGCGGCAACAATTTCAAGCAGTCATTGCCATCTGATACATAATGCTCGAGAATGCTCGACAAACGGTTCACACGATGCAGCTCGTCTTCAGGCGTGTCTATTTGTTTGGATTTATCACAGTATGAAGAGCGTTCAATGTTGTCGTTGGGAGACAACGCCCAAAGCGTAGTGTAGGCACAACTGCAATCAGTGCGCTAGCAGATGCTTGCAGGGGATTAGAACTGAGTTCAGCAAATTGCAATCAAACGACAGCAAACAATTGCTGCAAGAAAGAACACATCATTGAGTGAGTTTGCTTATTATGATGCACAACAGGAGAGCTACAATAAACTTTGCTTATTTTTCGTTGATATGAAAACCCACATATTTTTAATAAGCATTTAAACTGACGAAGAATGGAACATTCAGAATGTTGATTCCTTCTAGAAGGAACCCTCTGATGGCAGTAAGTTCGGAAGACAGCCGCAGGCGAATTGAAATGCGGCGAAAATTTCAGGGCATGAGAAGAGAATATCGAGTCCTGATCGGCTGTTGAAGCTGAGTGCGATTAGGAGGGGCGTGTATGTATGAGGCTCTTGTAGTCGAAAAAACATTGAGGAGCTGGTGGGTGCGGCTGGAGCTCGCTTTGAGAACGGCGCTAAGCCCTATGCGCCAAATGGCAGAACTCTCGGCCTTCACTGCCTTAATGCACAGCTTTTTGATATCGCGGCGAAACGGCCCTCTTCATGCGCTCTTGCATGTTCAGCATGCACTTCAACTCGTAACGTCCGTGTACCATCTGGATGGTCTCTCCGAGAAATTATTGTCAACGTTCATGTTCGTCAAGGACAGCTGAATGAGAAATGAACCAGTTCAGTTCATTTAGCCAGCTTCGCCCAAACAAATCTTCATCCATACTTGATGAAATGTATTTCTATCAAGAGGAGCAAATCATTGACATAGAGAGTTCATATTTAGAAATTGAGGTTAACTTCATGTTATAGGTTAAGCTAAAATTGCGAAGCTGCCTCAGTTTACTTCCATATTAACTCCAGTCACTATTTAACATCCGCTAAAACTTCAGACACCTATGTATTTGTAGAGGCAGAAATGTGTAAAATGTCATTAATATCGGATGCAGAATGGCTCGGAAACTCTCAAATATTATTGAACGAGAGTGTTAAAGCTAAAGAGTCTTTCCAAGTTTCAGTGTTGAAGTGATCATTTCACTATGCGATAACTAAAGAGTTGTTATCGCATTACTATGGTGAGTTGAAGTGATCATTTCACTTCGAGAGAGTCTTTCCAACCGATCGATTACTACTGTGGTCGAATTGCATTATATTCATACTGTGTTATTTGCTATGAAAGCATTGTTGCAAAAATTATTATCGAATTCAATGCGCTATCGTCTACGCGACTGCTTAATTGATCTCGAATTCATTGGCGATGAAATGCATTCGTGATAAATGAGGCTTTATATTCCTAAAAATTTGCATTTCACATTCATCTATTTGCAGTTTTTTCTGTCCCAAAATGATAGGAAAACACAGTGAGATTTTTTTAGGTCACAGCGGAATACGATATGGCTGCTTCGATCCGTCATAGTCAACCCTTTAAGAATCATTATTATGCAGTTATACGTATAGCACAGGTCAATAAAAGCTTTTAACAGATTGCTGCGAATAAATGCTGGGGCAAGGATCATAGTCTTTACATATGCCATGGATTCAAATAGAGTGATGCCGTCGATGTTTCAAGGACTATATTTAATCCTTTTCTCGCTGTAATAGTTGAGTAGCTAATTTGTGAAGCAGTTAGCAAACAATGAAATTAGCTGAATAAGCGGCTCATTTTTTTGTCGCTGATTGTGTCACTTCATCTTCTAGCGTGCAGACTCAAAATGCAGTTTTGGGCAATAATCTGAAGTGAACCACTTGACAGTCTAATTGCTAGAAATCATCGAGCATTTCTTCTCTCTACAGAAAATGTGTAAATGCAGTGAGATTGAGAAGAAAACGTTCAAAAGATTGAAGATATAAATAACGACAGATTTATAGAAGCAAATTTGAAGTATTATCGCCTTTTCAGTGTGAAATCTTCGTTTTGAGCCATTAAATCTTCTCATTGCTATGGCGGAAATTTATGTTTGAAAGTAAAGATCTCATAGAAATTGCACCGCTATACGAGGGGTCCTTTAGCCATAAATTCCTCTGCTGAATAAAAAGTCGGTGGATAAGAATTCCAGATGAGCTGACATGATATTTGCTTATGCTTTTCCTCGCATCACCAATTACATTTGTAATTATCGAAATAAACAACCGATAGGCGAGATATTACCTCTGTATTTTAATTGAGCCGACCACTTGAATAAGACTTCTGCAATCTAAGTTACCAAATGGACAGACAAATGAACACATACATGCACGCACACATGCATATGCACCGATACGCAACCACCATAATGCACGTTTACTAAGCAAGCTTCTGAAAATGTGTGAATGCGGTGGAAAGTCTGGAATAAATGAGGCGCGGAAACGTGCTAATGAGGTTCATCAACGAAGACTGACTATTCAATATTTACTCTCGTGGTTAATGATTTTCATTGAATATTATGAATGGCCATTAGTCATAAAGAAATCAATCGATCGGAACAAATGCAGCTGGAATGTAAATTACATTTGTTCAAATCCATCTCTGCAAGTTTCTTGCGTCACTATTTGAAATTAAAGAGCAGACGGATATAAGCGCACAAGCGTCAATACGCATACACACCTAAGCCCACACGTAAACATAATCGCGCACAGACATAGAGTTCGCTATAATGTGCTTTACCATAAACTCCCCAGAGGCACATTGTAAACCGACTAGTTGCAACTAAAATAACCAATTTCATCTACTATTAGGAAGTGGCACTTGGGAAGCCGGCGTGATTCGCCCTGTTACTTGTCAGTCCACAAGGCTGCTTGCATTTGCAAAAGGAAAATGTACGAATATTTAAAGCCATTTGTATTGGTAGCGTTAACGGTGCTTCTCTGTTTACGATTCGTTTTTCCTTCTAAGAGCTTTTTTGTGAACTTTTCTTTTGTGCTGGAACGAGTTTCTGTGCAAGTGCCTCCTTTGACAATCAATTTATAGATCAAACCTGCTTAAAAGGTTTCAAAGTACGTGCACGTCAACGACAATGCAATGACGCCTTCTGGTGCACCATAAACAGCTAGCTACGTATGCACGTCTAAAATCAATGAAAAATCTTGACCAATATAGCATATGGAGTCGACAGACTGCGCGAACCTTCAATCAAAAAACTTGGTTTTGCCCTGCACTTGTTTGATTGCAGAAGGATTGTAACATGCAAACTCGATAATTCTCTACTCGTTGAGAACTCTTAGCAAGTCGATGAATAACTACAAAATGAAGGAACATCGGTCATTCACCTATCCATTAGTTTTTGTGGTGAAAGGATCGGAACGGTCGTAAAGATAGACGTATATAAACATAATATCGCCAAAATGCGCTTTGCTATACAAAAGTCATAAAAACAATCGAGCAAACACACTATGTGAATAAGTTTTGCTATCGTATAATAGTCAGCAAAAGTATGCAATCTTTTATGTGGCTGATATTTTCTTATATCTCTTCCGCTTGTATTCAATGCATAGAACCTTGTCAACAAATCATAACTTCGTCTACATATTATTCAATAATTACCGAAGTTTTTCATATCTATTTTTTGTTTTGCGAAGAAGCACGCTTGAATTTATCACTTTTTAAAAACATTTTCGGATATATATATATATATATATATATATATATATATATATATATATATATATATATATATATATATATATATATATATATATATATATATATATATATATATATATATATATATATATATATATATATATATATATATATATATATATATATATATATATATATATATATATATATATATATTCAGCGGCGAAAACGCACTAATTACGTTTGATGCACCAAAACTACTTAGCACGACGTTATAGCATCGTGAAACGGTTTGTTTAAGTTGTTTCGATGCAAAGAGTTAGCAACCCAATAACGTCAAAATCCTGCAATTGGCAAACCAGTGCACTTCCGCATGCGTTTGAGAAGCCAGAATAAGACAAACAATGGGATCAGACCACAGATCCCTCATTATAGGATCTGCAGTAAGACTTCCTACGGAACGTTTGAATTACTGCCCACTTACGAACGCACCAGTTCTGAGAGAAATTATGCACGGCTTTAGACGAATGGAAACAGGACATTTGCATAGTGCAGGAAGTCCAGCAAGTAAAAACTTTCGCTAACACAACATACGTTTGCTTCCAATAGAGACACTACAAATCCTTTCGCATAAATGACACAAGATATCTTCCCTCATTTAAACACCAATCGGAAATTATGGATTCGTTTTAAATGACATACATCCACTTAAATTACATACATCTTCTCATGCATATTCAGTGATCTGTGCTTGAATTTAGAAAGCACAAGTTAATTCTCGGTCAATCAACATGCTGCCAAGTTAATTCTCGGTCAATCAACAGGTTCCGTACAATTTGGGAAGGGGGAGGGGGAAGGATGTTGCAGATGTTTTTTGATGTGCATGGTTAGATGATGGAAAGTGTGTGCTTAGTTGGTGCACTTGATGTAGGTAGGCTATATAATAAGGCTTGTTTAATTTTCACCTGCTTAAACCAAAGTGCTCATTGCTTATGGTAACTAGGCTAATATACTTCACACAATCTCATATGGCTTTCGTGTCAATAATGAAATAATTGGAACTAGACGTAATCGGCAGGCATTTGATTGCATTCCATACGAGAAAGCGTAACTATCGACTTTGAGACCTGTCTCGATGACAAATCATGGTGCATATGCGATATTCAAAGATGAGTTACTAACCGACATTACAAGTAAGCACTGATCCACATCGTGGAACTAGTGAAGCCATGATAAAATGTGCTAATGGTAATCGAGTCCAAGTTCAATTCAACAACAATCATACCTCTATAGGACATTTAATATCTTGCAACAGATGATGAAGTCAACGTGAGTGTCATTCGCTCCGCATTATTCAGCGTAAGACGTCGAGGAACAAAAGCTGAGACAGAAGTTGGCAGCTTCAGGTGGGGTAACTAAAGTTCCTAGCCCCTTTCGCGACAACGAAAGAAAACACTGTGAGCCGGCTGCTATATAAATAATTCTAGACGGGCTCTTTTCGGATACGCTTCTCAGCAATTCTCAAGGATGGGGACGTTCGACAGGAAGGGCTAATGGAGAAGGCCATTCTCATATGGTGTGGCATGTTTCGAGGAACATCTGGAAGCCTAAAAAATTCGAAATATGAGGCGGTTTGCAACGCTCTTTATTTCACCATGGATGGAAAGCAGGCTGCCGCAAGATGGATTCAGACATGATAATCCGACGTGATCCTATAATAAACCATTACCATGAAACTTCTCGTTTTTAAAAAAGGCAAACACAGGTGCCCATAAGAGGTGGTCGTCCTCCCCCTCATGTGGAAGACAAATATGCTTACAAGGTATTCGATAGTGGAGAATTTTTTCAATACGATGCTACTGGAATGTGCGCGTTTCATATGTCGATTAATGGCAAATACACTTCCGCAGCTTCACAAAATTTAAAACGTCCCGATGTTATTATTTCATGTGAAGTGTGGTAGAGTCAAAAAATGAACTCTTTTTTTTCATTGGCGATCCATATAAAACCCTTGAAACAGAGCACAGGAGTTGATTCATTTAGCAGTCGCCGCCTAAAGCAACACCATACATACATTCTTGAGCTGCCGGCCTCTGACTGTGAAGTGGTGCTGTATTGACTATTTATGTGCTAACTGTTCTGATTTCGCCTAACTTCGGTGCATGGATAACATAAGCGTTAGGATCGCGCAACAGGGGATGTTATTGATATCATTAACGAACGAGTGGTTCGTGGCCCTTTCGTAATTGCTGTAATTACCCGGAATCGTGGAATGGCCACTGCAGGGACTTCATAGATTTCGGAAAATTTTTCTACCAGCAATGGCCTGTTCGGCATCAGTGATCAGCGAAGGTTCGACTACAATATCCCTGATTTATTACTGAGCAGTAACACCCATATTACAGTGAAGCATGAGCTGTTGGGTCCTTCTAGCATAAGTTGCGTTTGTTGAACCACCTGCCTTCACTTTGCTAAAATTATAGACGCTAAAAGATGTATACGGTAACTGCTTTGCTACTAGAAGTACATTGAAATACGGAATTTAAGAATTGCGTAACCATAGAGAATCTGCACAAAAAACTTCCAGATATCGTGTACGATGTGAATAATAGGTGTGTGCTCTTGTGCGGCACCTTGTTGTGACAAACGATATGCCCAGCTGTCATCAGCTTTTAGCAGCAGAGCGTTGTTCTCTTCAGAAAGAAAGGAAAAAGCGAAGGGACGCTGTTGTCATTCACAAATTTTCTCTCATTTATTGAAAGCGGTTTAATTAATGGAGCGGCACTGTGGGAAAGCGTTTATTCTATTTCAGAAAGTGAATGCTCTTTCTTGAACATTGAATGAAAAAATTGAAACTCCGCCATGTGGCATCAAACAACTGAAGAATGTTGCAGACGACGTCATCAATAGTGACTAAGGCAAGCGCGAGATTTTCATCTTTAAGATAGAGGATGGAATTCTGTCTGCCCCCCCCCCCCCCTCCCGCATCGCCTTCGTATAGGTTGACGCTTGAAGAAGGTAAAAGTTAAGCTGACTGACAAGTGACGATTGATACGGCGACTGTTAAAAATGTGACCCGTCAACTAACTGACAAAGGATCTTTAAAGGCAGAATTTGTAGTGTCTAGAAAGGCATTGACAGGGTTAAGTCATCATCTAATCCACATATTTCGAAGCAACCAAACCAGTGATTGGATCGGTTCACAGGGCTTGGAAAACAGCGATTATAACACCCCTTTCCAAGAAGCCTCATAATTTTATTGCCTTCCTTTGTTGCTCCATTAGCTCGACTTCTTTCGTCTGCAGAGTGCCGCGAATGTTTGTCAGAGCTATTGTTGTTAAACGTTCTACCTCAACCAGTACTCTCAAAGCCAACCAGTTCTGCTTCTTGCTGAGTGCGTCACAGCAAAATAATTTGTTTCGTTACCTTCAGACTGGTCAGCTGTGCTGAATAAATGTTAAGGAACGGATTTAGTTACGCAGTATTTGCTACAGCGTTTCATAAAGTGTGGCAAGCAAGTTGTTTATACAATTAAAGCACAAGGAATATTGGGCTCTCTTCAAAGGTTTCCTCACCGGTAGCATTTCTCGAACCGAAATGTGGAAAGATCTTTCCAGATTTCGCGACGTCATTAGTGAGGAAATATTCAAGGACTGCTTTTATTCGTACTGGATGTGAGCGATATTTCTGAGAAAGCAGAGATTTCAAGCCAAAATCTGCTAACGACCTTAAAACCCACCGAACGTTTCATAACGGAACAGCTGGATAGTGTGAGCTGCGCACCTATTTACTAGCTTGAAACGAATGATCGCGAGTTCGACGACTAGACATTTCCGCCAAAAAATGTCACCTATTACGCATAAATTTCGTGCATGAATGCACTCTCCAACAGCTGATCATTTTTTTGTCGTCTAGAAGTGTTATTCATGACCGTTATGGTTATGTGAGAGAGGATTTAAGGTAGCATTGTTTCAAAGATTTGACACTAAGCATGAAAAGTTGGAAGTAAATATGAGTGCACAACATCAAGCATTTCATGCACGTTTGTGTTCCAATAATCGGCTGGTTCTTGGATATTAAAGTTCCATCTTTTCTCTAACAAAGGCATTATCTATTAAGTCAACTGGAGTTTTGCAAATCCGATTCACCTATGACAGCTTTTGGCAAATCATCCCCTCGGACCGTCAACGGCTGGAATTTTAACCATGGAATCTCTTCGTATCAGAAGGATTGAGGCCGACCCTTAAACTATACTACCTTACCTTGAATAAATTGTATATAGCTTTTTCAGCATCCTTTTGATAGCATGTCCTCCCTCACACAGTTCGCAATGCGCTCAAGACGAAATTCTTGAAAAAAGAAAAAGAAGTGGCGTTGGCACAGTTCATCCTTAACCTGTTCGCTCATAGCGTCATCAGAAGAAGCAGTGAACGTGGTCAGAAATCCCTTCTTCTTCACAAGCTAAATTTAGCCGATGCTTCTGATGCATCCAGTGTAAACGCTCCTTGCTTAATAATTCAAATATAGAGACTTCGTTATTTCAAAGATCTCATCATTTCGTTTATTCACTCATCCATTCATCAATCATTCAGTTATTCCTTCAGTTACTTCATTTCATGCCATTTTTTCCATCTCATTTCATTCAACTGTTTCGCTCATTCACAGAAACATTGTGCTTACCAAGTTGACTGCAATAACTGCAATGAATAGAATAACACAAAAAATATGAACTAATTTTGAGCTCATTGAAAACGTTAGCCTCTCTTTCTTTGTTAATCGATACGAAACACAAAAATCTCTTCTCAGAAGTAACATGCTGCAAAATTTTTCCAACATTGGAACTTTGCATTGAATTCACATTTCCTTCTCATTTAGGTGGCTTTAGCTATCGATTTTTTTACTCTCGCAGGAACGTCGAAGATAAATGCGTCATTTAAAAAGAGCGTCGTCTGACAAAAGCGCCATTTGTCTAGGGATTGTTTAGTAGGTGAGGCAAGATGCGTTAATTCGTGGTCTATGAAAAAAAGTGGAGTGAACTGCTTCTGATGTTACTGATGTGGATTTGATGATGTATTTTGATTCAGGTACTACTGATTGAAATATTTCCATATTGAGAGAAATTTATGAGCGATGAAGTTCCTCGCTAATGAAGAATACAAAAAATTTGAATAAAATTGACTTTGCTAATGCACTAATCGTGTTTTAGGCACCTTCGTTTGAGTAAGTTATGTCGCCGACCTGTTAAAGTATGCTCATATGATAAGCCATTCCTACGCTGATCGAGTTAGTTCAAGAATTTGGTAAACTAACTCGACCAATCTAATCACGTTCGTGATGCAAGGATAACAAACGCTATGGTTATAATCTAGCTGAGGTAGCATAAACACAGCATAAATTTTGACGACAGAGCCAACACCCAGCTTTTCGAACATCGGACTTTGAAATTAATAGCCGTTCCAACTACTTGGGCACACATTTCCGAGTCAGCAGCGATTCCCGAATCTCTAATTTTGATGGCTTCACTTTTATAGCAACGAGTAACGTCGTGCAAAAGGTTCAATAGCAGCTTGAAGCATTTTGGGTGCTCCTTCGTTATTCAATGATAGGAACAAGCATCGCCGTCTGATAATCTCGTTGGACACAGGTAGCAAAGCGATGCAATATGCCGTTCCGTTAATTTACGACAGTAAATTTGTCTGCAAAAAATCTTTCTGTTTTGTCGAGCACATCTTCCGCGGATGCTTTTGGTAGCACAAAACAAACTTTATGAATTAGTTCTACCCAGAAACTGAATAAAATGCAAACGAGCAAAGGTAACTCACAGCTGCAGGCCTCATCCAAAATTAACGCATCCATTGCTAATACCCAGTCTAGTTAAGAAACGTCAAGCAATTGTAACATCACTGCAGAAAACTGTTCTTGCCCAATAGAAGATGCGGCTGCAGTTATGCTGTAAAATTAGCATAGTAAAGATGGTGTGACATCATTCCCAGCCTTAGTACAGATATCCACATCGGCCACCAAAGCGCTGGTGCGTCAAGCGCGTAAATGACTGAGGCATTAGTGTGTGAGGCGCAACAACGCTAACGAAAACTGAAAACCAATATCAGTATCCGGTGGCCCTAAACTACACTTAAAAATTGTACACGGCGCTGCCTTAAAATTTTGCACTAAATGAACAGTGTCCGGTTTGAACAAGTATGCACTTGGTAGAAAGTTCAGCGGGAAAGTACTGCGACAGAGAGTTTCAAATGATCAGGTAATGTGGTCCGACCACAAAAGTTCCAGCCTAGTAGGGCCTTTCTATTCCTGATAGCATTTTTTTCATTACGAACAAGCACTTGGTAAGAATGCTTTAGAGTCTAATCAGAAGGGCCAACTGGAAGAGCGGGAATGACATGCATATTTTCAATTGTCTTATTGCAGCAAGTACTGCATTATTTAACGATGCTTCGCCTTCTTCTACAGACAAGCTTACAAACGAATTCCATTATGACACGTAAGTATGCAGAACAGCAAGATTCACCCAGAGAATAGACTTGATGACGTATAAGACTCTAACAGGCTTATCGAATTCACTGCTGCAACCTTCCTCCTCTTCAAATCCTGCGATACTACTTGTAGAAGTAAGGAGATAACGAACCGGGAATGGATGAAACGCATTTTTTGTCTTAATATGAAGAGGTGTTTTTTAGGGCGCTTTCTATTAAGAAACTCGTACTAGAATACATCCGAACATAAAAACGAAATGTGATGGAATAAATGAGGAAAAACTTACGTCAGCTTACTTTTCCACAAAAATACCCTCCAAAGCAAGCAATGATTCACTATGGTGTTTCATGGCTGGTGTTCATTACGCGAATACTACGGGCTGATGGTAAATAATCCCATTGCGCACTTCGTCTTGATTTATAAACATTTGTTCATTACAGAACGAACACACTCCAACCTTGGCTTCTTTGACGCGGTTTGGCTAACATACACTTGCAAGAGCTGTTGTAGCAAATCATGTCGGTGTTTACACCTGTTTATATCAATTTGTCGAGCAGTTTCACTCAAAGCTGTGATAGCTAGTGGGTGCAATCCACAGCCAACGGTGTGCAATCATATCAAAATTAAGCTGAACTTTTGGGCTTAACAATGCCTAGGAATTAGGTGCATTTCACAACCGATCAAATCGTATTATGCAAATGGTTGGGGAAGCAGAATAAGTTTCGTGCGTATTGCTCCCAAAAATATTGGATGCATTATGAAACGTGTTGTGTTATTCGTGGGCATTTGATGAAAGTGTGGAAATGACGGATGTGATGAGATGAAATGGAAATCGCATCCCGTCATATGCCAGTCCGTTGTTTTGAAAATGGGAGCAACACGGCAAGCATCTATCTGTTTAGTGTCTACTGAAGAGGGATAAGCAGACCTGAGCGAAAAGGCGATCTCGTCTCAGCATTCTGCGCATCGACACGTTCATAATTTACGTAAAGCTGGCGGGCGACGAATTCGGAAACGCTTGGCGAGAATTGCCAGCGAAATTGTTGACACGAAGAACAACAGCCCAGCCACCGAACAGCGCAGAGCAGGCTACTGCGGCAGCTAACCGGACAGACGGGCCAAAGGGGAAGAGAGAAGGTCGGGAAAAGTGGGCGGCAGCCAGACAGGCAGGCAAGCAGGCATGTATACTCCTCAAATCTTTTCCAAATTAGCGCCTTCCATGGTCCCAATATATTCGAGTAAAGGCTTGGCTCATTTCTGTTTTTCATCGTCAACTATAAGGCGCCGATTTTTTGTTTTATTCACCACCTTATTTGCGTTGCAACTAAATGCAAGGTATAGGCAGGTACGGAAACGTTAAAACGTTTTGCTGCTTAGCAACCTGTGACACTATTAAGCATGCATCCTTTTTTTGCTATGCTATTATTCGAATGAGTCCTTCCTTTCCTTCAAGACACTGCAACTTCACCCTATTTCTGCAGGTTATATGTTAAGAGTGCAAAAGAATATAAGTGCTAAAAATGAAGGTACGGAACGAATCAGTAGTGATGTTGCTCGTGCACATTCTATTTCATCAATAATCCTAATATGCAGCGGGTTTTCTCCATGCCGGCACTAAAAACAACTGAACTTGTTTCAGCTAGTGCGAACCGTGCTACATCGATAAATTCAGATGCAACGTTGCACGACTCTTTCATTTATCGTTGAAGCAGATATATGTGGTGATATTATATATGCCGGATGGATGGCATCATATGCGTTCTTGCTGCTCCATTATTCACTAAACTGTTGACCATATAAAATCCCCAAAAACGCATGAATACGTCAAGATCGGATAAATTCTCTACCCAGCCGAGAAATGAGAAAACATCTTCGGCAAGCGTTCAGAGGTGCTGATCAGAGGCTTTGTTCAAAGGATTGCAAACGGCTCAAACATTTCATCTTTAAGTCTACAAGTAATTCAAAAACGAACGCATATCGAGCCACTGTTCGGGAACTTCTATGCAGGAGTACGTACGACTCCTTTTTCCTACTTCCATGCAGCAACCCACAAACTAGAAAATCTCACGAGAGAGTTTAATATCCAAAGCTCTGTAATTTCACTCTTCACTTTCCAATTCGACCAGTCGATCCTAAATATAATTTATGCGTTACCCAACGCGATTAAACATATTCATTAAGGCAGCCTCGTCAAATATGATTGGTGATACAAGAGCTGAGATCTTCGATGGAGAGACAGGAAGAGCGGCATATCCGCATCAAAAATACAAGCATGTGGTTTTCTCGCTTCTATCAATAATAAAGCACGGCGTCATTTGAAAAACCATATAACTGCAACTAAAAGCATTAAATGATGTGCACAATATAAACCTTCACTTCATGCATACGCTATGCACTATTTAAGCCATTAATGAATGCATACACATATAAATAAATGTGCCATTGCCATAAACTGCTGATGCTCATGCTCAATTAGGCACGTCAGTATTTATTTTGCTGTCAAGAGTAGCGACAAAGGATGTTGCATTTGTAATACACACATTTTGGGCATCCGACATTCCATCTTGCAGGCCTTCGGAGTCCAACAACATCCCACCATTCGGCAGCCCTCGACAACACCATAATTCTCAACATTTTGTGAAGCTCAGCAGCTTCAACTCTACTTCTTTTCACGAAGGCCACCAGGACTCGGAAATCTTCAGCCTCGACAGAATTAAAACACAGTTCCAGGCACAGGAAGATGTCTTCTTCTCAAGAATCCCGAATTCGGGAAACTGCAAGGACTTGACATTCCAACCTTTAGGCTCCTGCCCCCAGGCTTTGACAACAAATAGTCCGCCACTCTCGACCCTGCCACCCTACCACTATCGCCTGGGTTCCTCGGGATCAACTTACCTCCTGAGGACAATCCAAATCGTAGTAAATATGCACGAAATAACGGCCCTATTATAGTTCTTACATATAAAACTTTGTAAACACTGTAAAAGAAGCGTACGCCGAAGCACACTGTGCGATCACCCATGTTCTTCTCTAAAACGCCTTCGTCGAAGAGAGTAAAATCGTTTCTGCTCTATGCAACTTTCCAAGCGCGTCACTTCCGTTAAATGCGCCGAGTAAACACCGCAAGTACAGTGCGTACAGGACGAATAGCAAATTTCAGTTTTTTTCGAGTTTTTCTCGATTTCCGATCGGATTCTTTGGTCATTGTCGCGCCAACTAGCTTTCGTTACAATTTTTTGCCTTCCGCTTTCTGGTGCGATCATTTAAGTCCTAATGACCTTATTTCGGCGTGAGCAAAGTTTAGATCCTCTTCTAGCTTATTTATTGATTTTTAGAGACACAGCAGAGAGCGCAAAAATGAGAGGAATTATTTTGAGTTTCAGCTGCTCCGAATCAAATTTGTAGTATAGAAGAGCGTCGTTCAGAAATTGAACACCAAATGCAAGATTGGAAATGTGGAGGAGAACGCTGTCGCCGAGTTGATTCGAGTGCTCCTCAGTGTTGATATATTGCTTGCTTCAAGCTGCACAAGATGAACTTACTTTTGAGAAACTAATCATCGATGCACCTGCAACTTTATCTTTCCATTCATTCCATGCTTTCATCCCGAAATAAATTTTCAAACCTCTTCTTTACCTTACAAAAAGTTAGGTATAGGCTGCAAAGACATTGTTGCAGCTTGTGCCCAGCTTATCTCTAGACAATCTCTAGAGACGACACAGAATCAATGAAAACGTAAAGGAAAAAGCGGGAATTATTTGAGGGGATAGAGACCAAGTGATCCGAAGTCAGAAAGCAATCTCAACGCAATCTGACTTCGGGGCGGTTAGTGTTCGAGTCACCTTCGAAAGATAATGCGGCGGTCGAGAAAGTGCAAGTTTCATTCTTATTCTCGGAGATGAAAAACAAAACACCATTTAGCGTAACGTCGCGAATGAAAAGCGCCAACGATTATAGAGCTGTTTTGCTTTGAAGGAATCAAAGATGAGATAATTCACTGAAAATATGATGGGAAATAATATGTCACCAATTGAGGGGGAAAATGATATGACCGTAAGGAAAGAGCAAAACTGCAGAAATTCTGATACTTGGATGATGAAAAATGTCTTTTAAAATCCGATGTTGCAATATCTATGCGGGCTGCTAGACAAGGAAGCATAGAAGGCGACCTATGGGGGTCGTTATGTGGTAAACCGAGGCTGAGAACCGAGTTGCGAAAGTAACAAGACGATCGATGGACAGGAAGACATTCAAGGTCTCTTGTAGGTGGGATGACGAATGAAGGTTGCAATGATGAATATCTGCGAAGTAATGCCAAAAAGATGAGATGACATGTTCGACAAGACAACGGAAGAAGTACTGGTTGAAGAGATCAAGAAGGAAGATTTGGGAGTGCTGCAAAGCGCAGAAGACAACGTCAAAGATGACAGAAGTGGACTGAAGGAAGTTACGAATCGTTCGAAAGTGATAGTGGAGAGAGGACAGAAATGCGCCAACGATGCAGAGTGCTGGAGGAGATTCTAGTCTACTTGGGGGGGGGGGGGGGAGGGGGGCAGAAATCGTTCAAAACAACTTCTTGTCGAAAGATGATTTGGAAGCAGAGACTAGTCACTGCTCAGTGAGTTATAACGAACAATCGACAAAAACAGCTTCACCATTGCGAAGAAAGCTACTCTCTGTCTGCACCAGACCAAAATGCATTTAGTTTTTTGATTGAAGCAGTATGTCAAGAGTGCAACGTTCTTTTTCCAAAAGCTCTCGTGCATCTTAAGGGCATCTGAGATCCTAAATAAAATGTTTTGAGAAAACTAATCCACCTCATATGTCAGAAGATATAAAATTCATGTGTTTTAAGGTCACTCAGAAACCTAAGAATGTCGATATGTTTGAGCTATTGAGTAAATTGCCGTCAGACTGCATTATATCTCCAAAAGAGAAGAAGATAGCAAGGTTTCCTATTTTGTCATCTATGAGAAGGACTTTTAACCACCGCGAAATGTTTAGGTTGTTTTCGTAAAATCCCCTACTGAGAGAAGTACCTTCTCGGACTACTGAAACTCCTATGCATCCTTATTTATTCTATCTAACAGGACAAGAAATGGAGTCTAGGTGGTTACCACCCACCAACAGACAGACACACTCAATTTGCAAATTCGAAGGAATATTCATTTATTATCAAGTTGAACAATGCTCCTTAGGCAGTCGATTCCTCCTCTCTTCCCTCCCTCCACGTTGCCGCGTCTGCAAGAGATTAATATTAGATGAGCATACCATTGCAACGAAGGGGGCTGAATGCATGCAAAAACGAACAAAGAGGCTCTAATGACGTCACAGTAACGCCTTCCCGAGTTCAAAGCGACACAACAAAGAGGGCTTTATTATGGCCGAAGAGAAAATCTCCTTCCTGTCTCGCATAACATTAAAGATCGACGGCCAAACTGCTGCAGTCGTTCAGCATCCCTAATAACCTCTGCTGAGTTCATCTTTTCAGCAAATTTCTGCACTCGATGCACACAGTCTACTCGCATCCCACGCAGCAGAGCAATACCACCGTTAACATCCATTCCAACGACAAGAAATCCTTGTTTTTGCAGTAATTATAGCGGGCATTAATGGACCGTTGTTAAAGAAGAATCTGACAACAATGGGCATCCTTTAGAGAACTTTGGCATTTATTTAACCCTCAAATGAGCGCAGCAAATAAAGTGGATAGTTACGCGACAATCCTTGTTTCGAAGAGATATCTGCAAAGACGTCTTCGCTGGTTATTCTAGGTAATAGAATTTTTTTCGACGAAGAGCACTTAAGCAATCGGAAACCAAGCGTGATCCCCGTTTACTGATTGGTTTCCTTTCGCAGGCTTCCTGCTAGTCTCCCTCTTCACTTGATTTATATTTAGTCTCTATTGCAACTTCATGATGGAGCTGGGAGTCAAACGTATAATACTTCATTATTACCCGTCATGATGACGAACAGAGCTGAGAGTAAGCCATTCGCTCGATGTGCAAAAAATTTATAAAATTCGATTGTCCGATTTCCGACTTTTAATGGCGAAAATGGAACTCCATTTGAATGAATTCTGAACCACTGTCTAGTTTCAGTATCGTAAACGGAAAGCAGGACAGCTTCACATCTCCTTTTAACACCTTTAGAAAATTTCATCGATATCTAGTGAAAATTAAAATATCCCTGCATTCATGCTAATCACTAATTTATAAGCTGTTATAAGTATTAGCTTTTAGAAAGAGGTGTTGTTGGGCATAGATGTTCCTAGCGATCTTTTTGAAAGCTCGTGATCATAACACAAATGCCTCAGAGGTGGTTGTTTATTTCTTTGATAATTATGAGTCAGACTGTCATACGCTCTGAAATATTACTACATTATGGTTGAGAGCGAAAATCTCTAATAAGCAACGATTGCAGTAAAGTCAATAAACGAGAACTCTTGTGATGGCTTTTGCTCTTTGAATTTATGCAAGATCGGAAGCACAGAGGCCAATGGAAAAATCCACACTATGTGCAAAGAGGAAGAAATTTATTACCGAACATACAGCTCGGAAATCAACTTCACTTTTCGAGGAAGTAATTTCGAGTGTAGTGTGACTCCAAAATCCTTAACAATTCTGTCTTTCTTCTAAGCTGAATGAGAAAAAGAAGCATACTTTAATCTGCAACGACCTCCAGAAAACAATTACCTGCAGAAACCATAGAGTGTGGTCACACGGCAGTTTTCCATTATCTGCATTCCACGAGAAAAATGCAAAATTTTGATCTTGAAAGTCGGATGTCACATGCGAAGGCAGCAATATCTAAACCGTCATGACTTCTACAAGACAGGATATCTTTTCGCAAATATGGATCAAGCATAGCCTTTATTCTCTTCCAGTTACAGTTGTGTTCGGAGAGTGGAGGAGCTTTGTCGGCTTTTGGGGGGGGGGGGGATTTTCGACTTGACCGGTTGGCAGTGATTCCACATACTTTAGGATAGGCAGATTGTGAGCAAAAGATTAAATAGGTTGAATGTAGGTAGAATCTTCCCGAAAAAGCGTTTATGTCAGAACTGGGAACAAAAACACTGGAAGTGAAGTGCAGACCGAGCAAAATGCATCTGTTTGCTATCGCATTTCCTGATAACAAACAAATGTGTTAGCCGAATCAAAATAACAACACAGAGAGTAAATGGCGTCCTTGGCTGACGGTATTGGTGATTACCGCAAAGAAAAACGCTAACTTCTAAAGAAGAAGAAAACAAAGAATGCGCTGCGCTAAAAGGTAGAATACTGGAAAAATTCATTTATTTCTTTATCAGTGATGAAGATTACCGTATAGAATACTACAGAAATACCGTGTATCTTTTGACAGTGGCATATAAAATACCATACAATCGTTATTGATACCGTACAAGATATTTATTAATTTGTTGATTGCTTGACAACACAGGGCCATGAGATGCGCTCAGATTCGATAAATCACTGACGATAAAAGAAAAGAATTCAAGGTATCATTTGGATTCTCAGATATTCTTACGCGACTTGTGAATTTGTTTATTAAATGCGAACTATCCATTGGCAAACTATAGAAGTGGCTGCATGGGCGGAATGCAAAAACGCATATCCGCCCGTTAATCCGGCATTCCCACATTGTTGAATTAATATAACTCATGATATGACCGACAAGTAATAAATGTCCGGGAGCCTTTGAGTTAGTTCGGTTTACTTCTTATCCTTCTATAATTTGCCAACCGCATAACGGATATGGGGAAACGCATAAGAATTTTAAAAAATGCTTATTGCCTAATATTGCTCGTGAAGCAAAGGTGGCAACAACTATTTAGAACCAACTAGCTGAGAGGCGAATAAGAGGTACGTCGACGAAACAAAGCAACATGCCGAATGCTATCACTAGATCAAAAAGCCGTTCGTAGATAGCTTCAAGAGAGGCGTGAGGTAATTGCAAACGCTAACTACCCGCCCACCACCCACTCAAATATCCATATTTGCGGGCATTTAGTACCAATCTATAGCACAACATCGGATCGGACTTTTAGCTCATGAAATCCAACTTTTCAACGCTACCCTCTTTACGTTCCTCAGCTTCAAATTTCTTTCGTTGAAACTTGTCGAATTCATGAAGCATTCTTAGAAATCGAGACTTCTAAGTGCTGTTTGTCATGCGGACAAACTCATCAGAGAAGTTGGCACAATGTGCAACTTTGCATTCCCCTCCATCTGCGAATATTAAATACATGAAAGCATGCCTTTATATTGTGACTAACTCGACCACTTGGAGAAATCTTCCAAAGATTCACTCTCTTCTTTACATTTAAATTTCAGTAAATTTGCTCTGTAAAGCACACAAATAAATAGCATAGTGCATCATCTATCCGCCCGTCCCATATTTCCCTACTGACAGCCACAGATACCAGAAATATGAAAGTTAACGGGTATAGTGTAGATCATACGGACACTTCCCATTTCATACCGACTTAGTGATGGTAGTAGATGGGAATTTCTTTGGGCCAACAATGAGTGGAAAGAATGCATTCAGCAAAACCGATTTCTAGTTACATACGGAGAAGCTAGCGAGTCAGCATTTTTCATCTCATGAGAACCGACCGCAGTTTCGGTTTTCGTTAATCGGCAACCATCATTACACTGATTCATCCATTACTTTCGAAAATTGCTACGAGCACTTTAAGGCTGTATAAAGTTGCATGAATTTAATGTTGCGATCTTCATTTTATACCCGCAGTGGTAAAGAAGAACAAATTTTTATAGGTAATTTATAAGTAACAGTTGGGTCAGCTGAAAATGAACGCCTTTTTCTGCTTCGACTGATTTTCCTCAGCAAATTTTGAAATTGGTTGGTCAGGTGTGAGAGGAAAGCAAAAGCGCATGTCGTGCTGGCGCTTCTGATATGCTTCTCCTTTTGTTCTTTTGTCATCTTGTTTCTCATAATGGGATGGAACTACAGTTCCAGAAAATGGGATAGGCCATGCAACATTTTTATGATCGTGCGATAATGATGCTTCCTTACTTGTTTTGGAGCGGGAAAGGGGCCCCGAATCACCACAGAGAATCCATCAAGTTCCGCAATACGGACGCATTCTAATGCAACGATCTGTGATGGCGTTTGGTTTGGTAACACCTTTATGCATATATTTTATATTTCGCTATATCATGTCAGACAATTACAATAAACCTTTTGTCGTTTTATTAAATTGCATCGTAATGAGTGAATATGTAAAAGTGAACACTCGCCGACCCACAGACACCGCCTTAACGAGGTCATTCGCTTTTAATCAAATTTTCTCATTTTAAAGAGCGCCTTATTGTTCTTCTGGGCAATAGCGATATACTTCTGATCTGCTAGCATCACAGCAGGTAGAACCGTTTAAGTCTTGAAAGAAAACGCCTCGAATATGTAATTTTACTGCTTTATAGGTAAGCAGGCAGTAAACGGCACTGATTATTAGGAAGGTTTTTCGAGCAAACTTCCGACAAACAGATGAAGTAGGAAGTGCAACTGATCGGTGAAGCACAAGTCTTGGAGTCGGAGCTTCGGGCACTATCGGTGCACACAGTCCGATTTCTCCGACATCAAGTAGAAGGACTCTACAGAATGCCCACTTTTCTTGTTCAGGTTCACATATAGCTCCCGAAGACAGTGAAAAATAATGGAAATGCACTAACTGATTCGAGTTTGCAAAAGTATTGTGTTGGAGGATGAAAGAGAACATAAAAATTGCATATATCGGCGAATAGAACGACTTTCGCAAAAAAAAAAAAAAAGAATTAGTGGGTCGACGTTGCGAATGGAAATAATGGAGACTGAGGAGGATGGCAGTTTGATGACAACAATAATTTTGCCAGTGAAATAGCAGCAATACTGGGAGGGAAAAAAGCAATAGATTCAAGAAGAGAAATGTCTTCACAAGTTAACAATAGGAAGCAATACCCACAGGCACCAAGCGCATTCGACGCGTCGACGGAATCAAATAACTGAAATTCATGCTGTGGAGGTAATCGAGATTTTCGTATTGTATGTGCACAATTTAAAATTTAAAAAATTTTTTGCAGCAAATTTCAAATGACATAACGGAAAAAGTGCTAAGATTTCGGTGTTTCAAAGCTCTAGCTTGCAGGATTTCAGTTCGGGAGGTGACCTATCCATAAAGAAATTTTTGAGATGGGGGGTGAAGGGGGGGGGGGGGAAGGAAAGGGAACGCATTCGTTGCCTCTTCAATATGTGATGTTGAAACGGTAATTATTAAATGAAGAGTTATATATAAACAAACACTAATTATATATTCAGAAGCATTGTGCTGTTTAGGTTTTCAAATGAATAATAATTATAATGAGAAATTAGGAAAACCGCACAAGTAATGGGATTGTTTTACAAAATATGAAAGTAAGATAAAGACGAAACGGAAGCTGAGTAAGGGAAGCAAAGGGAACGGAAGCGGAGTAAAATGAGGAAAAGATGAAAGGGATATATGTATGAATGAAATGATTAGTGACTTTCAAACGAAAGCTGCAAAGAGAGTAGCAAAGCTTCAAGTTTCGTAAAAAATAGTCGAGATTTCCTCGTTGCCCATTGAAGCGAACACAATAATAATGAGCTTCTCGTTATCAAAATGACTATGTAATTCTCTTCAGCATAAAGGTAGAATTAAATGAACGAGGGTAAAAAATTCCGCTTATAAAGATATCTGATATAAAAGCAGAAAAACTTTCGCGACTGCGCTGTTCAAAATTGCGATCAGTATTTTTATAGATATTCTGAAGCAGCGTGATGTCTACGCTTATCGGACTAATCAAATTTGCATGAGCAAAAATGCACTCACGGCTGCAGGGATATATGGTGCCTTATTCAACTTTCTTGAAGGAATCACCTTCGCTGCTAATCAACCATGTGATCGAAATTACTAAGCATCTCATAATCTGTAGTAATATGCAAATTTTTGGGGAGACAGTTTTGTTTTCCATCAAAATCAACAGAAGGTTGTTGCCAGCAACTTGTGTATCACCCGATTATACGTTCATCCACAAGAAGGACATACTACCTCCTGCGACCAAAAAATTGTCGACATGTAGATAGTGATCATGCGGAGCCCGGTCCACTGCAGTTTTTGGTGCTGCCAGTTGTGAGCTGTGACCTTATATTTCAAAGCTCTGTCTGTGTTCTTTTTTTCACTGCGATAAGTGGGAAGTTCGTCAGATCAGCTAACACAGTTTGCACTTTCTTAGTCTAACCCATCACATCAAACGCTATGGTAAGTCGTAAAGAAATAATCAAGCGAGCATAGCAAAGGAATCATACGTCACTTGAATCAGCCGCCTGTAAAAGTCAGGATAAAATCCGTGGTATGTCATGAAGATAGTGTTCTTCGGACGCATGGCATTCTAGGAAGTCTCGCCTTACCTTCACAGGTCTTTCAAAATCAAACCTAATTTTCAAGTTTGGCCAATATTCTAACGTTATTTATGCATTTTAAGTGCATCTGAAATGCTCAATAAAAAGCTCTGAGGTACCTAGCCACCGTCTTCAACAGGTCAAGAAATAATAAGGTCCATTTTCAAATCCACAAGATGAAGAGGGATGTCCGATCAGTTCAACAAAAAAGAGGAATGCGATTCCAATAAATTGTTACTTTTCTTGAAAGCCAAGAAATGCAATCATGAAGCTGTCACACGAGCAGACGGGTTGAGGGAATGTACAAACCCAACACACCTCCCGAGGCTCGAAGGAATTCCTTTTTCGAATCCAACCAGTTGGAGCGTGCGACTCGACCTGCAGCAGGATACTTGTAAACTTTAGTGGCAAACAGGCATCTGCGGTTTGTCTGGATTTGATAAGGTAAACTGAAACTTGACATATCGGGTGCATGCTAAGCTGAACTATTGCATGCATAAGCGCAGACGCGAGCTCGATATCAAGCAACTTTGCGAAGCAAATTTATAGAGGTGCATAAGAAACTTATTGCATGAAAACTAAATGGCCAGTATTATACAAACTGTTCTGAATATCCATAGTCATAGCCTACTTTTTTGCGTGATGTCGTACAATAGAAAAGCGGCGGCATTGTGTTGTCCACTTTTACTAATATCCAAGCGAATCCCAACGGTTAGCCGAAAACAAACGAGTGTTTCGATCAGCACTGATACAATCGAACAACCTGGGCGGATAGCTTTGAAAACAGTCCGCAAATCACGACTGCCGAATCAACGATGAACTTACGGCATGATGACGACTTCGAGTGGCACTGAAGTGACGCATCTCTGGATGGTAGCTGAATCGCCGATCACAGTAATCCATATTGAACCTGACAATAAATCTGCTTACTCTTTATACCCCTATCAGCTTATCTCTGTCAACTGTGACTGTCCTTGAACTGAACGATCGAAAATCCGATCACTTTTGTCGAGCATTATTCACTTTTGCAAGAACAACTTTTCGGGATTCGTCTCTGTACGCATGTATATCCATGCATGCCCATCCGTCCACCTAGCGCCTCCAACATGGAAACCATTATGACTAGAAATAGAGAGGTCGGTGGATATAAAAGGTACAAGTGAGTGGCCGTCTATAGTTTTTTCATATTGGCGCATCAACTACAAAAGAAGCCAAAAGTATTAAAGAAATCTGATGATATTTAGAAGAATCGAGTTTATTTGCACCGGTCAGCTTTCATTTTACGGCGATTTACAGAAGAAAAAAATAACTTTTTATGGATAAATTGCACGAGTGGCCGACTAAAAGAAAGCATGAAAGTATTACTCCACATATTTTACTTTTTTGGCAACTTTCTGGAGGAGCTGTCAGAGCGGTGCAAGAATGCATCTCACGAAAGCGCCCCAGGCATGCTTCTCCATTTATTTTTGTTATTACATTCGCAGTGCGTGCCGCACTGTCTTCGGAACTTAGCAGGTTGCATATTTTTGTCGTGTAAGTCAGCGAATGAACATTGGTGTTAAAGGAGTCTTCAGTTTTGAGACGGTGAACACTCTGCGTCTGAGACTTTTGAAATTTCGCCTATATTTTCTCCAGCAAATAAACAGCTCAATAAATAAACAATTAAAGAAACGAAAAATGATGAAACAGTTACGTAGGCAGATACGTTACGGAAAAGATGCAATAAACATTCGTTCATTGTCCATTTTCTCCAATCCGTAGCTTTCATGACTGTCATATATTTTTGTCTTTGAAAACGAATTGCCTAGTCTCGAAGACATTCGAGCTGCACCCACACAATTTTTATGGAAGATATAATCTCAAGGGGATTTTCTTCACACACACTCATGGATCTGTTCGTTTTCCAAGAACCATGAAAAACTCTCGACAATTAGAAATCGTCGAAAAAACGGTTTATTAAGTGAATCTCAAAAGATTGCGCCTATCCGGTTGCTTATGAATAGTCCTTTAAGTCGGTTTTGTTCTAGTTGGTTCATTGCTAGAAAGGGTCCATACCGAATTCGTTTCCAGTGCCTCAATTCATTTCTCTGCTTTCCTACCCTTTCGCGAATGCCTTCTTCCTTCTACGTCCTCTTTGATGATTCTCATTTACTCGGTCGTGCTTAAATAATTTTATTTGAATTCAATAAATTCATTGATTCCATTCAATCGTTTGTTGCAAGGCCCCCATCCATCTCTCTCTTCAATTCCATTTATTCATTCCATTTACTTCAAGTATTTAGTTATCCACCTCATTCTTCTCGTTCTATTCATCTCATTCAATCACTCCACTCATCCCATTCTGCTCATTTCATTCATGCCGTCCATTCTTCCCACTCATTCCATTCAAGGTGGCATGCTATATAGTTTTACAACTGTGGCGTAATCGCGATAGCAGTTGTGCTACAGCGATGCTGCATCTTCTAAAGAGTTCTCTCACATATTATCCTCAGAGGTTTATTTCCTGAGAGGGAAAGAAAGCGCTGGTAGACAGGCTATTTCTTTGCTTTGAAAGCCCTAATTGTAAGATCTCTAGAGGTTGTAAGATACCTCAGTGAACGTCCTAGGGAAATTTCTAACTCAATTTTGCACACGTATTTAAAAGTAACTTTTGCTGGCACGGAACAAGCGTCCGGCTCTGTGCTCTAAATCGATGCACTTTCGTTATTACTGAACTGGCTAATCGCGTAAAAGTTCCCTAAAAATTGGCCTATCATACACTTCGTAAAACTGTACATGTGAAGTGCGGTAAACAAAGTCGCGTCCACTCACACCTACCTGGGTTTTAGCGTATCTGCTCGCTAGTAGCTTGGCAATCACTGAGACTGCAGCAAAGCAATTCGACTGCTATGGTGTATGCCGTAGTACAATAGCCCCTCCCAATTTTCAACCTGATCTCTCGATTTTGAAGGCAAATATATACATGTAAATGCATCACGAATTAAAGGCATCTTGCCCGGGTCAAAAAAAAACAAAATTTTCATAAAGAACTTGTATGAGAGGCCAAATTAGTTAAATTATGAATGCTGATTCTGCAGTGACTATGATTTCTCGACAATTTTTGAAATTAGTTAGTTCATTAGGCGAAATCGTAAGACTTCGTGTCATGTCAGATCCTCAACACGCTTTCCCATTTATCTGACCCTAATGGCTCTAAAATTGCTACGCAAACTGTTGCAAAAATTTTGAACTATATTGTAACGTCTACCGTTTTTTGATAACTGGAAGCGTCAACCCGAAACTTGGTAAAGAACGTTAACGTCTGCGTTATGTTTCTCGAATAAATTCCGCCACTCTAGTTGGACTGATGCTTCGCGCGATGAAATGCATAGGAGGGCAAACACATCTATACGCTCAAACGCTTAAATAAACACGACCTTACATAGTGTGCTTTGCAAATATAAATGCGCAATTAGCGCTTTATCAATGCAAAAAGCGCACAATGGTCCAACATCAAAACGCTGTTAAACTGTCCCTATGCCACATTGCAACATTTTATCTGAGGCTGCACTATACTGTACTGTATTTGATCCATTGTACACTACATTTTTCCCGTTAAAATGTATCCATACTGTGCTAGAGTAAGTTGTATTGTACTGCGCTTTAACTGCAGCTTAAACTTCATTCCTTCTTTTATTCTCTAGAACTACGAGTTTCGCTTCAGGATATTAGTGTTCACAGCAGTTAAAAACACTACAAAGCAAAATAAGACGCCCTCCACGTAAACATCGGAGCATAAGTCAAGCTTTTCTTTTTTTGCGGTCTCAGTCACAACTTTATCTCATACTAGGAAACGTGATCGGACCGCTCTCAAGATGAATGCCTTCCCTCGGGTCCCACGTGGAAAAAACTGGTCATTCCGGAAAAATGAGTGAGACGATTGGGCAAATCAAAATGCGTAGTTCGGACCCCACTCGGGTATGCATGACGAATGATAATCGAGGCAAAAATATGGGTGAGCCCTGGGCCCAATGGAAAGTGTGGTATCGTCAGTGGATGGAAGATTTCAATATGTGATCAAGTCATATACTCGGGTGTGTGAAAAACTTATGTTTGCAAGAGCGCATAAAAACTGAGAATAAAAGCTTCTCCATGTCCCATTGCGAGGAAAATGTGGTCATGTTGTTTGCTGCAACCTCTTCCAAAACGTTCGCTTTTAATCGAAGACCTTATATTATCGACGAAAACGAATGTAACGTTCCTTGCGAACAACAAATGCTTTCTTCGCAGAGTGCTGCCATCAGCTAAGAGCTTTTTATTTATTGCAAATTTGTTTCACTTTCTTTTCAAAAATTAGTGTAAAATGAAATGGAGAAACATGCAGGAGAAATTGTCATGAAATGCTCGTTCGTACTTCGCCTAGTTTACTAAATCGTCTTTTGTAGTATAACCAATGAATGAGAAACGTGTGAAGTAATACCTTCATGCTTTAAATCAGAGTTGCGTTCGAACGAACATTGCACAACAAATTCAATTTCCTCTTAAATGCCTATAAGCCCATTGGAAGTTGATAAAGCAACTAGAAAAATAATTTAGGACATGATTAGCTGTGGTGTTCATTACGCCTATCAAAGATTGCAGACGGCAGATTGACAATCGGCAGTTTGCGCTTTATCGCCTTAACTTGGTGCTGGGATGAGCGCAACTAGCACACGAAACATCAAATGTTGAATCTCGACAAGAAGAAAATGTGGCGCAAATCAGTGAAGTTTTCATTTCAAAGGACTCAAATGTGCAAAAGCGATAACTACAAACTTGAGAGAACAATTACAATGGAATTAAATTTCAAGAAACGCCACCAAAATATTTGCAACAAAACTCTTCAACAAATATCGAATGCATTTCCCACGCGATTTTAAAAATTTTGATGTGTGAAAGCTTAAGAAAGCGCGCTTTCGCGCTAGCTATAAAAATTCCTCGACGGGGAAACTGTTCTCGCTCAGATGACATCGCCGAGCAGCGACTTACTCGAGATTGGCAATGTGACAGAGGGATTTGGCCCAAGGAGAGGCAAACACCCGGAAATAAGTTGCTGAGATTTGCATTTGTTCAATCGCTCCAACGAATCAGCCGAAATCCGTAATTCCACAACAACTTAGCTGTGATTATAAGCGCATCTATATGCGTTTAAGCACCGACATGGCTGCCAGATAATCGCATCGCAAGAAGTACCGAATCAAGAATTGTAATCTTCGACGGATATAACCTCCACCTTATGACGACCCGATAGATCAAAAAATCAAATTGCTTCATCAGCAAGGAGATGCGGAAATTGAAAGTATCTGAAGTTTTGTACGCACTCTAAAGGATGCATTCCACTCTCATTTTGATACCAGCGTATGAGGTGATGAGCGAATCTGCGAATGTTCATATCGTATGAGTCGTTGACTTACCTGTAGTTTCACGAATGCATACTTACATTTCCGTGATGACAGCAGTTAGTGACGAAGGCTCGGCTCTAGTAGTGAAGTTGGGCAAGTTTGACAACGGTTTATCGACTGAGGCATGCTGTGAACATCCTCAAAGAAGGTAGCACTTCGATGTTCACTTCTTCCCAAAGTCTGAAAAACGTTGCGAATGGAGGAAAACGCATCGAAACCAACACTTCTGTAGCTGCAAGGCACGAAACGTATGCATAAAATGTTCACATAAATACATAATATAAACTGTGCTAAGCGGAAATAAAAAACGGAATATTTGGCAGCGAAATGAAATATCGTTGGTTAATCGCTAAAATAGAACTTAGTAAATCAATGCAACCTAGAAAATTAAAATCCATATCGTTAAGAGCAGAGAAACAGGTTGATTTGAATGGCATATTTGATTAAAGAAATCTGCGAGAAACTATTTCTACGCGAAAGTAGCAGCAACTATCAGTGGTCATTTTTAAGTGTGATGCATTTTTGAGACATTTAATGGCGAAATAGCTCTTTATTGAAGGTGGTAGCAGCATTAATTTTTTTCCACTCACTCGGAAATAGTGTGAAGTTGAAGGACTCAGCTGGGACCAATCAAAACGTCCATTTAATTACACCACCGCCAATGAATTTCATTAACGACGTTGAATGCACCTCAGTGAATACCATTGTGCATAAAACGTTCAACTGTAAAATGCAATCGCGTCTACAGCAATACTACCATCACGCCGTCAAGATTTTTGGAGCACGCCACTATTAACTAAATAACGAAATATGTTCACAAAACTCGTCAACGGACCACCTCATTTCTGCATTGAAAGTGACTGCAGATGAAATGAATTGGAACCACTGGACAGCTGCTGAGCATGGTACCGCTCCTAATTTCAGTATTTCATGCGTGCAGTCGTGCAAACTTTCAATATTTAATGCAATTTCGTAGCAAGGTGTTGGTGAGGGAGCCGCAAAACAGGAATACAGCCAAAGCTGAACCTGGCAGCAAAAGTGGAGAGAAGAAAGTAGGACTTCAGCAGTCAACAAATTTGTTATGAATCGAAGATAAAATATTCAGGAACTGAGATGACCTTAGCGATTTGATCTCGGATAAAGGAAGTTGCTGAAGTTATCCTGGCGAGGTGCCAAAGAAAAGTGGCGGAAAGTTGCACAGCATAGTAATTCTCAGCACACTGGACAGATTGCAAGCTTGATTTGCAGTCCCCACTTCGCGGTTTATTGGTTGAAGAAATGTTTCGGTAATCACACCTTCTGGATGAAATGACATTATAATTATAAGGCATAATTGCATAAAAATCTCTTTTATAGCATTCTATCGTACCTCCTCAAACCTCCTGTCATTTTTATGCATACCTTAGCAAAAATCAATGTGCATAATCCTTGCAGTTATCTGCCAGTTTTCGAAAATGTGCATTACCACATATAAGAGAAAGAGCGATATCGCTGTATCAGATCCATGATCTTAGATTCCTCGAAAACGTCCATTTTTTAGACATCAAAGACATCAAGTTTTAATGTAGTAAGAGGCCCCGGGGACGCTGAGGACTCGCAAACGTCAGAAAAGACAAAGTTATACTGCTAAAAGCTATAAAATACTGTGATAATTTAAGTCAGCGACATGGAATCCAAACGCTATGCTGCTTTTTACTGATCTCATTTACGTGCAAAATTCCTTTGTTCCTTTACTTTTTTTCCCTCAATCTACACTCTTCCGAAGCCAGACGCATCCAAAAAGCATTTAGTAACGGTTTGAGCAGCTCTGAGCATAACAGTTTCAGAAATGGGAGATTCGGGCTATTAAACTCGGAACACAGGCCCGTAATGCGCACTCAGAACAACATTTGCACACGACGCATAAAAAGGAAATGAACTACGAGATGCAGCTAAATTTCGACTTTGAAACAGTCGGCCATTGTCATTTTAGCACTGAAACGTCAACTCTGGTAGTAGCGCATGTCAAACGCGTCACCATTGCGCGTGATGTGCTTACATCTAACAACTTTACTGACGCTGACAACTTGTTGACGTCATTTTTGAAATAAACACCTTCAGGCGATCTGTTAGGATGGTCTCTTTTAATATTTGGATTGCACGGATCGCACTATGAAACTCTTATTTTCGAATGAACTGAAAGCAATTTATGTAACTGTTTATTAAATATAGCATATCATCTTGTAGAAATATTATTGCTGGAAACGAAGAAAATAGGCAAAAAATATGAGCAAGGCGCAATTAGTGTACAGGTAATTGAAGACAATGAACGTATAGGCAAAACATTTGGAATGCTACGCTATTAGACACTCTGTATATAAAATAAAAGAAAAGAAAGAAAATCTGTAAGTTATCTGATTTTAGCTTGTGCCGAACAACGCTTCACATTTACCGAATAATTGGAGACCAAGCACTGACAGTTCTTTGCACTGAAAGTTGGGGAAATGTAGGTCATAGCGAGAGCTCAGGTGAATGTGATACTTGTATTTTATCTGCTAGATAGGACGTTATGTTGAAATGTTGCAACGTCTACAGGTGTCGGATTAGTGAGATTGATGTCAGCACACCTTGTCATTTCAATTGAGAATGAAATTATTCCTCAGAACTTTCCTTATTGGCGGGCATTACATGCTCCCACGTCATTATCTCATAGGACGAAGTACTGTGTAAATAAACTTCAGCTTTAATTTATGCAAAGAAATCGCTGAACGTTATGTGAGATTCAGTGCTATCTTTATACGGTGATTGATGAAAGTGACTTTAAATGGTGGATCTCAGGTTGATACTGGGATGGCGTTGTGGACTCTCAACATTGAACAGGCCGCAGCGTCACCTTCTTCAGATAAATAGGGAGTGGGAGGGGATGATGGGGGAAGGGTGGAGTGTTAAACATCAATTACGAATCAGTCCAAGGGATATTTCAGTTTTCGCCTAATCATATTTCATAGCAGATAAGAGTGACTATTTTTCGAAATAGCAATCGAGCGGCTGAATTGAAATACAGTAAAAATAACCGCACGCATTCAACAATCAAATTTGCATTAAATCGATGGAGTCGTCATATTTTATTTGGATAACAGCTGTGTTGAAGTTCATTAAAGAACACCCATCGCTATTTGTTTATTTGGCATTTAAGCCCTCTCATTGAAGATGTTGAGAGAAGATTTATAAGGGGTGAATTCATCCACAACCGCAATTTCACTCGACTATTGAGGCTTAGATATCAGATATTGAAGTAAGAAATTTCTCATTTGAACTGCGATAGCATAGAAAATTATAAGCGAGATAAGAGATTTGCAGTTCCATGGTCTATTCACTTACGACTGTTATGATTCGCAACTGCTCTCAGGAGCACTTTCGACCAGAGCCGACGTTCAGAAGTATCACCGAGGCCACACTCTACATACTAGACGTAGAACAAATCAAACTGTCTGGATGAAACGTATAGAATAAAGAACTTGCTCCATTATGTTGACTCGTTGAGGTGAGCGATCGAAAAGTTGAACTATAAGACCCTTTATATTTACTTGGCCCTCAAGGGTTTTGAATTTTGCAACCACAGCAATGCTGCACTGCATATATACATTAGGCAAACAAGCCTTATGAAGATGACAATTTGTTTGTCTTGCAGAGATTCGCTTCGTTGTCTCAGCATCCCTTCTACTCACAGGAAATGAAAAATTAGCTTTACAATGCTTAGCAGGAAAAACTCATCGAAGAAACGTTCGGAAGTTATCAGCGAAAACTGGCGTAAAGGGGCGATGAACTTAGCAAATTTTCCTCTTTGGTGCTGCCAATATCGATCAAAGAATCATTTAAAGAGAGGCGATCAGTTTCACTCTCGTGGACGTAACATTTTATTACTGAATATATTTTTTCCTTTCATCTTTACAAGTAATCTTCATCTCCATCTTCTATTTTTAACGTGATTCCTTATATGACTCTCAGAAATGATCAATCTGAATGTTGTCATAAAAGTGCTAAGAATTACGACGGGTTTCTGAAAGCAACTTCGCAGGCAAATATTGCCGCAAAATAAGTGCATTTCGGGAAACAAGACGCTGCTCACAGTTCGGCTGATCGGTACTTCTCTTATGTTAATTGCAATAAAGTCTCTCTCTGCTCATGAGTGTAATAAGCAAAGAGTTGTGGGAAAAAGAAAGAGGGGATAGACACACAACAGGATAGTTGGATAGTTTCAAAACGAAATCCGTCAAACTTATTAGCCTACAATTTACTCTGCGTAGTGCACTCATCTCAACCTTCACAAGTGAACTTTGCTCGGCTCTGTAACATTCTACATGAAGCGGATGCTCCATGGTGCTATGAAATTTTTGTCGAATAATTTATGCAATCGGTGGGTGCGAGAAAAAAGAACTTTTTAGCCCAGTGAATTCTGCGGTCATCTAGTTAGTTGGAAAATATCACCAGGCGTTATCTCATTCGTCGACAAGAGCTGATGTGATATACTGAGCTACTGAAATACCTATGACGTGTGATATACCTATGACATTTTTATTTATTTACTCCTAGACAGCCCGTGGATGGTACATCAAATGACTCTGCACTTCAGATATCTAAGAAATTCTATTTTCTTTCACCAACATTGTGCTGTAGCTTCCTACAGTTTCCTCCGAACGGTAAATTTGAAAACGAAGCTCCCATAAATATATACACATAATAATACGCTGATATTTCAGACGTCATAAGGCACTCAGAACTTGCGTAATTGGGACAATTTCAGTCACACGAATCGTTCTAAGCAAAAAGTAAACTGATCAATCTTCACAGTTCCATCTTATGAGTGAAACTTACAGACAAAATATACACGCGTGCTGTACATGCACACATACGACGCGAAACCATTGTAATGCTAGTGAAAAGAGACGTTATATTCGAGAAGAATAGAAAAACGAAAATCGGACTTTTTTGATAGATACTTCTGCCTCATCACATGTTGAGAGGGCATGCGCTTCAGTAGCACTGAAGAGGTGCGCGCCACAATGACGTACAAATGACGGTCGTTAGCAGCCGCGTGGATGCTCCCTTGTGCTCTTTGTTGGCATAATAAAAGCGAACACATGAGTCGAGAATAAAGCGAAATCTTCTATCGGTCACTAATGAATGCATGACAACGCAGCTGGCAGTATTTCCCGAATGTTGGTTGACATAACACGACCACATACTGGATAAACACGATTGCGGTATCAACATCAAACAAATGATGTTTTGCAAATCTGGCTAACAATCAGATGGAAAACAATTTGCCGTGGTTTGTTGTTCGGTGCTGTTGTGCAGTGGAATTTACTGCAGCACTGCGTTTAGAAATTCGGAGAAGTTGGTGCAACCACTCCTTCTCGCTACCTCCAAAATCTTCTTTCTTTGAAATTGTTTTTGATCCGCACATTCAGGAGCCGATCTTACCTTTGAAGAAGAGTCGATCATTCGTAGTGATAGGTGAAAATCCGAAGAGTAGTTTCATTTATCTGTTGCACATTTCTTTTTTTCAAAAGAGAGTGAATTCATCTCATTAAGAAAATCGGAGGAAAGCTCCACTCTGTGCTAGTCGTATTTAGCATTCAGCGTTAAAAAACTTTGGGAGAAGAAACAACGAGAGAAAATAGAGAAACTGAAGCGATGCAAACGTCATTTTGCATTAAGCGTGCGTGACGAAAGCAATGCAATATGCGCGAATGCAAGCACGAAATGACGAAAAAGTGCAGTTTCAAATGACACTGCACAAACAAGTTTCTGCTTGCAAATGCACTACTCAAATGGAGCGTAATGGATGTGAAAAATTGCATCTCAAGAGTAAATTGCAAGTGACACCTTATACGTGCACTACATGCATTTCTGCATGCAAACTTAACTGCAGCCTAGGGAGTAAAATTCGCAATCACAATTGAAATTTGGCAAACGGAAAAAAATTTCGAGTGAAGATTATTTACAAAATCACAAACCTCAGCTCATTTCTCCTTTATTCAATAGCAAAAAATTATCAATGGTGTCAATTTTTTCGATCACCGTTAGAATTTAGGAAGAGCAACAGCATTTTTCTATGTTTTGCATCGTAATGGAACCAATTAACTCTATTTAGTTAGTGGCGATAAAGATGTGGAAGAAGGAATCCCAAAAGCAAACAGAAAATCTTTATAATTCAGTTCGGTGAACGTAAATCAATGACTCTTATCCGCAGGAAGTACGATGAAAATTATTCTGCTTCTAAAGATATACAAATGTGACACTGAGCAATAATAACAATACTCCTGAGTAATGAACAAAACGTATAGCAAATCGTGCACATATGCGAGCATTGCATATGTAAGCAACTATTGCACAGTTGCATTCCACTGGAAGTATGAATTGCACAATTGCACTATTCCACTCATCTGGGTCTGAATTCATCGACCCGTTTGTTTTGCAATGCTTAATTACCTCTATAGCCAAAGTTACATAAGACATCATCCAGCACAGTGACAAAATAAATTTGCATATTTTGTTGAATAGCAGGTAGGCAATCGTTCACGTTGTTGCTTATCATTTCTGATTGCTTCTCATTATATTCAAATAAGCAAAGAAGTATATGAAAAAATCTTTGCATTGGGTGTCATGCAGTCAATTAAATTGCCGAAAAGTTAAAGATACAGAACAATAGCTTTAGATTTTCATTAACTCGATTGCTGCTAGAAATCTTCCACGAAAAATTTGTTTTCCCTTTGCCGCGATCGGTCTGAAATGAAGTTTCGAATGATCTGCATATACGCAACTTTTTCAAAGTAACCTTAAATATCCGTAACTTCTTTCGAAACCAATAAATTACTCTCACCTATTAGAGAGGATATGATCTCATGCTGTATCAGACAAACAACAACATATGATACGAGTCTGCGGTAATTAACTTTTGTAGAACATGCTTGCGAAATTCAGCGGTAATAAACGTCAGTTAAATAGAGATGAGACAGATCTTTAGGAGGATTTCCGTAGGCGGTTGCACTGCAAGGAAGCATTTCAATCGTAGCCTTAAACTTCCCGGCGGCAAACCTAATTCAACTTGCGACAGACGTCTGACACAAGAGCGCATTAGTCTCTCCGAGATGTTACTCCTTGCCTTTTTTGCATACGACATTCCAATCGCAGTGTTGGTTTGCTTCGCGCTATTCGTTCAATTTATTTTGTGAAACACTGCTATCTTTACGGCACACGTAGTGACCATAGCAATTTTTTCTTATTTTCCTTCATATTTCCAGTCAAACATGATTTTTTCGTTACCGAACACGAAATCGAATTTCGAACAGGAATCGAAATTCGTTTTTTTACTCTTTTCACAACTCGCGTTTCGTAAGCAATCTTCCTAGAAGTACTGACCTTCTGAGGCACTCGAATAAGCCGAACACGATAGCTGAGGTCATTTACTTCATGCAGTTCTTCGTGACAGGACTTTATCTGCAGAAATCTGCCATGCCACAGAACATCTTCGCCAGAAAGAGAAAAAAACAGAACGGTACGGTTTCGATATGAGGGAAATAATGATAAACAGCGGCCGCCTGAGGAAAAAAAATATATATAGGCTGTATTTTTTAAAATTCAAAATACAATAATCTGTTATAATGTGAATGAAACAAGAGGATTTCCTTGATGTCTTCACACTACTGTATTATTTATGATCACCCAAATTCCTGTCTGAGACAATTTTCGCTGCAAGACATTTCCGCCAATAGCTGAGAAATCTAATCGCGCAGGCTTCCTTCAGCAGGAGTGTCTCATGTCATGTAACAGTGGCACCAGCATTCTTAGTTATTGTACCGTTCTTTTGTTTTCTTTGAAATAATGCGGTACTCTCGGAAACAATTCAGCTACTCGCTACTGTTGATCTAATGATGACCTGTGAAGGGTTTGACATAAAGGTGATTTGAAGTACAAATGAGACGCACACTCACAAAGGCAAAACTTGTTACATCCTACGTCTAATTAAGCGTATGTTAGCTAACTTTGTTTAAATTTATAGCTTTCTCTGCTCACTGAATTTCTTCCAAGTTTGCCCCCATACTGGTGAACATTTATGTAGTGTAATGACGGACAATGTTGCCCTTTTTTAAAGGAATTTAATGGGGTCTGAAATTGGGAAAAACTCTGCTGTCTTCTCCAATTGGCATTGTTATAGCAGAAGAAATACGATTTGCAAGCGCCAGTAGAGCAGCAATCGAAAAACTGTTACTTCCATTATGAATCCCTCGAACTCGTCTCTGCAGCCGCAAATGCTGTGGTGCACAACATGCGACATACCGCATTGCAAGAAAATCTCGCCGTAATTATTGTCATCGTCGTTTACTCCAGAAAGCGAATTCTTCTTTATTGAAATTTGAGTACAAAAATGCGCTTTTCCTCTTTTAAATGAAATATTTGTTGAGATGCAAATGTCGATGAGGAGTGTCGCCTTAAAACTGCAATCGACTTTCACTCTCTCATTTATCGAATATGAAAAATGTCGAATTTTTAAGGAAACGAGTTGAAAAGTCACTCAAAAAGAGCGAATGAGAAACACTTCAGGGACATTGCAATGCTGTGGGTACCAATCTGAATGCTCGAAAAAATTTTTGTGAGCAATAAATAATATTTCTTCCAACAAACAGACAGCTTGTTTCAATTTGCAACGGAGCATTCTCTTCGTATGCATTGCAGTCACTCAAAAACTCGCACATTTAATTCAATCCTTTCTTCGAAGAATAGAAAGTCAGTAAAAAAAGATTAGCTGGAAAATAGTTTGCAAAATGCCTCAATGGTCACGCCTATCAAACCTTAACTGTTCCTGTTTGCATAGTGAAAATGCCAGCTCACTTAGCGGCATCGCAAGTGGCTAAATTTGCTAATTTGTTGGATTTCAAATAAGCAAGCCATAATTTCGTTCTTCAACAACCGAGCATTATATGCATATTTGCGAAACATAGGTGTTAATGAGAAATTGAAATGCTCTATCTATTTACACATTCAAACTCCTCACGTTTAAAAAAAAAGTATAAATATTCGGCATGATTTTAACCGATGTTCCATATCGCTTTGTTTATCTCTTCGTTGCACTTCCGATCGCTCGTCAACTGAGCGTTGATTTGCTTCAAAAAAGAATCGCAACAGAAGAAGGAACTGACATAGTATCTCTTCGCATCTTTTCAGCTTTTTTATTGGTTGAAACAAATATGAGTTATGTGCAGCACATTTATGAAACTTTAGTGGAGTCAATTGGTTCCCACAAGAGATTCTTCCCTACTTTTCGAAAATAGATTCTCGCTAAAACCGCATATATGAGTCGGCAGTGCAAGAAATTGAACTATGCAGAAAGCACTGATCGGACGTTCTTTTCGACAATTTCCGCCATCGATGAGTTCATTGCTGAAAATTTCTAAACGTCTTTGATGTTTTTTTTGTTTTTCACTGCATTTCTCATCGTCGATATTTATCTTCAGCTCAAAACTCTGTCCTCAGCGACCATATTGATGGTTTTTTCCCCAATTCCAGAAAGATTTTTCCTGAGAATCTGAATTCTTATTGATTCTTCTCTAATTGATTGCGTTGCTTTGTTCCTACGTTTTTTCCACTTCACTCATTCTTTGCTTTAAGCGTATATATTTATAGATGAAATAACTAAAGTTTGAGAAAAATCTTATCTACCTTCTGTTTAAAGTGCTTCGAATGTATGATTATAAATCTGTTGAATTTTTAAATTCAAGTAAAGACGCTTTTTTAGAACCTGTACGATTTATTCAATAAGCTTTTTACAGGTAAACTTGTTTCGGGTAGCACAAGACTTTGGCAATCTATTCTAGATTACGAAAGATTTGTTGATTGTTCACGTACTTCAAGGGCTTTCGGTTTGTTGCCAGTGCTTTACCTACTTGAAAAACTCAAGCTTTAAGGCTCTAAGAGATCTTCCGTTGTTTGCTTCGCTGCTCATTTAGCAAAAAGAATGTAGAGCTAAAGTGTATTATTTCATTGCTGAATTCTAGCCAAACGGAGCAATCTGTGATTCCTGTTCCGTATCAATGATCTAAGCGACCGCCTGTTCCCATCTTCATCATATCACATTTTCGTTTATCGCGCCAAAACATTCTTTGTCAGCTGTGCTCTAGATGGATTTTCTGACTCTAGTCGCTTCGCACAGCATTCATCCATTCCCCATCATAGGGCTTCAGTGGTCCATCTTGCTGAGGGTAATCTCTTCCGGTTTTAGTTTCTTCCAGAAAATCTACATTCTTTCAAGAACCCCGAGTTTCTTATTACGTCTTATACAACATTTTTGTCTACTCATCTCGATCTGTGGACATATTGAAATGCTGGAATCATTCGTGAAAACATTCGAAGAAAATATTATCAACGAATGCTTCTTTTCCTCGAATTTATATTTTCCCCTTCAAAATCTATGGGAAATTTTCACCTATATGTAATCCGTATAGTAGGTTAACAAGAAAACGAAAACATTTTTC
This sequence comes from Ascaris suum, assembly GCA_013433145.1. Classification (NCBI taxonomy): domain Eukaryota; kingdom Metazoa; phylum Nematoda; class Chromadorea; order Rhabditida; family Ascarididae; genus Ascaris; species Ascaris suum. The sequence continues at coordinate 8,464,930 of CM024174.1, forward strand.
AACGCATCTTACGGAAACTTTCTCATAAGGCATCACTAAGCTAATCAATATTCTTTCATAATATAGTGTAAGTTCAACTAATTTAAGCACTTCTTTCTTAGGAAATCGAGCATTTCATTGGAATTAATCTGCGATATAATTCACTTTCAAAAATCTATCATTCATTAGGCATATTCGTTCTCGCTTTAAGGGTATTTCTTATTATCTCATCGATTCCACTCACCGTTTTGGCCATAACAGTATCTCCATATGTTTCTCTACTTTTATGTATTTTGCACTTTTTTGACGATGTGCGAACCTGGAATTAACTTAAATTGCAAGTGAAATATTATGAATTATAATTTTCGTCATTCATCCTTTAACTCATGTCAATATCAAAACATGATTTACAGAAGAGAAGTGGACGTTCGAGTGCTTCAGGCACGTTACGCTTCAACCATCCTTTGAGCAAAGGTAATGTTGACAATGAACCAACCTCAACAGCCACCACCAACCATCACTGACGTGCATCATTTTAGACACTAACGTACATTCATGACAATCGGATTTGATAGAATGTGGTTCTTTCATTAAACACGAGATTGCCGCAAGGGGTGCTGCAAACACTGGCTAGCTGAGATTGTTGCTAATATGGCTGACTATTATCACACATTTGTAAATAACTGGCACGGCGAGCTTATCGCTCAAAGAAAATGCTTTGCAAATAATTGCAGCAAACGAATCCACTTCCTCGCTCCCCTAATATTTTCTTGCATCGCACAGAATTTTTATTGCGCATTCCAAATTGGAATAGAAGTATCTCATTTTAATCAACTTCGTCAGTTACTTTCCCAACTAGTCGTTTCTTAAATTTGTTGGTTACTTGGTGAAGTTGACTGATGAGTGCTTGCAAATATGCAACCAAGAAAATTAACGCGGAAATATATACGGCTAAGGCGCAAAGGCTGATATCTGGAATTCAGATCAACAAAAGTGGCTGATGCTGCCTCAAACAGTTGATTTTATGGGAAGCGAGTAAATGTCTTCGAAAGCATTCACTGAGTTATTAAGCTCAGCCGTTATCGTTGCTAAGCATTGCCTCATGCAAAATACCACGTGAACACTAATAAACACCATATTTATCTATTTGAATCCAAATGAGCATCACTTCGGCAGCGCGAAAGTGATACGTATGGGAGATAAATGCTTTTTAATAGAAGCAGACATCCGTTTATTGCTAAAGTGAAGGGACACATGTTCGAGAGTGAAGATAGCTAAGAATTAGAGGAGAGTTCGTGCAATAAATGCCGCAAGCAGAATCACTTCCATTGCACTTCTGCATACTTCTAAAAACCATCAATTACAATGCATTAAAGAATTATAAACATTGACGAATGAGTCACAATCGCAATAATTGAGGCCTATCAACCTAATATCATTTTGATATTTATTGATTGATCCGTTCAGATATATCGCCGATGCGTGGAAAACAAGAGGGGAAGCACGCCAGAAGAACTAGCAGGATATGCGCTTTGCTGCATTTCCAACTGATCATTTAGTCTCACAGTTCACTAACAAAAAACATGAGAGCAGAGTGAGTGCGGTCATATGTGATGAACACTTTGTAAAGCACTGATCCAAAAGAAATTATTCTGTGATCCTGCAAGCGGGAAATATAATCATGGCCGGCGAGGTGTTTTCAGCACTTAAAACATATTTTTCTAATAAATGAACCAAAACGAATTATGAGATGGGTGCTCAGCTTTAATGTCAAATATATCCACCACTTTCAAAACAATGCATTCAGTGGTTCGCGAATTATATATATATATATATATATATATATATATATATATATATATATATATATATATATATATATATATATATATATATATATATATATATATATATATATATATATATATATATATATATATATATATATATATATATATATATATATATATGATGCTGCAATAACTGATTTTTGCAATGAATATTTGCAACACCGTTTGAAAATTATGTTAAAAGAATATTATGGCGACACAGTCAAATACACAATGTGAGATACGCGAAGGTGACTCATAACCGTCGGACCATCAATGAGACGGTGTCGTTGAGTGTTCAAAGAGTGAGGTTTCCACTGATATAAAAATGACCCAACGCATTCCAGGCTCGTCATAGATTCAAGGGGAGAGGGGTCGAAGAAGGGAAACAGAAAGGAGAAAGACAAGTGCATCACTAAAGAATGCATGAAATGAACTCATTTAAAGAAACATAGCACTCAATAGATTCGTTTATGCGTTTCGTTAATTAAGGACGCTAATTGCAACGTTAGCGGAAAAGCGGCAACGTTATATCTCTTCGAAAAGTGAAATTTATGCGACGATTTCATGGGAGGGAATTTGTATAAACGATAGTGAGGAAGATGTTTGAGCTTCTCTTTTTGACTTCTTAAGCTTTTGCAAGCATTAACCCCGATGTCAATTATGAGCGCATGTTGCATATTTCACCTTTACTTTCTTATGCAATGCATTGCAATTTGCACTCTTATCTTCAATATAAACTGTGGCCATAGAAAAGTTTATACGACAATGAGAGAAGTTCGCACGATTATCAAAAGATTTTACTTAGCTGCAAAATATTTGTATAAAAATTTAAATCGATTTTTTTGCTACATACGTTCTGTAAAATTGCCAAATATGAAACGTCTTAGATTTCGCTCGATTCAATTTTCACCCGTCTGTCGTCATTCGATTAGCGCCTTGCGATTGATGACTCAGTCAAAAAAAATCACGAGATGTACTCAGTGTGAACGCCGATGAGCTCCACGCATAGCACATTGAGTGCATGAGGTTGGGGGCTGACAAAAGAATCGACGAAACAAAGCAAGATGTTCCAAGCTGTCACTAAATCAAGTAGCAAGTGTTCCTAGAGTGCTTTAAGAGAGGCGTAAATTAATGGCAAATGCTAGTACCCGCCCCACACACTCAGTGAAATTTGCTGGCTCTTGATTGATTTATAAGACAACGTCGAATAGAAGTGCTTTCTAGTGTGTTCAATCTCTTCGTCAATGCTGCCCTAATTAGAGTCATTACATATAATTTTAGCTGCATCAAATTTTCAGCGTTCAGCAACTAAAGGAATTGTTTTTATCAATAGAGGTTATCCATCAATTTAACTTAACCGTACAAAGGTTGACACGACTTACGCTCTTTGATTATCCAATTTCATCAACCAATTTCTTAGGTTACTTGCGAATAATACACAATTGGAAGAACACTTTCATATCGCAACTAAGCAGATAACCGGCACAAGTCATCTTCCGAATAAATTGTGATGAGTTCCTCAAATTTGTTCCGCAGGGGCATATCATGGCGATTCCCACCCGGAGATACTTCGGTGTGTTCCTTTTTCACATCGGAACAACTGAAGGCAAAGCGATGCAATTAACACCAAAGAAGACTCCCTCTGCCACATTTGACGACGATAATCATTGAAATGTGCCAAATAGCTGCAGTGATGTATTTTCATTTCACATCAGCCGAATCGCAGAGTGTTTTGTTTCGTTTGAGGTTAAATTAGTCACATTTATGTGCGATTATTTCACGTCTTCCATTAGTTGTCGAGAAAGTGTAGAAACGGTTTGCTAGATAAGATAATGCAAATGCGTACAACGCTACCACTGAGAGTATCTGTTTGGATTTCACGATGTTCGTCATTCATCTCTCCTTTTTTTATTGGCCCGGCAGTGCAAAAAAAGTGTTTCAATATGGAGTTTCAGCTTGAAAGCAGGCAGTTTCGCTATTTAATTTGCATAGAAATGGCAGGATAAAATAGCAGCTTCTGCTAGACGAAGACTATTTGCAGTCAATGTAAAAGAACAGATGCATTAACGAGCTTTAATAAGAGAACTACATTCAAATACTCAGAATAAGAAAATGTTTAAACACTTGAATGCGCTTCGCGGTTCGTTCACTCAACTCTCTCCACTACAATTCAGTTGATTTCAAACACATCCGACAACCGTGGTGCGCAAAAAAAGAGAGAACAAAAGGAAAAAGGAAATCTATATGAAGTGACAGAAGAAAATGCTCGCTTCTGATAGATGCGTGCCACGGCTGAAGTTTTCTAGATGATCTTCAAGTACTCGGAAATGCTAGTGGTAACAGGAACATAGTTAATGTATGCTTTGAATTCATCGATGAGAAAAACTTCAACTGTACAGTGCGAGCGAGCTCAACGTCTCAGCGGCAAAACATTCTTTCTTAAATTAGTGCTAGGATGAGACGAGTCGAGTTTCCGGCTATTCTTAGCAGGCGTCAGCAAGTTGGAAAACTCGACGTCTAAAAATCTATACGTCGTCTTATAACTAAAATAAAAATCTCCTTTTAAACGCCGACACTGAAGCAATGTGAGATCAAATTGCTGTAATCTGAGCTCGTATGGTGAAACGTTCTTTCGAAAGTGGAATGCGTCAGAAAAAGTTGCATTTTACTGATTCATTAATGCAGAAATTTTGCACTTATGAAGACGCACGGAAATTGAGAACACAGAAGAGCGGAAAAGATGCATCATATTTTCTCGATCTCTATATATGGAGAGAAGAGAGGCGATTAAGTATCGAATTTTGGAAATCCTTGGTAACAAACGCAAAAGTCGTTCTCAGCCGAACGTAATATTAACAATTGTTTCTTCTGGGTCGAGCGAAAAAAAATGACAGTAAATTTCCAGGAAGTTAGTTGGTCTTCGAAATCGAATTTTTCGGAAGCGAATGAAACGATCTGATGAGATAATTACAACGAGGCGAATATCTCTGCTTCCATTAAGCGAGAAGAAAATAACAGAGTGTAGAACTAATATATAATTCACAGTCGGTTGCTTTCGTTCTATTCTACAAAAACACCATGTCGGATATTTGTCTTAATGCGCTTTCTTACTCGTTACATCAATCTAATCAAAACTGCAGGAAAGAAATTCCCGAAAATGTTCCGACAGGATTAGTTCTCATTAAAGATTCACAAACATCGCTAAAATTAACGAACGTTAAAAAGAGATTTATAGCCGCGTTCATTGTTTAGAATTTATGAAAGCGCATTTTCAACGCGTCAATGCACTCAGTTATCGAATTTACAAAGTTCAGAGTTTCGTTTAGAGCGATGCATTTTGGCTGAACTTTCGCCACTTCACATTCTTAGTCTTCGATATTTCGATATATTGGTAGAAGATATTAAACGCTCAAATATTTGTAATTTTGCCCCATAGCATTCTCAACTTCGCAAATAAAACTGATATGGTCTAAATCCATATATGAAAGCGGCTCAAACTGATAATTACTCAACTCTTCGATTCCCCGACACATAATTGTTGGCTAGAACGATCATAAGACACAGCTTAAATGTAGGCAGTAGACGATAACGATTAGTGCACATAAAAGTAATTGCAGATTAGAACAAAAGAATTATCCACACAGCAGATTCATAGCACTTTCTCATTTAGCGGGGCATTAGCGAATGAAAGGAGATGAATAGACAAGAAGGAGAAACGTTGTTTAATTGGCACATTTCGGTAGTTGCGAGAGTTTCAACGATAATCCTCCTTCATCATCAAAGTGAGCGATGTTTGGGAGCGCTCCGCACAGGAAGCGATAGTGAATGCTTGCTTCACTTTGCACAAATTGCCAACCCCGATGAGTGTGTTTCTTCTAAAAATAGGCTTTATATCTTTCATTTAATCTAAGAATGCTTTTATATGAATGTGATAAGCGGTGAATAATTTATATATTTCGACGGCAACTCGTTTCCCTCTCAAAAATAGTAATCGCATACGAATACGAATCAACAAACTCACAAGCGTGTGTAAATGAAAACAAGCGTAAAAAAGTATCACATGAGGATGCAAGACATTCGCTCAGGCACTGCTCTCTTCTGACCAATTGCGGTTCCATAGATTGCGAACGACTATGATAAGAATTCATATTTTAACTACTCGGGCAACTCTTACAAATCGCTTAGAAAATATTGATTTTCCTTCGCAACGTGAAATGAAAACCCGATTCTGTGTAAAGGGCATGTAAATTTTTTGGCACTTTCGTAGGTTTGTTTATCATCACAGCCTTTATCAGTAAAAGAAATTTCGATTTTGCAAATCTGTGCAAATTTTCGAATGCTTGTTTAAGATCACTTCTCTGCAAAGCATTCGAATGCAATTTGCAATGCGGTTTCTTGCAAAGTTATTTTGCAAAAGCAAATAAAAAGAAACAAAGACAGAAACGCGCTAGATAAGCTGCTGTGATCGGAGATGGCAGAATAAAAGTCGTTTCAAAAACACAAAAACCACCATTAATAAGGTATTTTAAGAAATGTCGTTAGTCGTTCCAACGTTATCAACAAAACAATACTGTCAAATTGCAATCTAATTTCACAGCGAACAACGACGAATTAGAGCAACGTTGCATGTCATTTGACGAAAATCCACAAAATCTTTGCCTGTTGTCGATTGCAGATACGCTTATCACGTGCTTTATTTATGCAAATCACAAGGGAAGACACGTCAATTATGCAAGCGAGCTTAGGCGATGGCACTTACGCCGTCTTATTGCACAAGACGTCGCAAAAAACAGCTTTGCTCAATGCTTCTATTAAGTGATGTAACACTTTACACGATAAAATACCACAAGATTCCTCTCAACAAAATTTTAAATGCATACCTCTGATACCCGCACTCTTCATCTTGCCCAACTAACCAGTCACCTTTAATAAACAGTGGAAGACATAGACGATTACTCGGATCACCTGTGCTGATCTTTAAAGAAGGCAAATCTCTTATCGTGCAATTGCTACGAAAACAAAATCCATTCAAAAAAACTTGCACGGGATTTTCTGCTATCTTCATACGCTGATAACTTCTTTGCAAGTTGATGGGTCGTTGTGAGAGGGGATGCATAAGCTCACATTTCATCTACTGTGTTTATTGTGTTCATTAATTTTATAGTTTTAGTTTCAGTACTTGGGGAGTTCAAACCACCGAACAAACGACACAGAATAGATGCATGGCCATATACAGGCAACACATAAATGCATTTGCAGAAACACCCATGGGCGAACATAGACAAACACAAACACAGAGACACACAACCTGCGCGCAGACATGTGCAATCCTATGATAATGAACATTGCAGAGCAGTTGTAAGCTTAGAAAGGAACACGACGAAATGCACCGGAGCACGCTGTGGAAAGATGAGGGACACCGAGACGCGAATTGGCAGCAAAAAATTTTCTGCGCTCTCGAAGTGACTTTTCCTGCAGAAAACAATTTCCTTTCTGACGAAAATAATACTTTCTTGGCCAGGAATTTCCTTTTCGAACAAGACGATTCCCTTCTTATGGGAAATGCTGTTCCTAAAAAGAAGAATCGCATCGAAGGTTATCCATTATCTATGCTGCCCAAAACTGTCTCACTTGCACTACATTATTGCTACAATAAGGTTAGCGGTGAACAGTGATGCAACTGCTGTAGTCGACGAGCATTATTCAAAAACGCTTACATCACTACCGATGTTTTGACAAACAACACCAATTACGCTAATTATCTCTGTCGCTTAATGAACACCGTGCTTCACATCAGCAGGCGGCACATTTTTACTAAACGAAATGAAAAGTGAACAGTTATTGGCTTGCTTGTGGTTGTGGAGGGGTTGAGTAGATCTAGATCTGTCAGTGTGATGATGAACTAGGCGTTTTTTTTTCACAGATGACACCCATCCAATCGTAGTGTCATGCTTCCTCCCTTGTTTTGACTATTTTTTACCATCTATATTCCCACTCATCTGTATGTGATGATCGAGAGAATGAAGCAAAACAGAACGTCAACAGCTTCAAGGAAAACGAGAAAGCACAATCTGCGCAAAGCAAACGACTTGTCAAGCCGTGTCAACTTTAGCTTTACTATCACTATGCAGCTGTGCTCTCATTCAGCGGTCACAATGAGCAAAACTACTTAGTCATAGAATCAATAATCAGTCTGAGTTCGAATACGAATACGATAGTTTCTATCCATCTAGTCCGGCACTACCTGCCTGCTACCTGTCTGAAGTACAGAAATTTAGCAAAAATTCCCTTCTATCGGCCTCAATTAACAACTGCTATATATTTATAGCGTCTGTTTACAATAGAAAGTACCATTTGAGTGAGTATTATTTCGCAAGCTCATGCCATCTTTGCTCCGATTAAAATATAAATGCGCTGTTTCCCATCCTTCTGGTACCGTCAATGGGCAATAGTAGCACAGCTGGCGCGCTTTCCAAATATTCTCCAGCAGATGTAGAAATATGCAAAATATATAACAATTTTGACTGAAAACATTCATTGCGTTCTTTATCTCATTTAATAGCGCTGACTGTCGATGTTGATTGACTAAGAAATGAACCCGTTCAATATCAGCTCACCACAACCATCATTCAGCTGTGATCCCATCAAAAGCAACATTTCTTTCATGTTTCTACCTAAGGTAATATGCTCCTATATTCCTTCGATCCATGCAAAAGCAATTCAAAGAGAGCATTTTTACATCGAAACAGCTGTTAGTTGTCGGTCTGCGAGATTCCCATGTCTTCCGAATGAATGTGTCGTTGCATTGGTGCGAGTATCTTGACGCCGCTAACTGTTAGCTGCACAAAGGATGCAGTATTCAGTTAAATGCTTCGCTGTGGGATATGCAGCCTACGACCGCAAAAGTGCTAAGGACATTTATCAAAAGTGCTCCTTAATTCGCTCAGGCAAAAATCGGTCTATTTAAAGAGCACATCGACTTGGAAGATAAGGTCAGCTTGTTTCATAAATTCTCAGATCAACAATTAACGGTACTATGGAATTATTTCTCCTTCAGGCAACTTTTTCTCGCGATGCATGATCTGATTCGTGTGGACATCAGGTGTGTCCAGATGGATGTTCCCCCCGATAGAGGTTCCCCGATAAATGCGGCTATTGCTGATTGTTTGATGACTTATAGGAAAATCTTTAACTCACTCAATTTTTAGTTCAGTGCGCTAGGGCCGTTACTCGATGAACCGACACATTAGCATAAAAGTACTGTTTGATCTTCACTAAACGCATTATTAGCTCATAAGTGTGACTATTACAAATCCTATAACGATCATCGATGCATTACCACATCACTTGAACCATGTCTTTCCATACAATCCATACTGGGAATTTCTAACATAGCAACGAATTCATTGCCCGTAAGGAAACGTCATGACATTGACATGCAAAAATTACAGTTTAGTGGAGATCAAACAGTACTACAAAACTACTACAAAATTACAAAATTACAAATCAACAATAACCAACATTCTTTTTTCACTCACGGAAAAAACGCTCGTGGTAAATAGTAGTTGATCTGGAATGCCCTAGGATCTAATCCAAGATGTAATCACCATCTACTGCACGAAGGACGACTGTGGCATAGGCCAAAGCGTATAAAGTGAGATCCCCAAGACGCAGATTGGACGTCCAAATAAATGAATCATTGCCGCAAAGGAAAGGGCGGGCTGGTCCCCAAGGGAGAGGCAGCTCTGCAGCTTCCTCGAAAATATCCTGCAAAAACAGAACGTGACAAAAGAGAGCGAAAAACTGTCGGAAGTTCAAAACTGCTGGACCGTGAACTTGACATATTATGCTAGAATGTGGGATATCGCTTCGCCGCTTACTACATGCAACAGCATAAATGTAATGAATTGTTTACTATATTGCTTTGAATGCCGAAACACAGAGTTTTAATTAAAATATAACGGCATTTACACTGCCACTATTAGACTACAATTCCATTATATACGCTCCATTCAGCACTCAAGAAATTTGAGAGGCGCGTAGGCAACATTCACGAAAAGATTGTTTTACGGCTGAAGCAAGCACTGTTTTCTTATAGGCGACATGCCATTAGGAACTATGCCAAATCACGAGTGAACTTGTACATCCTTACGAAATCATTCGAGGTTTCGCGGACAGCTTTTCAGCTTACAGTTTGCAAAGGAACTGACCTAGAAGTAATGAGCTAAAACTGGCGAATGCTTACCGCAAATGCAAGAGCAGGTTTCTTCTCTATAAAGTGACACTGACGGTACTTCCAGTCTAAATCAGAGGTAATACCATTCGACTTCCAATAATGCATACGAAAAAGCGTTCTATGTTCTAATGTATTCTTCATAAGCACTGAAGATTTCTTGCTGCACTGATTTTAGTTATTTAATTTTTAAATTCCATCTCAGCCAAGATTGAGAAGGACGTCCAGTTTTTTCTCCAAGGTAGTATGAAGCAGTTATACGATTTCTCTGATAATACACACCGAAAATTAGACCCTCTCTGAAAATGTCTCCAAAAATATAAAATGGAGTGGCACACTCTTAATTAAGGATATCCTTATAACATCAAAGGCAGCACCGATGCTCTCACAATGATTTCTCTAACAGCAAACAGAGTATTCTCAGTCACTCATTAAACATATCTATAACAGCATGGAGAATAGTGCCACACCATCATTCAGCAGCCTAGGAATTTACCGTTAACCGCATGAATCCCGCTCAAAATTTTCGCATTCCGCAGAATTGATACCCTGTCGAACTGTCTAACTTTGTGTGAACCAAATGTCTCTATTAGAAACAACAATGCTATGCACACCAACTTTTGTTATGAACATTTTTGGATATGAAGCAGCGAGATGAGCTGCTCGGATAATGGCCGCATTCTTGATCTCGAAATTCCATTTCAAATTCTGCTGATCTTCGTCAGGGAGGTTCCTGCTAGGCCACGAAAAATTGCATTCGCTATGTTCCGCGGCAATAAAGCCTTAAGCATTCGCGAAAAGATTTTATTATATGCTCGATCTATTCTGAAACATCCCACCTCGCTGTGGTCACCTTATTTCAATTCTCATCTCAGGTTAACAAAAAAATATTCGAAAACACTTCGCTCAAAACGCTTACGATCGAGTTTCACGTCCCGTTTACCAGCCAGGCTGCACTATCAGGTGCAAAAGTTTTAGAAATCCTAAGACACACAGAATGTTCTCGATTGAAATCTGATTCATTCTTTATTATTTGTTTGCAAATCGCTATCTGTTCTTCAGGGAATATTTTATCTTCGTTTTTGTTCTATTCGATAAACAATGCCGCACCACAAACAATTACTGCATAGATCTAAAGTTGTTGTTCTACTTAAGCTGAATTAACTTCATCCGAATATATTCATTACATTGGTGTCTTCACGCAAAAGTTCCTCCCTCTTTGGACTTGCACACTGATCGTCATATTATGCATATCAATTTCCTGTCATTGTCGGTTTTTCCGACGTCTTTTAATGTGTCGTTTCGTTTTCGTTTTTTTCCGCCGACCTATATTTATGTTTCTTCGCGGCATAACTCCGAAAATTTACATTTTTGCTCGAATGTACTTTTGCATTGGAGGCAAACTTTGATGTTCTCGCCGCTTTAAACGATAGAAAAATCGAACTTGTTAAGAGCGCCATTGTTATGGGAAGTCATCGCAAAGGCGGACAACATAAATAAGAAGACAATTAGAAATGAAAACTCGCGCTGTTATTGAAGTGAAATTATATCCATAAATAAAGAGATGTGGGATTTTTTGCTTTCTGTTGGCAAAAATACAAAATGAAATACCGATGAAAGATAGAAAACGAAGGGAAACTCTTTCGCACGAGTAATGTGCCCAATGATGTGTCATTAGGCGAGCGCTCCCATAACCATAACGACAACAGCAGCAACCTTAACAATCCTTTATTCACAAGTAAAGAAAGCATAATATAAGTGAAAGCTTGAATACTTTTTCGGAGCGCATATATTACTGAGAATGGAACATGTAAGGCATCAGCACCACTTATATATCATACGAAATTTAAATTATGCATAGAAAATAAGTCAGTGACGTAAAGGGTTTCAACGATGCCTAAATACGAGTAGTAGATGAGGTGACCAGGCATAGCAAGTATATTCTTCAAGCATTCGTCGTGCCTCTGCTTTCACACTTTCCTAGTTCTTGCAGTTTTTTGGCCCCACGTTTTAAATTGGTGCATTATCTATGCAGAAATAGTTTCTCTAACTGTAAAATATCTAATGGCTGTTTGTGCAAAGCAAAAAACCTCACCCCGACCAGAAATGCGTCGCAACAAGTGCTTCACAGCTGCGCTGTTTCATCGTTGCTAGGACCCTTTGGCGGAAAGCAAATTCAAATTTATTCGTCGCAACGAAACCTCAGCGTCTTCACTTTTAATGCCTTCCGTGTGGTAATGCATGCTTTCCGAACTGTTGTCGTGTCGAAAGAGATCCCCTTTAAACTTTACGAATAAATACGGAATTCTGAAGAACTCAGCATTCTACCAACATTACGTTAAGTTGAAACGAGAAGATCTGCAAGGAATATCCAAAGGAAAAATTTAGCATTTGCCTGAAGCCATCGAAGCTTGTCGCATCGACCAGCGATGGCAACCGATCCAAATTTTTATCGATCGGTAACCAATCGAAAACCTAAGCTTGCGACCAAAATTCAATTGAAACCGAATGAATTTCAAAAATATTGCTGAGTTATCGACCGTAGGCACAATCGCAAAAACCGAATTTCACTTGCAACCGAAAGAACGCAAAAAGCCAAAATGAGCTTCGGTCGGCAGGAACCGATCGGGATTTCAGTTCTCCCAAAATTCCGCCTATCAGTTGCCACTGCTTATGTCGACAGAAGTTCTCTTACCTTCTTCTGTCCTTAGCTGCGCAACATTAATAAAACTATAATACTCAGAGGAATGCGAGACCGTTAGCCTCAATAATATAGCTGAAATGATCTTCGGTATGAGTTAACAGAGAACGATGTCCGGATTTCGCGATTTAACGGGACAGAAGGAATTTTAAGGAAAGAAATACAAGTTTTGCGCGAATACTGAGTCCACGCTCGCTCCGTTAACTCTCCACTGGATCGTTGTCCCGCTAGGGTACCATCGGTGTTACGACGCTCTGTTGCAGACGCTGTGAAGGATGCAGGCGAATGCTTCTCATTGAGTTGCTAGATTCCACTTACGATACGCCACAACAAGCAAATCTGACATGACCACGGCATCTGAAGGGCGTGCTGAGGGATGAGGTCTGGTTGTGAGGCATGGCACATAGCATGCTTGAGTTCGACGGGAACAACAAGCAGAACACATGCTCCAATACACCATCAGTTTGGCGCAACATTGCATCAGAATGTTGTAACAGCGGTGCAAATGAACTTGATCATTCAGGCGGTGAAAAAGTTGTTGACGTGACGGAGATATTTTCGTTTTCAAGCCGGGCCTTCGCAGAACAACTCAACAACAAATGGTTTCTGCCGGAAAGTTAATTGCAGCTTTATGCCTTCAGACAGATTTTATTAATATGACACAAAACTTCTCCGAACCTTACATATACATTCGGTGATTTTGGCGACATTTTTTTCCGCTGGATGGGACTTCCATGCAACTGCGAGGAAATTCCTGCTTTGTGCCTCCATCAATGAGAAGGCGACTTTGTCCTCGCTGGAGAGATGATCCCACCTCCGAAGAGAAGTATTACATTTGCGGAGCAAGGACGATTTCGCTCCACAACGGCCTCGAAGAGACGCGGATTTTTGTCACGGGCATATTTTAGTACGGTATGAATAGAACTTCGGCTATCAGGTTTGAAGTGTGCGGTCATCGTCGAACTCCGCATGAGTTCTCAGAGCCTTTTGGATGCAAATGTCATCTTCAAGAAATACAAAATTTTGAGTGATAGGATGATCCTTAACGTGTTGCGTCTCAGTGATCACTTGTAGAATCTGGCTGCATAGGTGTGCAGTTTCAAATGTTACTAGTTGCAAAACACTGATAAATAAGGCAGCACGACAGGGACTTTTAAGTATCAGAAGATTCTGAAATGAAGCATCAGTTCGATGGAAATAAAAACATTTAGAGTGCTGAGAATATCCCATTAAAAATGAGTGCATTGCCATCATACCATGTATAGCATAATGAACGATCGCATTAGAGAGAAGGAACGGCAGGAGCATCGTTCGACTTCGCAAGTTCAGCATAGCTCATCGGTCACATGGATCATCCTGCTGGACGTTACGCGTCATCTCCTACCGACTGAATCCGTGATCTTCTCTCCCATCGCTGTCAGTCGACAAAATTGCTTATAATTCACTTCCCGACCTTCCGACTCAGCTCTTTTCCAGCATCTGATCGCTCCATAACAACAAATAAACTACTTTCTTTTTTGCACTCAACTAGGAATTCTCGAGGAGGAAATTGACATCCAACTGACACCTTCTGCAAGCTCGGACGTCATTATTGCGGTTTCTCACCGTACACTGCTACGCATAGTGTAAGGGATAGAGAATTTTGTTTTCCCTCCTTGCTGCGATCTGCACAAAACGTCCCCAGCCACTCATCCTTCCAACTCGAGGCTAACCAATCGTAGCGTTCACCTTATTTCGATATTCTTTGCTTCCGCGTTTCCTCATTTACCTTATTAATTTAGGTTTAAGCTGCATCATCACATCTTTCCAGCTTTGAAAAGCGCGCTCTGACGTCTTGGCACGATTATGCTGCTATTCAGTCAAGTCCCTAATCTATGACATCATTTCAAAAATACCTTCGCAACGGCAGGAGGCGTATTTATGGGAAGTGGTCATCTACAAGATGGGGCAGTGATCCTAATAAAAAGTGACGATGCGGTTCGATTCAAATAATTGTGGCGTGCGGTCCCTGGGGTGATCCTGGAAAGTTCAATGATGATCTGGCAGGGTATCACAAATATGGAAAATACCATTTTAAACAGTGAGTTGCTGCCGCTTTAGTGCATTTGGTCGAGCAAAATTGGCCTGGTTAATTCGACCGTTCCACACGCAGTGTTTAGCACGAAAAAATCTCGTGTACCTGTAAGAAGCATCCGGATGCAAAGAGGAACGAACGTTGGTTTGTTCAGGGAGGGAGGGGAGAGCTGGGAAAAACTGGCACAACATCTCATAACGGAGTGGACAGTAAACAAGAGATGAGCGGCTGCATGTCTGAAGAATTAATGTCCTTTCTAGAGAAGTGATTCCAAATGAGCGAATCACTATATCGTTAGGACCGATTCTATAGAAAGGCATTTACAGCTATGGTGATAAACTGATACAGCATGTTACGGGATCTGTTTCCTGTTCTGGGGGGAATTTCTGTTTTGATTTATGCATGTATTGGGGGACATTTGGGTTTCTTTTCTGAGTTTCTTCTTTTAAAATCCGTCAGGTATAACTGAAAAAAAGTTATTCTTGTGCAAATTCCCTTATAATCAGTCGATCGAATTACAAAACGCCTAGTGGAGATTGTTTTGTTGTTGTTGTTGGTACGCTTTGTTTTTATGCCGCGAACTTGCACTTTGACACGTCGTATCGCATTATTATGTCTGTGTGTATGTGTCTGTCTGTGCATAGCTTCAACTGTTTAATCCTCTCAGGTTATAGTTGCCACATGATATCGTCCTAGAATACCATCCACTTCTGCAGCAGTTACAACTGCTTTAACGTGTCTAGAAATTTGTATATGGTTCTATCAGTGAAATTTTCATCTTTGTGCGGGCTGGATGACGGAAAACGAATCTCTTTTAGATCTGTATGATGGGTAGGATCATTTTATGTGTTAGTGCATTATTGCAGATGTTTTATTGTTTGTTAGTACTCCACGCAAAAGTGCATTCATGCTTAACCCCATGACGCGCTTTTCCACTCTTCTTTTTTCTAACAGGCAGGTGATTTCATTTGTGTTTTCATTCGAAGAAAGTGCATTTCGTGGCACCTTCTGTGATACACCTTCCTATCCCCCGTGACACGCCTCTCCGCTTCGACCGTAAATTGTTGCATTGAGTGATGTTAAGAGGCTTCATTGCTTCTTGGCTCCTTCAAGCAAATCAGCTGCAACATCCAGTTGATTGGATGGCGGTGAAACTTGTTCACTGAAACGTTGCTCGATCGCAACTCTCGAGGTCAGCAAAAATGCCTCAGCATGAGGGTCGGCACACTTGTCATGCGAGCGTGGTGTGTTACCGTGACTGCGAACAGCAGAAAACATTCTTCCCTGAAAATTCGTGTTTGAAAGCAATATACCACTAGTCAAATGTACAATGTTTTCACGGAATAGTTTTGTTTTTCATGGGAATAATTGGTGGGAACGCCTTTTAAGAAGAAGTGGCCGCCCCGAATAAAGTATTTCACAGACGAGTTCCTCGGTCACTCGCCCCCTCAAAGACCATTTTCTTATCTCAGAACATTTCAATAATCTCTAGCAAAAAAGCAACCTACTTACAACTTGTTTTGTTGTCATCAGTGTTTTGCATACGTGATAAAAGCAGTATCATTGATCAGGCTGTTTTCAGGTTGTACGCCTTAAGTAGTACTTGCATTTGCTTTATCAAAGCCACAAACGAATGCCGGCCACACCACTGCAACCATTCCCCTCAATATTTGTTTTCCTGAGTGACCAAGATGGGGGATGTGACTATGCATATGACCTTAAGTGAAACTTCGCGCCATTCTTAATGGAACTAAAAAAATTTGCGAACGTCACTGGTCTGTGGTGAACATTAGTATGGTATGATTTTAATGTCAGTGTTTCTACTGTTGATGTTATAGTGCAATCTTTGGACAGTTTTTCTTCGCCGGTCGTGAATATTTGAATGTTGGGGCTGTGAGTTGACTGTTATGTCATTTGAAGGGGATGGAGATCGACGAGGACTCCATCTACCCGGATCCGAAAGGTCCGAATGCAGAGAAAGCGAAGTTGGGTCCACCTGATCGATGGCTTTATTGTCCTCCAATGGGATCGGTGAGTTGTTTTGATAACGAAACCAAGCAATGACCAACGACATGACTCCATAGGGATTCCACCTTCGGCGAACCATGAAATTGGTATTGCTGATTCCTTCTCCGCAAAGAAAAACGAGTCGACTTTTACCAACTTTGACTCCGGGAGAAAAAATTAGTCAAATCCTTGGCTACATCTCCTCTCAGAGCAAAGAGTCGACTGCGGTTGTCACCTCCGGAGCCAACTTCGGAGGCGGCGCCGAGGTGACTTCCTTCTGATTTTCTTTTCCAACCTTGACCGGTTTATCCATGACAGATGTTACTCACTAGATAGCATGATAAAAAATGTTATCCGGTGTTCTAAATATATGCAGCAGATGTTTTTGCAGACGGGAGCAGCAAACATCCTTCACTGCCAAGAACTCTCGCTTAGGGCCTCACTACAAATTACCGAAAGTAAAATCCATCTCATGCAGAAAGTTCAAAGTTTGTCATTGCTCTGGGTTTCTAACTTTTTCAGGAAGAACGTGCAGAAGTGATCTTTCATAGCTGTTATAAATGAAATTTGCTCCATCTTTCTTCGAAATTTTGTAATCTTCTCTGCACATAGAACGAAAAGTAAGAATAGCAACCCAAGGGGTCAAATGCCGCACTCTCGGCGCCTACTGAAAAAGGAAATGAAGTGGAAGAATCGGGGTTGCGGAACGATTCGTTGGAGCAGAGATATATGGCAAAAATTCTCGCTGACATAAAAAACGACATGGTCTCGAAACACTAAACATCAATGAATACACATGGAACTAAAGTGAAAAGAGAATGGAGCTCTCTTGCGGTGATCCACTTTGAGGCATTGCTCACGTTGCTCGGGGTAAACAGCTGTTGTTGTTATCAGCGGTTTTCGGTTGAGTGCATGCTTTGCCGAAATTCATAGCACGATTTGATCACTGTAGTGATTAGAAAACCTGATCAATGCTTGCATATGATCTGCACGCATTCTTCGGCATCCGACAAGTGTTTACGAGCTAAAGATTTCGGCACGTAGCAGCAATGCCCTCTCCTATCAGTTTCCTGGACCACTGAATATCAGTTTAAAAGACTGCTTCCATAAGACTTGTGACAGTATGAAAGTGCTTTACCTCATACCACCATATCAGTGCGACGCTTATGGTGGTAAAAAAATCACAGTACACTTCGGTTGCTGATATGAACCCAGCAATGGGGAAATTGCGATCATCGGTTGACTCAGGTTAAGCTCATCTTCATACACACGGCAATTTCTGCGACATCAGTATCGCTGCGTTTAATTCATAACTTTTTTTTCCTAATTCTCAAAAAAGGTCGGAGTGGCAGAAATCTAGCTGCAGTTCAGATATGGAAGTCCATTCTTGGTAACTTCGTCTTGGGAGAGGGAAAGCTCTGCTCCTGTGGTTGGACTTCTTCAGCTAGGAGCCGGCTCTGAAATCACTTATAAAATCAGAATGTCAGACCCGAAATAAATTTCTGGTATCGTCAACCGTAAGCATCGAGCAGATCGGTGCTGATTAGAGTTTCGCCGAAAATTTGATAGCAGTATTAGAGAATGATGTCGCACTGCCGTGATACGTAGGGAGCTGTGATGTTCTGAAGTGATAGTGTTGTGTCTGGATGGCTTTATTACACCCTTGCATGAGATAGTGTCGTCGTGGAGATGGTCACGTTGCCTAAGCATTTAAGGCAGCAGGTTTAGAAAATATTCATCGTTAACGTTTGCTTCTGGACATTGATACTGTTAGGCTTTGTGTTTCTTTTTTGCTGGGATCATCGGCAAGATTTCTTAGGCCGTCTGTTGTGTGAATAACAATATTTGATGAGATCTCAAACTGGCAGAAACCTTAAAGAATGCTGATCTAGAAAATAATTAGAAAGGTGGTTTGAAGGTATTTACAGGTGACTTGAACAATTTAACCCCTTTTTCTCGTGCTCTTCCGATGCGATAGTCAACGTTTTGATAAATGAGAGGGAAGAAATTAGAGCGGAATAATTGATCATCAAATTAGTCTAAAATTAGAACATTACAAACTTCGAACGTAGCAGTGGTTTTTCGATGTATAATGAAGTGGAAATTTACGAAGTGTGCTAAGTGAGGAGGTTTATGCGGCATTTGGAAGGGAGGAGCAGAAGTGCATCGCGAGGGGACTAAAAAATATCGAGAACTTGAATATGCGGTGGCGTCGTATCTTCTTGTAATGAAAATATTGCCCCCAATTGAAAGTCTCAGTATACAAATTGTTTATGCAGGAAATTTCACGGTCACTCCGTGTAAAGAATCATTTTGTTTTGTATTTGTGGCTTTTTATCCATAAAGCAGGATTGGGGAACCATCCACTCAGTGCTCTTCTCTTTTGGTCTGGAAATACTTTCGTATGTTTAGTGGCCGTAGGTTGATCAGCTGCACTGAATTCTTTTTGATGGAATGTTAATAACCGGTAATTTATATTGATGCCGCATGTGTGAACCAGCTTGTCAGTAGAGTAATGGGCATGTTGACATTTCTGCAGTCTGGGTTGGGAACGTTGGAACGGTTTCTGACTGTGGAACTGGCTTGCATCGATGATTGCTCCGAGAACTTTTACGCTGCATACATTGTTTTATTATCGGCAGTGACATGTTTCGTGTTTTAGGTGGTCGCGAAGCATTTTCTCCCATTCAAAACACCATTGTGCAAGCTATATGATGATCAAATCGAGCCGAAATATCGGTTTCATCCGCGAGATGTATTCACAAGCAACCTGAAAGGGGCCGAACCTGACGCAGAGATTGTTCTCTGGATTGATCTTACGAAGACAAATCGATACTACAGCAAGAAAGAGGTGAGTTTCCACCAGCCGCTTGTTTCATTAACGTCCCCTAGTTGTTTTCCGTTTAAATGAGAGTTCCCGATCAGGTGGTGCCTTCTCAGCTACCTGAAAAGAATTTCTTTTAAAGTTCGTGGTGACGCCGGTTGGTTCATGAAGTCGAGGGCGGTTTTATGTGTTCATTCAAATTTTGTTTCCCCACCAATCCTTTTTGTGGTCTTTTTGCTTTTATCTTCTCGGAGGAGAAAGGCGAAGGTGGTGGATGAGTTCGCAAAAAAATGTTTGCGTAAGAACGCTTTTATAAATCAATTTGGCATGTGTCTGCTTGAAGTATCACTCGTTTCCTAGGGGCATCTGAATCTCTTTGAAACCGCTCATTGCCATCGTTCCGTCATGAATTAGTTAAAGGCCATTCCTGAGAAAGAAGCGAAGTTAATTGCTTCAGAGGAATCTTATGCCTTGGCTGCTAGATCTGGCATGAATCTCCGTGCCACTTTTGGAGAGTTGCTGCACTTATTGTATTCCCAGTACGTATGTCGATCTCAGAAGAGCGATAGCTAGCCTAGGGGTAACCAAACACGTTGCGGAATCTCAAGATTGTCAAGACTTTGAAAGCGGCACTTCGTATCTTTCCTCAGTCTTCTCACCCACCCACCGTCTCCCTTCCAGCCTCCCAGCTAAGCTATCTCAAGTTGTTGGATCTTGTGGGTTGGTGACATGCCATATATAATGTAGTAATGTGGACTACAGTTGCAAGCACTGTTCTGCATTGTGTTTATAGCGCCGATAAAATCCCTTATGTGTATGTAAAGGTCGAGCGAAGAGGATGTGCATACAAGAAAATGGCAATGAAAGGTCACGGCGAAACTCCCTCCGAAGAGGAGACCGAAAACTTCTGTCGTGTTGTTCGTGATTGTCTTCGGGTGAGCTTTGTTTCTTTCTCTTTTCCCGGGTTTCTGATTCCTTACTGTCAGTTCAGGAATCTGCCGCTGGTTCCATATGGCCGAAGTTTTGATGCGAAGAGTGGGAAGTTTAGAACGACACTTGTGTGACCAAGGTGAAGAGTTTCTAGGTTCCTTGGGAACAGGCAATAGTAGTCTATACCACTGCGGAAACTATGGCGCTTAATCGAAAGTGTTCCTACTAAATTATGCATTATTGCATTACTAACGTAGTTCTGCTGGCCAGTTTATCTTTTATGAGGCTGCCATTCAAATTATGATGAGCGAGATTTTTTGACAGCAGAGAGTTTTCTTCTCCAGAATATTCTTATCGAAAGGTCTCGCGATGGGTCCCGATCCGCAATTTTTCTCTCAAATGGAGGTGAGAATTCATTTTCACATTCGAAATCGTGAGTATACTTTCAGGTGTGGTCTGAACTGAATTGTGTCGGAAGCATGTTGATATTACTTAGCATTCGAACATAATTTTAATATGCATTTTGACATATTATTGGTATTTGAATTAATTATTGAAGGATTGAAGCGACAGGAGGGCAAATGACGGAGAGGGGCGTCTCTTAGCAACGAGAGGATCTCATAACCATTTTTTTCTGGTATGAGGGAAGAGCCGTTCCTCGCTTTTCCAAGAAAAGGGATGCCTACCACATTTTTGCAAAAGAAAAGATGAAGAGTTCTTTTCATTTTTATGTAGAGCTATTATCTCAAATGCTAGTGATATTCGTTTACTTTTTCTGCAAGTTTGTTATTGGCATAAGCGAAGAGGTAGTGTTTGTTGATGGCACATCTGCCGAAAAACATTTGTAACTCAGCTGCGACTTGTTGTAGAGCAATCACGGCGTTGCAGTGCGTCCATACAGGTCGCAGTATCCAGCCATATTTTACATAGTAGCTGCTATGTAGCAAGTATACAACGCCACGGCAAGGTCGGAAATTTATCATGCGAAGGAGAGAGCACATCTCACGGCCAATTTATTTTCTAGTAAATTGGGGAGGGGGGGGGGGGAGGGGGAAGGAGAGACTAGCCACCTTGGTTGTATGAGAAGGCATCCTTCCCCTCATTCTTGCTTGCCTCCTGTACCAAATATATCAGAGGAAATGTGCGCTATAGAAAGGTGTGCGCATAGGACTGAACCAAGCAAGCTGTGCTGTACGAAAGAAAATAAAATAAGCTCATCCTCAAGCGTTCAGCGGCTTATTTGATGTGAGAATACTATTAGTTAAGGTGATGAAATTGCAGTCAAATCCGAAGGGCGTCATTGCGGTTCATTGTACACACGGATTCAATCGAACGGGTTTTCTCATTGCCGCATATTTGGCAACGGAACTCGATTGGGCGATCGATGCGGCCATCACTAACTTCGCCAAGTTCAGACATAACGGCATCTATAAGCAGCTATACATCGATGAACTTTTCAGACGATATGGTGATGAGGAGGACAAATTAGAGGTGAGGTGCACTTTGGTTCTTCAATAAAAGGATAAGAGAGCGATAGCTGTTATGACTGTTTTATGAGGGCCATGAAAGAAAACCAATGAGAACTTGCGAAGGCGGATCCTAATTTGGAAATTCCTGGTTAGCGCATCGATACTTAAGCTAAGCTAGTGACGACCAGCAAAGTCCTCCTCTCTTGTTGTAACTCACCGCTTTTTTTCCTCTTCATGGAGAGGGACGTTATTTGTATTATTGTACTTGGCCGATTTTGATCTAATCCTGTGATGGGCCATGCGAGTGTAAACTGTAATGTAAGAGGTTGACAATGTTTGTTTGGGCATTTAGTAACAGAAGCGGGTCCTGTGCGAGCGTTGTACGGAACTACAAGTAGATATGTAGTATTGCTTTTAGGCACCGCCGCGACCGGCTTGGGAAAATGGGCCGGATCCGAGCGTATATAATCCGGAAGGAGAAGAGGCGGAGACGGTGTTGAACGACGCAGATGAGGCATCGTCCAGCGAAACCATAACCTCTGCTGGTGTGACAGGTGTATTTCACTTATGATTTCTCCTTTTCCAGCCTTTGCGTTATCATAAAATTCTCTTTGTTAGTAATGCAGCGAAAACTTAATTCTTTACGGAATCAGTCGTGGTCGAAACTGTTATTACTGAGGGGAAGTAGCTTTAAGTTTATGGGCATGAGGTGAGCATCATGAAAAGGAATATTTGTGCGCGCAGTCTTGAAAGGCAACTTTTGTATTCTTCCACACATATTCATTCACGAAACCTTGGTAACTCAGCGCTCCGAATTTTGGTTTCTTTTATGCGCTTTGTAAAGCGACAACGTTGGTACTACGAAACTGCCAGTTAAGAAATCAAGTTGAATTGTCAGTCCAACAGGCAGTAAGAATTTGTGTCACGGTGTTTGCTGTGGCTGGACCGCAAGGATTGTGCGAAACAGATGGACTAACTTCTGTCAGGTGTTCTGCATTATTGCAGTTCCTCTCGTCTAGTTGTATGATCTACTTTGTTGCTGTCATTCTCTGCCGTCGATAGCATATTACCGAGCTGCTGTGTGTACCCACAGGACGTGGAGCTAAAAGATACCGGGCGCCTAGGCAAGAATGGATCATCGGAAATCGTTTTAATGGACCGAATTTCAGTCGGGGTAAACGTTGAACGTTTTGAGAAGCCACGAGGAAAGAAATCTGAATCACTTTTCTTTGGTTTGTTGGAAATTGGCACGTTACGAAGAAACGGGCATCATAATAGGTGTCACGTTAATAACGATGTGATGAATTGTAGACATGCCTCGTTTCATGGACGGCGCTGTACCTTGTGTTACCTATGTAACCGACCCAACAACAAGAGCAGTTCTGCAAAGCAAGGTGAGCTCATTAAGCGGGCTCACATAATACAACAGCAGTCAGGTTGGCCAATGCAAAGAAAAAAGTCGTGGCATACCAATCGCTAGCAGTTTAGTGTTGGATGCCGAGTGTATTTATGAAGTGGATAATCGTCTGTTCAATTAGCTGAGAGGTGGGAAGTTGGATGCATCTGAGGGAGAAGTAGGTATCGCAGCTGCAGGAGAAAATTCAGCATAGAGGGAAAAGTGAGTCGACCTGTAAAGTAATCGTGTGGAAGAGTTGAGGTTTCGAAGAATAATGCGGAAATGTGGAAACGTTGGATTAGATGGCGAGAGTATTGGAGTGCATAAAATTGTTGGATGGCGTAGAAGAAACCACGCATTGAGCATTTATAACAGTTGCAGTGCTTGCATTGGAGGAAGCAAGGCAACTGCTATAACTACACAGTTTGGTGCCACCAAATACATCATTGGCTTTTGAGCTGCTCGGTGAGAAATGTTGAAATTCTTATGTAAACATGCTTCATAGCAGCGGTGTTCATCACAGACTTGATTTAATGTCGCTGTTTACAAACGAATCCTTATTGTACTCTTGTCGATGCAGTTTAGATTCGTGAAATGTGTCGCTACAACAAGGATGGATTCCCGGGTAGTCAACCCGTTTCAATGGAGAGGTCACCAGAGAGGGATAACCTCAAGCTCATCGCTGAAAACAAGTATATGGTCTCGTGGAAGGCGGATGGAGTAAGGTAAACGCGATTTCGTTATTCACTCTTATGTGATTCCTGTGAATTTTGTGGAAGCACGTCATGATGATGTCTTTAATCGGTGTTGCGCATGCTTATCCTGCAGGCTTTTTGACTTGTAGGCTGCAGTGCGATGTTCAAGGTGTTTTATCTGTATGCCAGCATGATATCCTAATGCTAGCTTCGTTCTTCGTAATTTTATCTTTTACAAGTTGTCGAAGCGTGAATTTGACATAAGATCCTCATTGCAATACCTCTAAAAAATTCCCGATGTTTTCAATTTGGAAAACTTTGAGGAGGTCTTTGCTGGTCAGAATTTCGTGCCGAATAAAGTCTCCTCTGATTCTTCTTCAAACCGAAGTTCCAACAATGGCTTTGACGAGTTACAATTATTTTCTACTACGCATTGTCTATGACATCTGTCTGAAGAACACGAGCTTCCATTGCTAATTTTCTTGCGTATTTATAAGCATGCAGTTCGATTCGTTCGTTCACTTAGTTGTCACACCATTAAAAGTTCTTTCTAGAAGGTGTCATTGGCGACAATTGTCGATGTTCCGTGATGACCTCAAATATAGCAAACGAATGTGTACTACCGCTGAATAACCTTGAGTTTTGCTTTCGATGCTTGCAAAGTGTTTCGGGTGCATCAAAATATTTGTGGCGCTCAGTTTTCTGCTCCAAATAAACTGGCATCCGAGTTAACCAATGCAAGTCAACCACCCATCACGTGATTGATCTTCACTTTCAGTTTAATTCCCGAAACTTTTAATTAACGAATGGTTTAATTCGTGATGATTAAGTGAGTTGCTGGGTGCATGTTTGGGTATGACTCATTTGACGTCTTCTGTGTATTGAAGTGCTGAGCACTGGCAACGCTCCGTTTAATGTCACTGTGATTATTTGAAGGTATATGGTGTTGATAAATGATGATGATGAAATATACGCCTTCGATCGAGACAACAACGTCTTTCGAATTCCTTCCATATCGTTCCCACATCGCAAGGAAACTCGGCATATAAGGGACACTCTCGTCGACACGGAAGTCATCATTGACAAGGTACCCTTCAATTATATCTTTGATGATTGCGTCGATTTATTAGCAAACACTGACCTCTGTGTTGCATTTATAGGTTTTTGTGTGCAAGTGAAGTCTTATATTCTTTGCATACGGACATCACGAATTTGCGGATTTCGTCGGAAGTTAAGTGGCAGAGAAGTTGTTTACGTGGCAGAGAGGAGGTTATCGATTGTTCAAAAGGAATTTTCTTCAGGTTGTGGCAAAACACCCTATATATAGAATAGAAAGAGGATTTTCCCAAAACTTTTTGCAGAAGTTGAGAGAGATAGATGCGTTTAAAAATTGATCTAAAAATCATGAGGTGACTAATGCAAGTGCCTCAGTCGATCCTGGGAAGGAGATCTTTCCATTTGAGGAAAGATTTCGAGAGTTTTGTCATTGGTTTTGCATGGGATTTTTATCCCAAGCATCCACAAACAGACGCACAATTTTAGTTAGTTCGAAGGACTCGCCGAGAATCTCTGTATTTTCACGTATCGCTTAATAAAGATTTTCCACATAGTTTTAGAGAAGTCGAATATGCAGCAAAGAAGAGATTTTTGATTGTGGAGTCCGCATTAAAAAAACCGATGAAAGAAAGATGTCTGTCGTTGTTGGTTGGATACAAATGTTGTCGGTTGCAGGTGCCCGGTGAAAATGGGACGTTGAAACAAACACCGCGAATGCTCATTTACGATATTATCAAATATGAGGTTAGACTATTAGCGTTCACCAGTTCTATCTACTTGGTGAAATGTTTTCAAAATCATTGCAATTGGATTATTGTCCATATAGTCCTTGTTGTTAAAGTAAACCCCCAACTAGCGTTGGGCAACTTTTTTCAATTTTTCGCCACTGACCAGCCAATTTAACCGGAAACCTTAGGTTTTGTCAGTTCAGAGCAACGCTTTATGTATAGTTCCGACTGTTTCATCCGCTTGTTGCAAACGGTAGTTGTGGTTTGATAAAGAAAATCAGACAAAAAGAAAGATCAGGTGTGTGGGGAGAACCTGTTGCAGAAGAACTTGTAACAGGGAGAGGGAATGAGCAGTTATGCGTTATTCGGCGGTCAGGCTGATTAGCTGTTCGGCCGGCCATATCAATGGATTTGGGGGGTGGGGTGAGGGGATGAGGGAACTGACAAAGCATTTTGTAGCGAATTTAAGAATTGTGTTTATCCGTTCGGCAATTTTGTTGCGTTTCGTTGTTTAAAATGTTTCATTTATTTTCGCTCTTTATTGGTTCTGCCACACTTAGTCTCGTTTATAGGCATCGTTTAATCTTAACTGTAATTCATTCAATTATCAGGCCTGCTAACGTAAATACTCCTTGTGTGCTTTCCAGTAAAAGAGGTCAATGAACATGCACTCTGATGCATTTCTGTTTTGCTTTTGATCAAAATTGGTCGTGTTCTTACCAGCCCTCGTAACACTTGATATGTTCCTATCGATTGAGTACCTGATGATCGCTTAAGGGTGTAAATGTCGGCGACTGCGAGTTTCCAACGCGGCTGCTGTGTATTCAGAAAGAGTTGATTGGACCGCGTATTGAGGCAATGAAAACAGGTCGCATCAAAAGGGAGTCTGAACCGATGAGTATACGAGCGAAGGTAAACACTCTTCGAAGTGGAAAGAGCTGGCTCCTTTATAAGATAGGTCTGACTAAGGAGTGAATGTGTTGGCAGACATTTAGTCGAAACCAGAGCGCAACTTATTGTTGTGTGTTATGTGCTGCGAAAATTCAGAACAGTATGGATGCTGGTTGCATTTTTAAACGTCATGGCAGTAGACTTCATTTAGTGCATTTTTTAGAGGGCGCAGCATCTCTGTGAACGGGGGTGGTATCATATTCATGAATTTCTTTGCGTTGCTTTGGTCGTGTATTGCAGCGACGTATAACTACATCAGCATTAGTTAATTCAGCGGTTTTTGAAGCTGAGATTTTATTCTGCGTTCGTAGTTTGATTTTTTTTTTTTCATATGGGCTCGTGAAGTAGAATTGCACTTGTAGAATAACGTGTTTTAATAGAAACTTCTGATTTTTTTCTTTTCAGTTTCTTAGGTACGTCATTTGCGAACGTTTTTAAAAGCATGAAACGTTTGAGGTAACGCTGATTGCGATCTGAGTGGACGCCATTTTTGTAAGTAGTGGTGATGAAGGAAGGGGAAGAACGAACCGTCTTGTTAGAGAAAAAAATAATTGTTTGCGCATTTGATTGTCATATTTATTTTCAGGAATTTTGGGGTTTAGAAGCAGTGAGAAAACTTTTCGAAGACAAATTTACGCGGAACGTTGGCCACGAAATTGATGGACTCATTTTTCAACCTGTTAAGGAGGTTCGGTTTTTCTTCTTTTTTCTGTTCGTTGCTCATTTCGCTCATGTGATTAGCGATGAAAATCGGCGATCGTCTAAAATTTATCTTCTAATAGAGGGCAGTGGAAAATTTTCTGAACGTGTAGTTGAAATTTCACTTGTGTTATATTACATGTGTTGTATTATATGTGGTAAGGCGACATTCGGAGACTCTTTTCCACATCATTTATCCTTTTTTTTCGAGGAACTTTTCTTTACAAAATTTCACTCGTCTACGTTGTGATTACAAATTGAAACACCGCATTCTTGCCTCCATTTGTCTTTTTCTTATAACATTGTAAGATGCAATATGTTTGCTTGAGGAATTCAGAAGCACGTTTGGGACAAAAGTGCAGCGCTTTCATAGCGCGGAGCATTAAGGGTTCAAGATTGGAAGGGAATTACAATATTGCTTTCCTATCGTACAGACATCGCCGTTTGAATTCTTTCTCCTATGCAGACATCATTGTTTGTTGGAAGAAATTTTGCTTATTTGTTTTGTGCCATCCTAAAATGAGTGTTCGTTCATGGCAGTGCTTATTCGATGAAATGAAATTAAGGGAATATCATACTTCCGAGTTATCACCTTTACAGCTGTAATATGAAAATGCGACGAGTGGAAAAATGCACGTCCTCAAAACATTCCTGAAGTGGACTTCTTTCTAGCTCACTGTACTGGGTGAAATTAGGGCGGAGTGTTGCGACAAACTCTACTGGATGCCAGGGGCAGTTGCGATTAGTGATACATATGAGCGCATATATCTTCGCATTATGATGTCGGGGTATCACATGTCACTCTGTTGGGGGGGGGGGGGGGGAGGAAGAGGGTGGCTTCGTTTGCATCTTTCAAGCGGCGCTGTACTTACAACGTACAAAACCAGAAAACGATTTCGGTCCTCTTGTGAAATTTGTATAACAGTTAACCGATAAGTGACGGAATTTTGCATGTTGTTCTGCGATGAAAATCAAAAACGATATGTACATGGTGAAGGATTTAAAAATCCACGGGTAATAATCAATCGCGTGAAAATTCTCTGGCCAGTGAAGTGCTCAGATGTGCGTCTATTTATTTGTTTATTTTTCTGTTCTTAGGACACATGATCTACGGAGAGTTTGTTTTTTTGCTTCCATCAGAAATCCTCAGTGGGTACGGTGATGGTTCTCGCACTGATATTTCGAAACGTCGTGGCGGAGTGAAGTGTCATTGCAGCCCTACCGTGCCGGTCGATGTGACACGGTTCTTAAATGGAAGCCACCATCGCACAATTCCATCGATTTTAAACTACAAATACGAAAAGTGTGCAGAGAGGGTGAACTGCCAGAACACATTGGCTTCCTTTACGTGCAACACGAGTCGAGACCAATGGGCGAGATGAAGGCTACGAAGAAGTTGCTTCCCTACGACAATAAAATCATCGAATGCACGCTTCAAGTGAGTTGTTCCTTGGCAGTTGATTGAATTTATCGTATGACATCGAATAGAGCAGTTATAAGTTCCCGCTGCTAAAGGAAGAGATGCATTGAGAGGGTGTGGCGTATACGTAAGTTTCTTTCCCATCATTTTATGTCCTGGGTGGAGCCAAATCACGAGTAGAAGGAAGCTTTGAATTTCCGCTTTTTAAATGAACTAGCATCGTGTTTTCAGGATGGATTTGCACGTGGAACTTTCTGGATGTTGAAGAGGGCCATATAGTAGTAGCCTTCCTAGCACCGAAGAGCATAACTGTGCAATGCAGGCAATTCGTCATTTCCCGGAATAGAAATTATAAAGAAAATTCTATTCAATTTCTAAGTGAGGAAAGGGAGGAGGTCGTACTGTTTTGCTTTTACTTCCCTCGTTGCAGCCTTTTTTCTGCACCCTTTCTGAAAATTCTAATAGTTGTTGCCTGTTCTGCTGCACCAAATGGTCGGACATTAATGTGAAGCGAAGTTCTCTTGTTAAGAGATGAGGGAGGCAAATGCAAACACTTGAGTATTAGTTATGTTCACTGTTTTTCCCACCCAGTTCTATCTAGAAGAGTGTGCGCGCAAATATTATATCTGTTCTGCTCTAGAGGGATACCTGTATGCCTGTATGAGTTCGAAGCAAGCATTCTCTTAGGTGAAAGCATATTGCAGTGCCCCAAAAATTATAGGTTGCTTGACGATTGTGATTTCATCCCATATCCTGGGTGCTGTCACGCCACGTCCCGATGTTGGCTGTGCTGTGCTTCGAAGGTGGATGTGTCAAAGTGACGCTAGAAGGATTTTCTAATAGGGTCTAGTCAGAACCACTAAAGGCCGCATTTTTCTGAAGGGGGACGGAAGCACTAGTGGAGTGCCATTCCAGTCATTGTCCCTGTGCAGCTCTCTGCCTGGACCTAATCTATCAACTCAAGAGACTGGTTCTCGGGTGCATTTAATTAACGTTTTTTTTTGCAAATTCTTCCAGTTTTTGAAAAGAGTTCATGAAAAAATGTTTTTCTTCCAGAGGAGGTTCGAAGAAATATTGCCGTGATAGCCACCTAAAACTGAAGGGCTGGTTATCAAGACAAACAGAAGTGATGACCCATTCTGCATAATGATGCTGTACGGAACTAGGGATCCCTCTATCTTTTCCACGCATAGACACCTTTTACGGGTTTTGTGCCTGTGACATACTCAGAGCACATTGCCAATACTAGAAGGGGATAGTCCATAGCTTAACAATGGCTCCCTCTGTGTCTTCGTAGCGCACTGCCTGAGATGTCGATCGCAAAGAAAAGAAACATTGCTTTCAGAATGGCAAATGGGTGTTCATGCGCGAACGAACGGATAAGAGTCTACCGAACTCGCTGAATACGGCGAGGGCAGTCTACAACAGCATGATACATCCAATCGACAAGAATGTGCTTGTCGACTTTGTGGAACATTTCTGTGTGAGGCATCACGACTTGAAGAGACCGCCGGACGAAAAGCATAATGGATCCGATATGAAGCATCGCAGGTTGTAGATATAACCACCTTGCTTGGGCAGGAAGTGATTGTGTCTTGAAGCAGGGGTCCGATCTCTTAGCGCTTCGGCTCAGTAGACGAGGTGGTTGATATTTTTTGGGCTATATACATGCACTGCGTAACGGGTATGTATACATGATGTAAAGTGAATCTATCACCAATGCATGTCGAAGCTTGAGGGTAAAGGTCCCTGATTACTGTAACCTAGTAGCTCCGAGTCATATTCTGTTACTGAAGGTGCAACATGGCCCCTGTAAAAGAGCGTTACATTTGAATACGTAGTACGTCCATGCGATCCAGCAAAAACCACCAAATTTGAGTTGTGCATTATATAACTATATGTTAAGGTACTGGTCATATGTTAAATTCTTCGGATGGTTGTTGAGGTTATCATTGTGCAGATAGGTTTTTAATTTATTCCGAACGCGTATCATGCAGGCAGACGCGAATGTAATCGCTGAGCTCAGACATTGCAATGAGATGTTTTTGTCTGTTTATCCATTATTTGTTTCGTTTAGTGTTTCAGAACAGTAGTTGCCAACTTTTTTATGAAACTTCATTACAGAAGGATTAACGCATCCTTTCAGTGTCTTGAAGTCATATTCCAGCTGAAAGATGATTTCATGGGTACGGTGTTGGCGTTAGGTTATCTGTCATTTTTAGGGGGGTCGTAATGGGCGTGTTGAATAGTTAGTGCGGAAAAGCGGTTTGCCGTTTTGTTGTTTTGTTTTGGTGGTGAATGGTTTGAGTCAGCAAAGTTACCTTCGCAAAAAGTGATGAATGGCAGTATTTGATGGGATCGACCTGAAAATCGGCATTGAATGGGTGCATTTTTTATTATATTGGTCGTTGGTATTCTTGTGGAGAGTGTCGTCTTGTCGTTTGTTGGAGGTGTTGTTGTTGTTGGTGCTTCATTTGTGCCGTTTCACTAGATGTTCACATGCTCCATTACTGGCACCTGAGTTTTAGTGTCTGACATGTTGATTTATTCTTCATATTCTCCTGTATATATCAGACTTGCCCTGTATACAGGTTATGACAGTTTTATTGATGCAATTTTCTTTTATCATTACTGAAACGATAGCACAGAGTTCATGCTACGTTGCTTCATGTGCACAAGGACCGGCTAGGATTTAAATAAACGGCGCGTTTACCTAAGTCACAGCGAATCCTTTTTTTTTGAAAATATCGTGAATGTTGTTTTCCGCTTGTTGTGACCCGCTAGAGAACAATAATTCGCGCAGATGTAAGGCCTACTGTGCACAGGACGTAGGGTGGAACATGGTATTGCATATCTGATACAGCTGAGATGTTCTGTTGCATCTTTTTCAACTGAGAGGTGGAAATGGGCAGGAACAACAAGGGTTTATTAATTTTGTTGTAGATGATGCTGCGAAACTGAAGGAAGCGCTGGTGGAAGGCTGACCATTGTCTGTTTAAAGAGCAGAATGTTGAAGGCTTTGTTGTTGGCACTCAGCGGAAAGTTGTTGCTCTATTTTCATGTGACACTATCCTCCGTGTTTTTTAAAAGCCGATTAAGCACAAAAATAATTTGAAATTGTGTTCAGCATCCAGCACACCATAACATCCTGCTTCATAATAGCAGCGTAATCAATTTGCCTTTTCCAAGTGGTGCTTTAGTCACTCGCGTGTTTTAGGAACCGGGGAGGTGGGATATGAAGAGATGTCGAGTGGAGGTGCAAAAAGCAGTTGATGGCTCTAGGACTGCAAAATTTGAGTTGTGCTTCTCGCAAGGGAATTTGATCATAAATTTTCTGCTGCGAATGATGTCCGATGTGATCTTTCGTTGTATCTTGAGGTGACATACGTTGACTTTTTGCTTTTTATGAGGAGAGTGGAGGAGGGGGGGGGGGGGGATGTGATCAGATGATTACTGTAGTTGTTTATTGTTCACTGCCGCCATTGTGAACGCCGATTTGTCTGAAGTGTGAGTAGAGTTTTCGCAATTCCATGGTTAATGTTGCTGTTGAGAGGTTTTCAAACATTGCAGTTGTTATGATGTTTGTTTTAACGATTAGCAAGAAGGTACTACTTCAAGTCGTTCTAACTTCATGTTCACCAGTGCTCCAGCTTTAGGTTCAAACTTCTTCACTAAAGATTGCAAAGGTTGTAGTAGTTGCTTGGTGGTAGGTGGTGTCATTATAGTTGACATAATATTTTCGATAATCAGTTATCACTGTTGTAGCATCATTCGGTTGCCAATATCACTGCTTTTCATTAGATGCCGGTTGCACTTCTCCAGTTGTCGTCGGCTGCATTTACGAGCTTCCACCTCAGAAGCGGCTTTCTGGACGGTCTGTTGGCTTCCGTTGAGTACACCTGTTGATTGGACATTGTTTAAATCAATCTTTGATGATGATAAAGCAAAGACTTGTCATTGCCGTTGTTTGTTTGAGACAGTTTAGTTTTCGGATTCACTTTCCCTTATTTTTTTTTCTTTAGTGTCGCAAATGTTGTAAATTGATGCCGCTCATCAAACGTTCAGTAAAAATTTCCAGCTTGTATTGATCAAGGTTCAAAAAACAACGGCAGTCTACTGCTCTATGAACGTACGATCTACGCAGATCCTCGCACGTTCCTCTTTCCTCATGACGGGAAAAGAAAGGACGATCTACAACGTTGGTCCGGCTGCGTGAACGGACGCTGGATGCTGGAGAGAGATTTCGGATTGCTGCTGCTGATTTGTACTTCTGAAGGGTAAATCACTGAAGCCACTGCAGAGCACTAAATAGTTCGGCTTAAAATACATTCGCTTTTTTATCATTTATATGCGTTCAAATCCAAATGGGTTCAAAATGAGGGTTATAGCTCGCTGCTTAGGGCAGTTTCATAAAACGGCAAGGGTGTCTTATAGGTGAGGCGTTGATTGGTGGTGCTCGTTGGTGCTGCACAACTCGATTTATTGCAGCTGGTAGCGTGTGTTTTCCGGCCTATTGCGGTTCACCTCTTTTGGAAATGATAGCAATTCTGGCTGGAGTAAGGGTTATGCCATTCTTTGAAAGAGGTTTGTGGATAGCTATCTGTCGACTTCTTTTCAAGTAGCGGCATCAGCGAGCGCGGGCCCATCTTTTCTTGAGTCAGGATCGGACTTCCGATTGTTTTTTGAGCTGTGCTGGGATCGATATCGGGTCCAGGAAGTCTGCTGTCGCGATCGGACCGTCGACATACACGCCTTGGATGGTGTGGGGATGGGGGACTGCAGACTATGTGATGCATGAATATGACCCTGATTTATGGATTGTGTGTGAAAGAGCAATTTCAGTCTATCGGATTTTACAAGGTTCTTTTTATGCCTCAAGTCAACAAGATCGAAATATATTTTATTATGTCGCAATATAGGTATGACCATTTTGTTGTATTTTTATTATACATTATGAACAATAAACAAAGAATCTCTTCTGTATTTTTAAGTCGACGAAACGCTTTCGTTTGGTTATCATCGAGGAATTGTTTTATTCTTTGTATTGTTGAAGTGCAAAAAATGCATTTTTTCCAAATGGGCGCAAAAATTCCGATTCATATAGTACCGTCTGCAACTTTCCATGATGAGCGTTTATTACGAAAAGAGAAGAGAAAGAGAGAGAAAGAAAGAAAGAGGGAATGAGGGCCTCACTAAAAGGAGTTTTGGAAAAGCTGAATTTCAAAGACACGCACATGTTCATAAAAATTTCGAGAGAATCTCATTTCACATTCGTACTGTGTTGGAGATGAAAGAGAAATTACCTTGCAAAAACAGTATCAACAAGGAACAAGAAATAAACGGAAGTTTTACTCACGACAGAATCGTTGAGTGATTGAATTCACTCAGGATGATAGTTTCTGATAATTCATAAAAGGGTATGAGGCTCTAACTTGTTGAGAATTGAAATTTCAACGAAATAAATTTACATTTGCATAAATAAAAAGATTGTCGATAGTAGGCAAATTTTAGAACGAAGTGAACATTCGATGGGACTTGTAATTCGGCAACGCGATTTCCTTTCTTCTTCCGAAGGTTTTAGGCAACCATTTTATTACATCCACTTTATCATTTGAGAAAATATACTATAATTTGATTGCTTCGATTATTTCGTTTTATTCGGTGTCATTACTTTCGTTAGAAATATAATTGTGCAAAAGCGCACCAGAATATCCCAACTATAAGATATGGTAATCTCTCTGAAACTGGCTGGCCGTAAATCTGGAACTAGTAACAGCCCCTCGTTAAATTCTTCATATTTAACAAAGATCACCTCCTACTTCGTTGTTTCCATCATTTTCTGAGTGAAAAGCAGTTATGATTAAAAGAATGCTCGAAGAAATAATTGCCGCATTAAAACGTCTAACATTTGCTCGAGTAAGACGGCAGCTGGATAAGCTTCAATGAGATCTTGAATCAAAGAGATTCCCATCAGCAAATGCTTCTTACAATGCTCATAAATCAACGCTAACTGGCACCAACAGCAAGTTCAAGTGACAGCATGAAAGATCGATCGAGCGCTGCAAAAGTTAGCGCCAACTCGAGTGGATGTCGTTTTGCCATTCGCTCGGTCCCACTTTGAGTAGGCGGCCGTCATTACATCAAACGGTATCCTACCGTAATTCCAATCAAGAAACCACCAGCGACGCATATTTTAAAGCGCATCTTTCCTACTGTTAATATTTTATCACTCAGTAAACGTGGGAATGACCTTCTGAGAACATTTTAATACAACTCAACCCTGCAAGAAAAACATTGCATCCCATTAGAACTCCGAATATTTTAATGGACATTTTACGCACTATTGCGAGGATTCATCCAATACTTCGAGTCATTCTTTATACAGTCTTTAGTGCGACGTCGATTTCAGGGGCATCTGGGAGAATGCGATTAGGTTTCACTTACTTTTTGGTGTTTTGATATGTTCTTGAGGCTTCTATATAGAAAGAATCCCAGCTATATGCCGGCTTCCAAGGAGAACATGATAACGCTTTAGCGGTTGAACTCAAAAAAATCGAAACAATGCTCTGAACAGCTCAAAACGAAGTTGAAGTCACCTGAGCTCGCAAAAAGCTAAGTCAGAGAGAGATTTAAACACTTAAATTCTCATCAATGTCATAAAGAAAGACAGGAAAGAATGGTAAGCTACAAGACCGGCCGTTGAAGTATTTTGGTCGACGATGAGGTGATAGTAAAGCGGGACACATATCGACATCCTCTTATCACCTAAGTTCAAACCTGGAGGTTGTATGAGCATTGATGAAAGCACAAATAGCACAGAAAATGATTAAAAGAATGCTGCTTCGAGCACGGCGCGTTGCTATCGAAGCACCGTTACATCGATCGCCGTAACAACTACATAGCTGTACGTCACCGAATATAGGATGCAGCTGATTTCGACTCGGATTGTATAGCTGAGCACGAGGCAGACTCCTGCATTGGTCCACCTGAAATTTTTTTGATGAAGAACGTGCACTGCAGCTTGGCTGTTCGAGCTTTTATTCCTTGAGGATACTTCAACAACAATGAACGAGTCTTTGAGCATTACATCATGTTCGCTTCCGTAGTTAAATGAAAATAACGTCCTTTTACGTTTCACAGTGCTATCGATACTTTCATTTCATAAAAAATTTGTGCTAAACGGCAAACGAATTTACGGATAGCTGGAAAAAATATTTTCAGGCAATTCTCGGGTCAGTGATGATCTGTGGAGGGGAGATGGCGGATGTAGTAACCAATTCCAACATTTTAATCCACTAACTGGTTGCGACATTCGGACAAAGCGAACAGAGTGAACGAAGCGATAATAACGGCCCTCATCGGAACTCAGCGTTCATATAAGTGAAGGTAAAAACCTTTGTGTTCAAATGTTCACAGCTATTATAAGGCGCCGGCAGTATCGTTATCGCCAACGTTAACTAGGCAAGCAAAGAGCAAGATGTCGACTTCTGCTAATAATTTGTCCTTTTTGAAAGTACTTTCCTCAACATCATACAGTAAACCATTAAATTATAAATCATTCTCAAAAGTGAACCGCTACTTCTCATGATAAATGCGGCACAAAACGACGATCTGGTATGAAAGAAACCTGATGAAAGCGGTGTGTTCTCAGAGCAGTCTCGTTAAAACCATTCCTGAGCACACGATCAAGGCAACCGCGAATGTATTTGTAGCCGATAAAAACGCCTAAATTGGAAATGATATCGTGCTACTCACCTTGCCAGATCATCAAAGCAAAATCGCGTATACTGAGAGTTCAGTGGGTTTAGTCCGCTAGATTTGAGAACCGCCATAAAAACAATTCAGCGGGCACATCCAAATATATCAGTCGAAATTTTAAAGAAACCAAAAAACGTTTGAAACAAAATAACATGTAGGCAATAACTACTAGTCTAAAGAAGAAGGCAACAAATTTCACTTTGTCCACGACTAAGGTCTAAGTTTCACGTCGGAAATTTCTGATGAGATGAAGTTACACTAAACTTTCAAAAAGCTTTTTTATCCCGTCGATTAACACTGAGAGGGACGGCGATCGCTTTTCTAAAAACGTGCTGCTGAATTTGGAGCACTCTGATTTACCTGTAGCTCTTAGCGAAGAAAATCACCTTCAAAAAATCTGAACGGAAGCGATGCTCCCAACAAAATTTTTGAGTGGCATTGTTCGGCATATTCAGTGAGCCATCTGCTCTATTTTGATATGACCGGGACTATATAAGAATTATTGTGCACTATAGGCCAATGATCATTATTAGCACTTAGGTACTTTACGGGATTTTCCACTATAAACCTGGTTTGTGATCTTTTAGTGGACGTTAGGACTTTGCGACTCGTTTTTTGTGCATCACGTTTCACTATCAAACTGTTT
Organism: Ascaris suum; assembly: GCA_013433145.1. Taxonomy (NCBI): domain Eukaryota; kingdom Metazoa; phylum Nematoda; class Chromadorea; order Rhabditida; family Ascarididae; genus Ascaris; species Ascaris suum. Next base: position 8,502,328 of record CM024174.1, read on the forward strand.
CAACGACCCGATTCGAAAACAAACTACCTGCTTCGACGTCCGGTTCGAGCAGGCTAACGCATACGGACCCGCATTGGACTGTAGGAATATTCTTCGTTAGATAGGGATCATTGCAGCGATTTGTGAACACCTGGAAATTCATTTAAACGACAGGTTCAGGTGTCAGCTTTTGCGAACGCTGTTTCAATCTCTACGAGAGTTAGTCAATTTAGGTGAAGCAAAAAGAAATAGTTTATTTACTTTGCTCTGTGTGGAAGGTTCCTTTTTAAATGTATGTGAAATATGTATATAAAATACTTCAATCAGATATTAGAGAGGGGCGTTGCAGATGAAAGCACACAATCTGTTGATTCGGCGTTTCCATCAAATGCAAATATATTGGAGAAAAAGTGTTGCCCTACAAATGGCTCACTGTGATCGTGTAAAAAGCAACCTTGAATAAGGAGTGTTGAAAATATAAAGAGGCAAATCATTAACGATCGCAAGCAAAGAAGCATAAATCAGGTGATTTACATGCCATTCACCACATAGCTTATGACAAGTTGCAAATTTGATGTATAATCCTCAACCGTTGCTCTCTTTTACGAGCATTCTCAACTCAGAACGAGAGCTGCTGAAAGTGCCCACCTTTGGGGCAGTGTAGATGCTTTGCAGGTGTTCCCAGCTTTCCTGGTAACTGAGGGACATGCACGAGAAGCAATCAAACCGCCGCGGAACAGTGCCTGCAAAAAAGTTCAGATAGTTGAGTAAACTAGTATTAACAGCTGCCAATCCATCAGTAATGTAGCAGTTCAATTTAAAAGGTCACTCCGATGCGTCACTGTGAGCTAAAATTGCGTTCAGAATCCAACCCTTGTGGTTTATTCCTAGAGCTCACAAAACCTGACGGTTTTTGCGCCAACGTTTCTAGGTCCCACTGCGTTAACGGTACAGTCTTACTTGTGCAAGTTATGTTTGATGTGCTCTATCAGCGAGTTTTTCAACACTAAATAAGTTCCTTACCACTGAACTTAGCTGTGAATTACAAAAGGAAACAAGGTTTAAAAATAATTGCAGAATGCAAAGGTGAATCTTGATTTTAAAAAATGGACTGATGTCATTCTAGGGACGATAACCACTCGATAATATAAAACAAAACAACTTAGGAATATTGGAAAATACAATCATAATAGAAAAAACTTATCCTTCGGATGTGCTTTGAATGCTTGGGATATGAAATGATATATCTATTATAAGATAACAGAAGTTTCGATGGGTGGCTTGAAAAACACTTTGAAACGATGAGCTAGAGTGCGATGTGCCAATTTATTAGATTTTTGCGACAGGGTTGCAAAATATCAGCAGGCTATCGCGGGGTGAACCGAGTAATTAATTCACTAAAATGCTCAAAAATTGATGAAAGTAGTAAGTAAAGATGTCGTTGAATAGTGGAAACGTAGTCGAGTTTAATGTTAATGTGTAGCGCGGGTGAAATTCACCCAAATGTGACAATGGATCCTGTATATGGAAGCTCGCATTCAGTAGTTCAATCTCATTGGTTAAAACAAACCAACTGCGGTGTCTGGCCACCTGAGCGACTAAAATAGGCTGATCATCCAATGTACAGGATGCAGATAGGTGCCCATATGCAGACACACTTTCGCACCCAAACACATACACAATCATAATCGACAACTAATAGGTTCTCATAAGAATTTGCGACGGCAGTCACGGGACCGGTATGTTCAAACAAAGATGAAACTTGATTCGAAGAACAAACCACATCTAATATTGATCGGCTGTCTGTAGTTGAGTTATTTCAAGCCAGCACCCAGCAAAGATTTTACAAAAGACAAGCTGAGTTACTTGCGGTGAACTCCGCTATGAGAACACTTCTACGGGCCATCATAATCCTTCAAAACACCATTCTCCTCAACATCATAATCCTTCAAAACACCATTCTCCTCAAAACTGTCCTATGCCGCCTTGCAAGAACTTCTGAAGCCGATTAGACTACACGACAGTGAACTGAAACACTTTACTGTTACATCTGACGAGGTCACGCATCCACCAATAATCGTTGCGTTCCATCGCAACTGTGTCAAATATTGCACCTTATATATCGACGGTTTCAGACAAAACTGTGCAAATAATTTGATATAATTTCAACTTGTTTATGCTTATATACTTTCGTTAGCCTAAATATCTGCACATTAGCTTAGCATCGAATCGACGGGTTTCCTTAACTGTTTCGTCCGAGTACTATTTCATAAAACAAAGGCCGATTGTCACAAACTAATCTGCTTGTTTTTTAAAGATGATAATCAAGTGTCAACCCATTTAATTGTTCTCTAATTTTTGAGCACCTAACACTAGCAATTCAACAAACATGATGGGATAATTATGATCGCTTAGAAATTTTGACAGCAAAATAAGCTGCAATTTGAGGGCTCGTTGTAATATTTAACTGAGATAGTGCAGAATGGATTGGAATGCAGGCAGCTTATATGGAATGAGGGGAATAGTCGTAGCATTTCTAAAGCAAAGTAAAACAAATTTCCTCATAACAGCACGTAAATAAGCGAATTAAATGACACGCTTTACCCATGAGCTCGGATTCAGAGAGCGCAAAATCGGCGGCAACCTCGTCGAATGGCGGCCATACGATGCAGCAAAACATCGCCGCGAGTATTTCACTCCACATTGAAGAATCAGACAGTGAACGAATGCTTTGGCCGCATTTCTATGTAAGGATTTTAGTACACATTCACCTGATAATAAGCTGATTTAATCCAATGACAAACGATTGCACGCCAAAGCGAACACACTGCACGCTTGTCTTATGCTCGGTTATGAGAACAAATTGCATATTATTGAGAGCGTCAGTAATACTTCGACTGGTGAACTAGCACGAAGGTTTAACTAAGGAAAACTAAAGCAGTTGAGCATGGAACAACAGCTGGAATAGTCGAATGGGGCGGAGTGAAATAAACCGCAACAAAACGAATCCAAAGTGCATGGTGGAAACGGCTACCTCGGTCGCTAATAATATATTCTGTTTTTCTTCTCTATCTTCCTTATAAATCAATGTTTTGCCGTTGAAGACAACCTCGCCCTTTCTCCTGAAGCGGCTCGATTCGCAGTGAAAGCTCGAGACCTTTTGGAAAGTCGAAACATAGTCCAAAATCTGGGAATCGTAGAAAAACGTTGGATTGCTAACAAGCATTCAGCCGGCTTGGAGAAGAAAAGCAACTGACATCAGTTTTAAGGATGCGATGTCACGAGGGAAACCGATGTCTATTAACGAAACAAGGTTTCACGACGATTTGCTTTGAAATTTGAGACTTCTTTTCGCAGACATTTTTATTCCCTCTGCTAGGCGCATTTGCACATTCACATTTCTTAAACATCGACTTTTTCATTAGTTTATGTGTGTTGGTCTGCATTTGTGGCTGGTTCAATTTGGCACCCAATGAACCGAGAGTTGCAAAAAACAGACAATAGCTTGGCCAGCATCAGCTGAAAAAATAATTATGAGCGCTTAAAAGTGCCAAAATATTTGTAATTATCTTATTTCAGTTGGATCTCCATTTGAAATCGGCCTGATTACAAGTCACGTGGAACAGCGCATCACCGCAACTGGCACAATATGCGCTTTCGCAACCTGTTCTCTGATCAACGCCTCACATGCTCAGTGTATGGAGTATTCGTTCAAATTTTTTGCTGTTCCCACCTCCAAGCTATTCCCTCCAAGGAAGGTCACTTATTCTTGAAACCAGGCGATAAAAAATGACAGCCGCCTGATCGGTATAAATTGCAAGTGAATTTTTCACTACTTTCAAATGCTTATAACTTCTTTATGGAACTGATGCGGCAGCGCAAATTATGGGATAGGATGCCATGTAACAAGGTGAATTATGAAGCTGGGGACGAAGATGGTGCACGCTATAGCAATCAAATTTGCTGACTCTAGCTTCAGTGTTGCTGGTCGACAAGCAGACGCATACACAGACAAGAGTGCAAGTGCCGTGCTGCTATAGTAAAGCTATGCACAGCAAACTCAAGAAAGCATTTAAGGGGTAATCATTTGCGAAAGACTTGCAAGAACAATGATCAAATAAAATATGAAAGCAATACTTCATGATTTATTAGCAGTTTATGAAAACGGACGATCAAGTTAGAATGATGCAAAGCCGAATGTCATCCTAACAGAGCTTCCGGCTCCTAGAAGATAGAGTTTTAATATCACAAATTGTCTGTTTTGTCAGTCGACAGTAGGATGAAGGGAAATGAACATTTTTTGCAAACAATGAGGAGAGGAAGTAAAAAAGGGCAATGTATCATGCCGCGAAGAAGACGCGAGACGGCACCATAGCCTGCTATTTTATGATGGGCGTCATTAGAATGAGAAATCATCTCAAGGACATATCTGCTATAAATTTTCTCCCACTTGACAGCGAAATTATAATTTTACTTAGACATCTGCAAAGGCGGCGTCTGATAGCGGTTAAACGCGCATATTTGCTCTGAATTTTCTAATGAGAAGTAGCTGGAATCGCCGACGTGTTATTATCATTTCACGTCACTAATAACAGTTGAATATAAATGCCGTTAATCTCATTCTGATACTGAAAGATGCGCCTTTTCAGTAAAACTGAGGAACTTTTACGGCGAAAAAGGAATCAAATAAAGAGAAAAAATTAATCGATTGTTGGAACTTTGGAAGGTAAAAGGCAATAATCGAAAGCTGCAGTGCGAAACGGTTCTTCAAGTGTGTCTCGTATAATAGCAATTAGCCGACGCCTATCGATGGAAGTGTATGTGTGTAAAGGAATTGAATTATCATCTCACTGTCGAGTCAAGAGCGAAGTAATCGAGTGATCGAGAGCAATTACTGAATGATTCATTCGCCGGATACCTCCCTAAGGACAATCAAGCATTTCTGGATGGGTGTTTTGTGCGATGACAAGTTGGCTTGGCCAGTCAGCAAAGCCACTATTACACAAATTAATAAAGGAAAAATCAAGCAGCTGGAATGCGATGCACAACATCGCCGATGCATCTTCTTAAAGAAGCCTCGTGGGTTGTTCTTAATTCATCGAATGATGAGAGGTTGCACTGACGCCATTAGAAAATTAGTAAGTACGTAAGCAAGCGTGACCGATGATTGCGCTGAAAACTCGTTGGCACATAACTTGAGGGTGGAGGTTGTCAAGAAGGGCGTGCCCTCCCGGTCGTTGGTCGCTCAACAGCCACCAGAACAGTTGCTAGGCTAACCGAGCACTTTCCATTATCAATCAGAGAACTAAAAATGATCAAGATGAATCCACACGATGATGTCGCGCTTCGCTTTAAATCAGCTTTTCTGAGCGATATAAAAGGGTGGACATTGCAATAGTAAGGGAAAAATGAAAGCCTAATTGGAGATCGAAAGTTGCTCATCTGGTTACAGTAATGGAGGAAACTGAAATAAAGGTGACAGACTGATTTTTTAAAAACAGATCGACGAACGTGGAGTCATCAGAAAGAATCCACACAAAACAAATAGTGTAAACACAAAGGAAAAATCCTTTTCTTCTAATTTGGTTATCCGATATGGTAGAGGTTCATGCTTAGCACCAGATCAGACACTTGCATAATTTTCATTTTCATAATCTACTCGTTCATTTTGTGTCCGCAATTGCAATCAACGACAATAAAAAATGAAATAATTGCGCAACAATCATATCGGTCGAATTATGAACAATGAGCAGCAAAAAGTGGTTAGTGGAAGCAGAATTAGGTTAAGAATGTTGCCAACACCACAATGATATTCTCAATAATTTCGAGCAATCACTTTCAACGCAGCGAAGAGTCATTCAAGCATACACCACAACATCCACAACACACAACTTCGCTTTCCAACTAAAACGATAACGGTTGATTGCGTTATACTACAGCGCATATATTTCGTGATGATTTGCACTCAAAAAATTCTCGAAGGCAAACTGTAGCCAACGTTGGGTAATAGTAAATATTCAAGGATGGTGAGTGAAAATTCTATGCCAGTTTCACTTTGCGGTGAATAAGGTAGTGGCTTATAGCCTGCTTTATAGGTGGGATAACATCAAATAAAGGTTTGCGCTTCATATTCGGCATTTCAATTTGAGGCACAAATTTACGAGCGAGTTCGAAATCGTTTGCGCTATCGTGCATGCCCGTCTAATATTCACATTTTTTCATGTTTCACCTGCAAGGAATAGATGGGAGAAACTGCTCAACCTCTGTTGGGAATTGCAAAGATAGTGGCTTAGAATGCGTCGCACGGTTATCAACGAGATTTCTACCCTCGAGACGGTAAAGGTACCAACTATCCTGGCATGCTTCCATTTTGTTTTCCCACACCATGCTTTTTTTTATTCTTGCAATTCTCTGTGAAAAAAGCCTTTGATGATCATCACTCAAAGAAATACCTCTTCATCGTGAAACAATTAAGGATAGTTGGTATGCTTTTTTACTAGTTCCTTACGTTAGACCGAGGAGCTCCAGAGCTCCGAATAATGCGTCGCCATGAAAAATTCATTTTTCGCGCGAGACAGCATCGCTGGATCGCCCACTCGAATCGTAATTTGCATACGCAATTATCCGACCACCTTTAAGGTACAATGAAGATGAGATTTCATCTGCACACTTCCGTAGTTTATAAGACAAAACTACAAACGATGCAAATTAAGAGATTTGCAACATAGCATTCATAGCACAACCGAGATTTGCAAACATGTGAAGACAGTAACGCGAGGAACAGTGATAATTTGACAAAAAGATTCATTACAATCAAAGGAAAATATGAGTAATAAGAGTACCTGATGGCGTCATGCACTGATTGAGGTGTCTTTTCTGCGCAACAAAGCAGCTAACCAGGCGATATTGAGTTGAACTTCCGCAGCCAGCAGATGTGCTATGAATAAAGAATTGCGCAAGCAAAATCTTTGAAAATATCCCTTATGTGATATTCTTGGCGCATAAGAGTTCGTTGCTTATTATTTACTTTCGATCATATTGGTGCTAGGAGGGTGCGGAATTGCTCATGAGTGCATGTGGACTTCTTCTTATGCACAACAATAGCAACTATTGTGAAACATTACCACAAAGGCTATTCACTGGATAAGGAAGTGAAAGTGAGGACGTGATGGAGATGATGAGAAGTGAATTATCACAGGAAGAAATCTGTCGAGAAGCCGCCTAGCAGACTAAAAATTCGCACGGGAACGGCGGAAAGAAAAAGATTGCCTTACATCGCAAAAATGGGTGCTATTACGAGGCAAACAGGCGGTTTTCTGCCCTACCGGCGTCCCTTAGAAAGTAAACACGCCGGAGAGGAGCATACTCTAATAAAATGCAGGAAGAGGCTTGACAGAAGATAAGACTTGCCAGTAGTGTTTCAGGTAAGAGAAGGAGGCCAGAAAAAAGGTCGTGACATAGAGAAAATAAAATCAGAGAGTGGTCCACTTTCGGCTTCCAAAGTGAAAATGATGCATCAAGCTGTTACAAACTTCACCGCGTTTAGATAATGAGTGTGAGATAGACAGCTTTAAACGAACGCTCGCTGCATGCGGCTAGGTCATATGAAGGGACTTCAGTTGAAGCATTTTATTTGTGTGATCGCTGAATTTTTGCATGCAGGCGAGTGCAATTTAATTGCAGCAAATAATGAAGTAGCATTAATATGCAGAAGCAAGTGAATTTAAAACAAGGTGCCCGAGTACCGGTAATCACGTACTGCTCGAAAGGAACAGTTCAGTAAAAGCTGCGCACTTTGAATATGATGAGCTCTGAGCGGCGTCGAGTTACACAATGCAGAGAGAGAAACCTTTGATGAGTGCCACATGACAGGAAGAGTCATTGCGCTCTGCAATAGAGGCTCCAAGCAAGCGATCAGCAAGAAACGGAACCGACAGATAATTTTGTGTAACTATCAACCACCAAATAACGATGGCGGGTATGAATATGGAAAAGAGAAATAGTGGACACCGTACAGCCTCAAGCAAAATGTCCAAGCGATTTCTTCAACAACTTTCGAGTAGAGCACGAATGAGAAAATGGCCAGAGGAGCTGGCACGATATGCGCTTTTCCACATCGCTCATTTGATGAACCAGTTCCGAGAAAAAAAAGACAAAACATGCAAAAAAAGCTTTTAATTCCAACAATCGCGAAATCTTCCAGAAAATATTCGCTTTTCTGGAACCCAACCGACGAAGTGAGAAATAGCTGATCTAAAACGCGAGTAAATTTTTGTTTTTTGAATTGCAGGAGTTTTTCTTGTGATTTGTATTGCGCCCACCGAATTTCACAACTGTACCTTCAACAGTACTCGAAATGAAACTGTCGGACACATACACAAACCGATGGCCTCCTGTAAAGTAACTTCCTACAAAGGCATATTAAAACTTTAGGCCAAAGTATTCAACATATAAAGCGAAGCATGCTTTGAAAAAATATCCAACAGCGTTCAAAGAAATTTTTTGGCAACGAATCGGTGTGCAAAGCCGCTCGCTTTTTCGTCCCAAAGCTCCTCGACTAAGCAACTAGATCAACTAGACCTGAGATTATCAGCACGGCAGTGGCTGCCACTTCATTCACTATATCACAGCAATGGCAATAAAGTGAATGCAGTACGGAACCCACTGCTGGGTAAATAAAGCAGCTATTTCATTAATATGGCGTTCAGCATTCTGCAGCAATTTTACGACACTTCGCATGCGAACACAAAAAATATGCACATTTTAACTTGAACAAAACGTAGTTGATCAGACATGTTGTTAGCGGTGAGATCTTACCTTCGACAAGCAAGACCGGATCTGATGCAAAGCGAAATCGGTGTAATTTGCAGCAAACAAGAAAGCACCGTCAACACGAATAAGAGCCCATTTTGCGTTCACTAATGCCAGGATGAAGTGGGTACGTCCCACGTAAGAGTCTCCCATATATGACATGTCATCTTCGCTGTGAAACACTTGTACTTCAAGTTCAGCAGTCAAATAATTAGCCCGAGGGAATCAAAAAATCGCTCTTCATATGTCACTTTTTTCACGGGGACAAACAAGGCGATTACAAGAGCAACGGAAAGACGCCTTATTGAAAAGGCATTAGTCAACCGAAACTGCAGGTCGACTGTAAAAATGAACAGCGCTTCGAACGATGCGGTGAATGACTTCCATTTGTTTCGATAGTGTTTCACGCATAAAGCAGCGAAGGTGTAATGTGATATTCGTTGATCAATAAAGATGACTCTGCAGTGACGGTAAATGCGCTTTACGAGCAGCAACGGAAGTGCGCAAAGCACCTGGAGGCGGTTTCGGCGGTCTGTTCTGCAGAAGCGATAGTGTATTTTTGATCACCACATTGGCTACAGCGCGGCACATAATTTCAAGCCTTTTGCTTTTCTTGCCTTCCATTAGAGCTAAAAATCTGTTATGTTGTACCAGTTGCTGCAGGCAACGAGTGACTACGGTGCAGATAGCGCAGGTAGAAAGTCAAGCAATGTGCAGATAAAAATGGTGTGGTACCGCAATGATGATCCCTGTATACTAGAGAGAAGAGAATGAGAGGGGACTAAAAGAACAGTGGTCCATATTTTATGGTTTGAGTGAACGGATGTTCAGTGGGGGTTAAATAGCAGCAGAAGTTGTCGGGAAAATCTTCACTCGGAAAATAAGTGACCACGATATAACTTGGTGATTACGGAAAGCAATCGAATGGGGCAATCACTGAGCACAATATAGCCTATATCTGCTGAATCCATCCTAAAGCAACTGCAGTATTCCATAGTGCAACAATTGATATCAGCAACATTAGATTCTTACGCTCCACCATCACAAGAACCTTATCAACTCCACGCTTAAGCAATGATTTTAGTCAAGAGTAAAGTCTTACGTCTTCGCGCTATTTGCTTATAACTAAACACCATTGCAATAGACCTATAGGCGCGATATTTTAAAAATGGCGCATTTTGAAAATTTCGCAATTTTGCGTGCAACGTTGCAATCTCACCTGCTGTGTAGCAGTGCGATTTCACAGTGCACATAGCGTGGTTAGACTGCTATTTGCAAGGGCATGCTTCACATTGGGATAGCCAATAAGCGGTAAAATGAGTGCATGATGCGTGGAGGATGCTGGGAGAGAGTAAAAAATTTTGGTACCTGCACATATAGAAGTGCATGCAAAGTGAAGCCTTGACACCTTTGCGAAGTGCAAAGAAGTGCCTTTTGCAGTCGCTCAATTCTACGAGAACCCACAAATCATTTTCGCTAAAAGGTCTTTTCGAAGACGAATAAACGAGGGAATTGCTGCCCAAAAGCACTGTGCATAATAGGCGGCTAGCAGTAAGTGCACAAAGTCAGCTGTCACAAAAAGTGAGCCCTCCAACGTTTTCTGGAAAAAGAGCAAATTGAAATAAACTAAGAAAAATGCTCATAGAAGGCATTTCTTTGGAATTGGTATTGAGATTTTTCGTAAGGTGGAACCTTTATGGGGCCGAGAACGGATAAAACAAAAGAAACTGCGAAATATTGGATAAATGAACTGATAGCCTAGAGTTATTTATAGTTCATAGAAGGATATTTGCAGATGAAGTGATTAGCAATCCTCGGACTCGTAGACAAATGAGCTTCACTGTGCATTTCATGGCAAGCTTGCTTTCAAGCTGTACGTGTTATCAGCGTTCACTTAAGACTAAAGCAATCAGAGGTGTTATCGATGCATCAAAAACTCTCTACAATTGGTAACGCCAAAAGTTGTTCCATTCATTCCTAATTAAAGCGACAGGCCGAAAATACGCATTCGGCAAGTGTCTGGTCTGAAAGGGAAAAGAATCTCATATTATTTAACACGCACAGCACGCATGGAGAGTACGTATCACATAAATGTGATATCACACAAAAACAAAGTTATTTAGTGATGAATCTCAGAATGGGTGATAAAGCCAATCACCCGTGAGCACACATCAGAGATATGCGGAGAAATACTTGGTATCTTATTCTCCTTCGACCCTCTTCAGACTAAAACTTTGCAGATGTGAATTGGACATCGATGGCTCTGCTACGGATTTCTATATTTAGCTCCTTCCACATATTTTCCTTGAGCCGACTATCTGCCGCTTTGTTTATCAGCATTTGTAGATCGTTGATGCTCAGTGATGAGGTTTAACTAGACGGCTTACGGCTTACGACTTATCAAGGAGCTGTTTAACATTTCAAATCCCGTAAGTTTCTTTATTTATGTTGCTATAGCAGGTCCGGGCACCAGCAAACAACGTCGTCAAGGAAACATCGCAATAAACGTTGCTGTCTGGAACTCGCCCTAAGTAGCAACTCGGAAAGAAAGAAGCAGTGTTAAACAGCTCCTTGATAAGTCGTAAGCCGTCCAGTTCACTTGTTTGTCTTCCGTCTGAGCGAGTTTTTTAAAGTGGTTTTTCGGCGTACATAACTTCTTTCGCCGTGTGCTCTTGATGGCACTATTGACAGCAATATGTTCATAAAGCGTTTCACTGACGATGAAACGAAGTCAAATATTCGCTAAGAACAAAGCGTTCGAGAAATGAAGTTTTTTTGGGGTCGATGTGGCATTGGCTGTGGTGATTGATATGTGTCACATCAACGAGTGTAACCATCATCTTTCGATTAGGTTCGTCTATACTAACAAATGACACATTCGCTATGCAATTCGACGTCACTCCATCCGCTATGCAAATGCCGATCTTTCACTATGTCAATGCGATTGTTTTATGGTCCGACTGGAGAAGCATCGTGACGTTTCTACCAACTAGCTGCCGTTTGGCACTTTCTTTTGATTATACACAGTGGTCACAGCCTGCAATTTCAAATGTGTTCTTGTGTAAATTGAAAAAACAGCGCCAAAAAAATCGGAAATCGTTGAAGAGCCTTCGAAAATTCTATGGGCTCACCTCACAACCTGAACGGAAGCTGACAGTGCATCTCTGCGGTATTATTTAATCTGCATGGATTCTGTGTGGTATGGCAGTACACTGCAATAATTTTCCACCTATCAAAGTAAGTTAGCTCAAATCTCAAACTTGAGGCATCTATTTCTTAAAACTATCACTGACGACCCTGTAAGTATTGCTTTTAACGAAGACATATTGCAAGGTGTCAACATGTGTAATATGATATCACATTACGATATCATGTAGGAAGATATATTGTGCGTAGTACCACAAGTATGAGGTATTACAACTTTATATTATCCAATATGCAATTACAATTAACTGCATAATGTATATTGTGTATTTGGAGATGTATAATGTGCGAGTATAACTGCGTATAATATATAGCACATATAGTGCTAACTAAACTTGAGGTGTTATAGAACAGAAAGCGCGTATTATTATACAATATTATAAGTCAACAACAAGTGAAAAGAACAGAGTGGCTAAGGCTGGTCTTAAGCCTATATCTGCTGCTTTGAAAAAATGGATAAGAAATTTCAGTAAAAGGACGGCTAATAAGTGCGAGCAACGATGGTTGGGTGGGTGGTCATTTAAAAGCGGCGCCTTGTGGGCATAAGCGGTTAACGCCACTCTTCGAGCTTAATGCGCTCACCAATGCGAGTATAAGTGAGTATGAAGCAAATTTCTGATAAATGTGCGAATTTCTCGACGAGCGCATTTCCGTCGCTGCCCATAGCCACTATCCGTCCTTACTGCGATTCCATAAAAGTAGCTTTTTGCGCGTCCATTACATTTTCTACATTAGGCACTTCTCGACCGTTCATCAGTGCTTCGAGCAATACTTAATTCCACTCATTCGCAATAAATGAAGAATTTACGAGCAGGCGCTCCAACGTGTGAAAACGAGGCAAATAAAAGTGCACTCGCAGAAATGTATTATCCTGCATACTGCATTCTTCGCTAATTATTGAATACGATGCCAGGATATGCTTCCACACTGTATCAAATGCTACATTTGGATATTTATGCAAGTTTTGGCGATTGAAAAAGATGCAGTGATATTGGTGACTGTTAGACGCAACGTGCTTAAACTACTACTTGATCAAACTATTTTGCACTGCTTAGCAGTTGTACGTCCCTTTAGCGGTCTTTATCTGCGACAGTAATTACCAAATTTTCTAAAACGACTACCACGGATGAAGTAGGCAGACACGGTAGCCAAAGACCAGGTTGTGCAAGGGGACTCTTACCACCTTCTACAGCAAGTACCGTCAGATTGCGCAAAAAGCAATGGAGGCAATTACCGCACTCGTGCTATTCACAACAAACAGTGATCGCCGTCAAATGTCACAAATGCAGACCACCTGTAATCTCATCCCAAGCGAGCGGTAACTGATACAAATCGGATAGCTAGTGCAATTATAGTGTTTGGTTGACTGCCACCACAGACGTGACATCTGCTGACCGGTGTGTAGCCTTGCAGACTATATTCTCAGATTGGCCTGAGGCACGATTTACTTCTTGCAAAGTTTGTGCATTTCAAATACTGAGCGGCTTCATTAACCGCATCAACGATTATGAAACGCTTAATTATTGAGTGAGCATAATTGCCTCGCTAGGGTCTTGTCACTTCCTGCAGCAATAATCTTTCGCTTCAGTAGATGCTAAGCGACGGTAATGACTGAGCATGCAGTAAAAATTAGACAACAGCTTTCATTACCGATAGATATTAATTGCCTAAGCTTGTGGTAGGTGCCGTAATAATGAGTTCTTCGCTCGTTCCGATCGAGGCCAATCATAACTTTGAAGTAACCCGGAACAGTCAACATTGACTGATCCTACAAAGATTTTCGAAAGCATTGGAAATGCGCACAGGATTCTTCTCAAACGCAATCCAATGAGATAGACGAGTGCTGAGAGGAATTTTTCCTATTTGTGCTCGTTTTAACATTAACTCATTGTTGAAGGAAATTGAAGAGTCGAGTTATAATCTCAATGAAGAGAAACTCATTAAAAAGGTCACTAAATGTCAAATGGATCTCGGAATGTGCTTTCTCGGAAACAGGCTGGCATTATTTGCTCGACTCCATAAAAGTCTTGGAAGATGGCTGAAAATTATCCTCCTCTGCATTAGTGCAAAGTGGCTGCCAAAAGCACTGCAATAGCAAGCGACACTCATAAATATACAACGAAGCATTGAAATCGAATTCGAGGACATGTGAAGCCTGCAGATTCGAAGTAGGACGTGTCGTTGATGAGATGAAAATACATCAATTTCTAATCTTTCCGGGATGGCGTGATATTGACCGCATTTAAAGTAATGTTTTGCTGATAGTAATCGTATTCCATGAAAAGGTTTGTTTATGGAATTGAAGGCTGTGTTCGATGAGGTTATAAATATTTTCAAATACTCCTTCTGAACACTATCGAATCCCAGAAGAACCCTTTGAGGAAGAAGCTTACTTCACAGCTGCAAAGTATACTGGTATGTCCAGGACATTATTACGACTAAATCGACAAGGTTAGATGGAGGAAATTGTTTCTTATAGCAGTGAATTATTTTGATCAAAGGGAACATGAGAGTGGGATGAGAGAAAGGCAAAAAGAAAATGTCTCATTGAAAAAACAAAATAGGTGCGCCCGAACTCTCTGTTAATAGAACTCTCTATTCATGGACGCACTCGAACCCTCTGATGAAAGTAGTTAGTTGACTGAATTTGGGATCATCGGCTCAACATTAGCTAAGAAGTGAAACGATGAAAGAACAGATAATTGATGTGCAGCTGTTAGACAATACAGTACCTTCAAACAACTTGATCAACATCCTTCCAGCAAGAGCATCACACGGAAGATAGAAACCAGGTTATATGGTTTGCTCCACAGTGGACAAAGAAAAAGTAAATTCTGGATGCACGAACGAGATCGATATAAACCTGACACTCTCTTCATTCCAAGCAATGAAATAATGCGACGCTTATGCAAACACTCATACAATAGATTCATTCCACCTGATAAGAACTCGTGTTGCTCGCGCATTTATCGACATATATCCGAGCGTGCGTGAGCGGGATATCGGTGGGCAGCTCGAATTTCGGACTAAACAGAATTGCGTATCTACACTAATGAGGGCTTAAAAGTAGGGTTGCTTTTGATAAGTGGGAAAGAGCATCAGATAGGCCAAACGATATGCGTTCATCCCATCACGTCGAGGCTGTTCAGATGTCCGAAAGTGATTTAAAAATTGACAATAATAAGAAATTAATTTTTTTTCTTGCCTAATCCAATACGCACTGCTATGACCTGGCTAGCTAAGCGACCCAGTAACAATTGCTCAGCCACAAAGTTTGCAAAAAAAATTCCTTGATAGCACGTTATAGCAGCATCAGACGATGAGTATCTGTGTTTATCAGTTCAGTAGTTTCAACTGGGAAGCTTTGATGTTAGATTGATTGATGGAGACCTTAGCAAACTCCCATGAACCCGATCAATACAGATTAGCTAAAATTGACAGAAATTACAGATATTTAAGGATGAAATGAACCGGAGACATCTCATAATGGCCGGTCTGTTACTCCCCCCCCCCCCCCCCCTTTTGATGAAAAAAAAAGGAACTTTCGCAAAACCTGAATGCAGAATCTGGAATGGTTAGCACGTGACGGAATCTTCTGCATATTTTTATTTGTTGATTATTTAAGAACATGATCGCTCGGAGATGAAATGCAATAGCGCATATCGTTCTAATTTCTCAATCATTTTTCCGACTTATTTCATTATGATTCATGAACGTTAATAAAAGTAAGGGTAATTTTTGCACACGGGTTATGGCCTTCTCTGCAAACATTAGCAAGCATCGCTTGGCGGCATCTTCCGCAGAGTTCTGCCAGTAACCAAAGAAATTGTATTTTCAGCGTCTTGTAGCGAATGCACCAAAGGGGTCTTTAGCGGCGCTGGGTTTCTTCGAGCAGCACTACATTTGTCTACCGGATCGCTGAACAGTTTTGGTTCACATCTGACGCCTATCTTATCACTTGGTTGTTATGTTCATCAAACAAAGCAATATTTGGCCGCAGTGGAACATTGACACTGGTGTGTTTATTTAAATGGATAGGGTTCCTCCACTTATCATAGGTTCTCGTAGTAATATTTTCTTTCTCTGGATGGTCCGAAATTTACCAATAATTTGATGACGGCTTGTTTCTTTGATTATAATTCCAAGTTAACCATACATGAGTGAAGTGTCACATAAGATAACGGTTGGCCTAGTAGAATTTAACATGGAACGCATCACAGAATAAACAAACATACGTCTAGTCTCTACTTCCGTAACACTGTTCGCTTTGCTATTCAAATGCAGTGGATGAAATGAGGGGAGAACAATTCACCTCTTATATCAATACTCAAACCTTTTGTACACTATCAGCGGAAACAAAGGGATTAGCAAGTGAGTGCTAAGCGTATTTAAAAGATTCTGCAATGACACTTCAAAGAAGAGGCGCTCATTCAGTGGAACGCGTCAAATATTCATTCACTGACGTTCTCAACGATGGGCATAACTACTGTGTTGTGAAGTGCTCTTTGCTTGAAACGCTATCAGACAAAGTTCATCACAAATGAAACGAAATGCACAAGGTGACTTTTATTATGTGGAAGGCGAAATAGTCAAAAAGACATCGAGTAGAGAGTGAATACGGTCGGCTGGAAAAAAAAGTTTAGAATATAAGGTAAACTGAAACGTCAGCAATTCATCACAAATATAAAATATTGTTGACCGACTAATAAACACTAGCAAAGACATTAATAAGACATTATGACAGCCGAGACATCAAGAAAGACAACGAGCTAGACAGAGAGAGTCAAAGACAGGGAACGTGTGATTGCATCATTGTTTGTGCATTTTGTGGGAAACCACTATATTTATCTAGTCATTATTGCTAACAAGCAGCAAGCTGTGCTCCAAACTAGCAAGTTCGCTCATTCAGTTAACCGAAGATATTGTAGGTTTAGTCTGTATGCGCATATCTGCGCTTGCATTTTTATAGGGTATACTGTTCAACAACTACTCACTGAAGCTCTTGTAAGCTTAGTCGGCACACTATTTGTTCCGAAAAAATTGCCATATTTAGATTCGGCCAAAAAATTGTTGAACGGAGAAATATGTTGGCTAATAACTTCAGAAACAGCACTCCGGCATTTGCAAAGCTCATTACCATCCTTGCCGACTTTTATTGACGTACTTGATATATTCGGTCGATGATAGTGATGAGTTATATTGAAGTTTATCAAGCAGTCAGAGAATTTGGATCACAATGGAAAAGAAACACTTCATCAGCTGAGTACTTTATTTTCGCAAGCAGCGCCACAACCGCCACAACACTGGCGAGTGCAAAGCGGATCTCGCATCCGTCTTCCTAATGTAGCCACCAGATTCTTTGCTGTGGTCGTGCATTGCTTTGGAAAACAATTCAAAAATGCAAAGGCATTGAAATGGAAAGAAAAAAAGAACAGCGCGACTTGGCAGCAAACAATCAAAAAACTTTTCATCCACTGCCTCTATAATTCAGATGAAGCCGAAGGCTCAATGTATAGCGTTTAGAGCAGTACGTTTAAAGGTGGATGCAATATTCGTAACAAGCATGCGGAAAAAGGTGTCAGAGGAATAGATACGACATGGTTTCATGCCTTCCACTCATCCAACAGATCATTTCCATATGTATCAACGAGTAGTAAAATATGCGAAATGAGGCCATCGTATTTTACAGCTCCGACCATCCTTACTTATAAATCTGAGATAGAGTCCTGCCTTTTTGTGGTTCAATTAGTGTAAGATGAGAACCCGATTGATTAAAATGCGCCTACCAGATCAGCAGCTCTAATTTCATGGCTCTGAAGTCGAAGTTGCAGGATAGGCAGACAGACATACAAACAGCCTTATATATACTAACACGACATTGCCATAGTGCACCGCAAAAGCGCACAGGTATGCAGATAAAGATATAAGGAAGATAATATTTGCAGTGAGAAAAGACTATGTTATTGCTTTGGGGCACATTAACAAGAGAAAACAGGTGAAGTGATCGGAAAGAATGCCTTTTTAGAAAAGAGAGGAGAGTTATGGCAATCAGTGCTATAACTGAATTTCATTTATGAATCAGTTAGGCATTTGTGGCCATCAACAAAAACCTCTTTATTCCCTTTAGCGATCCGTGCAAATGACTCGATGCCTTCTTGAGTCAGTTAAACGAGCCATTTCGCTGTATTTCCATTTGTTGGATTATTCAGCCGGCTGATTTCGAAGGAAAGACAATCTGCGGTAAGACTAGGTATCTTGATTGCGAGGTCACGTTCTTGGTGACTTCACCAGCCCTCCCCCTCTCCTCCTACTCCCTTAACGTTGAGAGTGGTCGTCAGCCTTCTAATCAAGCAAGCAAGCATCGTGCTACTCTCGTGGAATCAACACGGTTGCTCTAATCAATAGTAGGGTTGCATGGGGAAGGGATTCATACAAAATGGCATATGATGAGGACGAGTTTTTCATCTATACGTTTATCGAGGAGAGTCTAATCTGCGGTGCAGCAGAAGCGGAAAAGCGGTAAATATACTTATGGGGCCAAAGGCGTTAGATGAAGACCACATACTGCGAAACTCGACGTAACGGAAGTGCGGCGCGACGCACTCACAATGCATGCATTGCGCCACACTAAAACCATCATCAGTAATGACCATTCACTTTGAAGTAAACGCTCCAAAATTACTCCTCACTTATACACAATCCAACTCAAAAAGCATGTATATCCCTCTATATCCCGTATAGTGGTATTGAATTTTCTTGCGAAAGTTAAGCATCCATTGAAAGAAGATTCATGTTGCTAGGTGATACTTAACTAAAATTGGTGGAAATGGATGGGTTCATCTTGCAAAGCACTATAAAAACGGGCTGTTACTTGTGTAGCCGCTTTTACTAGAGTTTTCGCCTATAGTTTCCATTGTTATCTTTTGCGCCATTGTGCACCTATATATTGCATAAATAAAACACAATTAGCATATATTTCCGCACAAATGTTCATGTGGATGCTGATGGGAAAAGAGTAAAACGATGGAATGACACCAATGGCGGTGTACCTGAGTTCAAACTGTTGTCTAGTATGATTTATGTGAGAACGTTTACACTCTGTTTGCCCCCTCTCCCAATCTCAAAAAAACAATTCAACTGAACGCTCCACATATCAAATTAGCTTCATCGTGTATTAGTTCGTGTTTAGAGATGCTATATGAATAGTGCGTACAAACTGAATAGCGGTGAGGGGAATTTCTACATTAGGGTGGACACTTAGAGTTCAGTGATCAATTGAGTGGAATTAATTTTACTTTAGTGAAAAGAGGAATGCCAACTATGAATGTTGCCCTTAATGAGAACCTTTTCGAAGCACTATCGCAATACACAATCATGACCAATCACGAAGATCTGAATATTATTCTTTAGAGGTCTTCCAGCAACGAAGCGAGAGTGCAACTGTTCTTCACCTCTAGAGACCTGCGAAGACAACGTCCTTTGAAATGCTATGATGTCAGAAATCAAACGTTCCACTATCGCTTAAGTAAATTCAAGTATCCCCCTACACCTTTTCTAATCCATCACTTGCGTTCAGCTCATTGCACACCACAGAGTCTGTGAGACTATTGTTTTTTCCCAAGTTTGAGGTTTAGATGATAATAGGTCAATAAGCCGGAGAGGAATGCTTTGCGAAATCACACCTGATGCAACATGAGATCTGGTCGGTTCATCTTGACCAACAATTTCAGCATCACAGTGTGTTTTTGAAGGGAGATGAAGAACAGGAGGAAAGTGGAGAAGAGGGAAATAGCGGTGGTGGGGGGGGGGGGGTTGGGGGAGGAATGTGGAGTGCAATGTCTTCTGAAATACCAAACTAGTAAAGTCCGAGTCTGTAGTTTTCGTTTCAATGATCCAGTGCTAAAACAATTGACGACACGGCTCGCAGAAAGCTTCATATAGAAGTTACATTTTGGGGGAAAGCGGGAAATCTCATTACTCCAAGACAATTTCACACTGTACTGCTAGTCCAAGGAAACTTAAATGGTAGAATTGCGACACTGCTGAGAGGACTCTTCTAACTCAATTCATCCAGAAGTGGGAAGAATATACGAATATGCTCATCAAAACTTCTGAAATTTTGCGGAACACATCCACTTTCTTCTTAGCGTTTCATGTTGCCAATGCTCACAGAATGAAGCAAGAGGCCGCTGTTGGCGTGGAAACGATGATGAGTAACGAATTGCTCCCCGCAGGGCAGTCAACTGGTAGATAGCGACCATAAGCGATATCCGATGGCCGGTTGCTCATCGGGCCGCAATTTTAATTGCCCTCTCATTGCTTCGCCCGCACTGTGTGATTTATGGTGCATTTTTTGCGTACTCTCTTAGCTGAAACGCTTGTCTTCTATGAAGTGTCGGAAAGAATTGGTTGAAAATTTGCTTGCTCGATACTAACTTTTCGGAATTTAGAATACATATGAAGCAAGATAGACACCTAAGAATGCAATTCTGCCAGGTAGCAAATATACTGACACAAGAAGGTATGGAGGGCCGCCCGACAAAAATACAAGTGCTGAATTTAGTGTACAATCTAAGCAGCTAGAAAGTTTTATGAATGGCATACAGGTTTTGCATGATTTGCTTCACAAGAAAGTTAAAGTCTGTTAGGCAATGATGCGGCATTTTACTGCCAAATTTCTGCCCAAAAAATTTCTCTCTGCCCGTCATGTTTTTTTTTTTTTTTATTCGCAAAAATCATACGTGGGTAGAAAGCGTCTTCATGCATCAACGACGCACTCTTTATCCTTCGACTTTCATAAATTGCCATCCCATCATGCGGTTATTTCATCGTTGTGTCCTCTCGATCAAGGCTTCCATCCGGTTTTCTACTCAGTGCGCATTCGTTTACGCCAAAAGTTCAAATCTTTATTCTTGCAGTAGTTTGTAAATCTCCACATGCTCTATAGAATTTCAAAGCGAAAGCTTTCAAAAGTTTTGACCACTTGCTGGACTCATAAATCACAAATGGAGGAAGGACCCGGGGACACACCAAGCATCTGTCGATAAAGGACGTAAGAAATAAGATCAGTGGACGTCAAGTGAGTGACTGTTATTTAATTGTCTTGTTTGCAGTCTGAACAATAGGCTGGATTACTTCAGCTACCATAGGCGCCATTGCCCCAACGGATATCTCACATTTGCTCCTTAAAATATCAGTGAATGTACTGAAGATGACGAACTGCCGCTGTGAAAGCATGATTTCGTCTGAAGTAGCTGAAAAGCACCTCAGGAGGCTGGGAACACAGAGACAATTTTGCGCCTGGGATAACCAATCCAGTAGTGGATAGGACTTTTAATAATGTGAGTTTCTAAGTTGCTTGTAAGTTTTTCAGACTCTGCACCAAAAGACTGACCATGCCGCTAGCAGAATTAGCAGTGAATTATCAATTAATCGGGTAAGAACCTGCGCATCATCATGAAAGTGTTCGTTGCTTAGATTTCGCCTACCGAATTACAGCTCTATGACCTTTGTGCTCACAAATTGGGACAGCCGAATGGAAACAAACTTATGCACAAACATATATATATATATATATATATATATATATATATATATATATATATATATATATATATATATATATATATATATATATATATATATATAACGGCTTAGAGTTCATTTAGCGTATGCTTAAATGTGACAAATTGCATCGACTATGCAAATTATGAAATGCACGTGCTTGATGAAGGCAGCGTTTCGACTCCAGAGCCAAATGGCGGGATTGTGATCATATTTGTTGCGAGCCGATTCGGCGCATCCTTAAAACTCAATTGCCTGGGAGGCACCCAGCAAAACATCAGAAACACGCCCATAGCGATCTGGGAGTGCTGTCAAGCAGCCGTACAAGAATTGATGTGTGGCAACAACAACAATCAAGAACTACGTTATCCAGAATGCTGCCAATATCAGAGGATCTATATCTGCCATCAGATCCCTTATGTCTCTCGTTGCCTCAATGGCCCATTTAAGACTGTTAGGGAGCAAGCAGTTTCCGAAAGCTCTACATGGCTGGCATCGTCGTTAGTTAGTTCTCTAAATTTATAAAAAAGAAAAATCAGTTTTCCAGGTATCGTGATGGAGTTTGGTGGTTGGGTGGAGGTGAAGGGGAGCGGACGCTGAAATTACTGAGGGAGCACTATCATTCGAAATAATGCGATGGACTAGAAAATGCTAAAAAGCGCGCTATATTCATAAGTGAGGTGAAGAGTCTCATTGAGGAGGACGTCAACGGGGAACTATTCCAGGTTGCGTTTTGCTGCAGGAGGAAGAGAGTACTGGAACTTGCTTCCAGTGGCAAGGAAAGGTAGATTTGTAGAGTACTTAGTGGAACTTTCGCTGAAGGCCGCTGATTCGGTTTACGCATCATCTAGAAATGCCATAGGACCAGTCTAAGTTTTAATGTGGGAGAGCCTAATGCTGCCGTTGCAACAGGCTAATGCCGTCGATAAAAGCAAATTGCAAAATGGGAAGTGAGTGCAGGACAAAGCACAATATGCGTTTTTTGCAGCATAGCATATTGCTAGCAAAAAATTACAACTGGGATCACTTTTTGCGCAGAAATGTAAGGAGAAAAATGTGTCCTTCGCCAACAGGATAAAAAATTTCTAACCTTTTACGGGACAACATTGCTAAATTCTTGTGAGCCAAGTTCCGTCTGTGAAGTTTTTGGTGAACGAACATTACGCGTACTTCAAATCTTCACGGCGTGATTCCAGATGTCCATCAGCTAGTAATTCTGAGGCATTATCCGAGGTGCGGTCCATAAACTTTTGCTCTCGGTAACTGATTTTACCAAAACAGCCTATCTGCCAAATTTGCCTTCACCAACCTTCCACTATCGAAATTTGAATGTGACCTGAGCATTTCTAAAGGCGAACCCGCCAGTTCATCCAAATTACCACTCCTCCATAGTTCGGTGTCCTAAAACACTTGTGCAGACAGTGCAAAACTTTCGTAGGTCGTGCGCAATTAACAAGAAGTTTGCTCACGGTGGATGTGAAACCGAAAGCATTAGATGTAAAGTAAAGAGGTCGTATAAGTCGGCGGCGTTGGGAATAAGCGGCTTAATTTCGATAGAGCGTTCGTAACATTCTTATACAGGTACAGCTTACGTTTTGTTCCTTTCATGCGACAAATTTAAGAGCAAATTGTGCACGTTGTGATGCTCAAGATAAAACCATCCTCTCATGTTACAAGTTAGAGCGAACTTGCCTGGATTACTAGGCGGGCAAGCGTATTAGAAAAATAGTGAGAATAAATCTTCCACTTCAGTATACTTCACAAATAGGACAACATTAAGGCGCACTCTATCATTTGTTTGAAGCAACACATTACTATAGGATAGTGCAATAATAAGGTTCGGCACAGAGAAGAAACTTGCAGTTTGGAATCGTGCGAGTAAAACAACACAATCCAGTGAAATGAAGATTATTTCAGATTTCATACACTTCATTTGCAGTCCCCAAAGCAGAATTTCTACAGCATTTTCCGCGGAATCCGTCTCAGTTTACCATGCGATCCTCATGCGCACTATACATTAGAAGAAATCCTATGACTGATTTAGCAATTATGGCTTGATATGATTCATTGATTCAGTGCTCACCAAAACCCATTGCGCAAAATGAATGAAAAGCAAATTTCATCGGTGAAGTAAAGCTGAAGCTACAAAGAAGAAAGGTAGCTTGACGGAAGGTTTTAATTAAAAGAATTTTCAGACATGTGAGAACGGGTTGATTTCAACTGACGCCTTTATTTTCGACATCAATTCTTTGTTGGTGCAGGTAAGGCTCACCTGTTGGAGTTCACATTGCTAACATACTAGCTTTCTGCATGAGAGAAAAACAATTACGCTATTTTCCGCATGTTTGCAAATGCGACTTTTGTGCCACTCAAATGGAATGGAATTAATCTGTGGACAATGAATGCTCAAAAGCGCCTTTAGCAAATAATATAATGGCTTTCAACATTTCGTATCACTCATAGATCTCATTCGGCTTTGATGTTCGACAACTATTTCGACGATTCATTTTACATAACTCATTGAAAACACAGCCGACACTATTGTCTCTTTATAATCTCACTCGCATTCTCAGGTTGATTATGTGGAATTTGTCAATGTTGTCTTGCATCGTTGCTCGAAATTTTCCAACATCAAATATCAGTTTCTAACACTCAAAGCTCAAAAATTTTCTTGTTTTCCTCACTAAGTGATGTGCTTTTTGAAGACAAAATGAACGAAATGTTAGAGTGTAGCAATCGTCATCCATCAATATTCTTTGCAGGAAATCCGTGTTCATCTGCATTTCTTCTAATATTTAAGTTATTTTTAGTTTTTTGAACTTTCTTTTTTTAAACCAAAGGGCTCCCAATGTTTTTCTCAGCGGATTTATCATTCAGATACACTAGCATTTTTCACTTATATTATGCGATCCATTAGTGACCATTTTTATTTCATGCAATTTACCCGTAATGAAGCATTTCAAATTACTTTGCGTGTTAATTGCGATGCAGTAAAATTAAGTGCTGCAGACCTTTAAAAACAGCGCTTGATGGGATTTCTTTCCGTGAATTTCGGTAACCTTATTTGTATTCCAATTATGCATAAGTCCCTTAGACAGCTTCGATCCATGTATAAAAACGATATGCTCTAAGCAGATGATACAGATTAATAAATTTGACCATTCCAGTAACAGAGAGCAGATGTTTGTACATAGCACAGATGGCATTTCCATATATGAATGGCGAAAGAACGGAAAATGGACCACAAAGATTTCCAAGAATACTGTCGCAATCGTGACTTTTGACTTTTTTCGGTGCGACATGAATTTAAAAACTGAGCCCTCAGAGTGTTCGTTCATATGCATAGCACCCGAAATGCCATCAACATGTTTTCATAGACGTCTGATGGTCAAATGCATTAAATAGGAAGCGGAAATCGCACCAACATCAACAGACGAAAATATTCATCGAGATCTATTTTATGCCAATCAGATATATAAAATGCTGTTCAAACGAGCTCCAGCTCAAACTTCTCGTTTTACTAAAAGGGTGGAGGTGTGATTTTTATCCCTAAAACAAAACAAACTCAAGTTTCCAGCATTTATTCATTTCCAGCACCTTCATCTTCCATATTGCAGTGATATCATAAGAAATGATAAATGTAAGAAGCGTACTTCATTCGACGTCTATCATAAACAAACAAAACATTTCTTATGTGCACTTAACATTATCTGCAGGCGAAAAAACTAACGAGTTTCTTGGCGCTCCTTGATGATACGTTAGTGAATGCGGTGATGGAATGAATCAACACTTCCAAGGTGTTTTGAAAAATTGGCATTCACAATGTCATTTGTCCACTCAAACGCCCTTGAAATTAGCACAGCAAGCATGAAATGACCGGTTAAAAAACCATGAAACGACCAGTTAAACAACCATAAACAAGTGCTTTATTTTGACGGCCAAGCTGCCGCCGGAAAAGCTATAAAACTATTGCAACAACACGTGCAACTTTTTTATTGACTACATTTTTGCTGTGCCACATAAAACCTAGGGCATTATGATAGCAGGCCCATCACACATATTAATGCCACTCCGCGCTGATGTAAAACCTATTCAGGGCCCATGCTTTGAAGTTTTAATGGATGTGCTTTCATTCGACTATTGTACTATGTGAAGAATGCAAATTGTTGAGTGTCCATAAAAACAATTAATAACCATATGAAAAGAACGAGAATTTATATGTCAACTATGCAAGCACATAAAACATTTGCGATGCTTTAATCCTTGCAAAATCGTTGCTTCCTCGGAAAAACTTCAAAAAAAGCAACATACGTGCAGCTCGCTTCGAGTAATCACTAAATTACTCCAGTGCCAAAAAAAGATGAAAGACATCGGAACGTGATACGAAAATGGGAAAGGGAGGAGGGAAAAAAGTGACCCAATAGGAAGCGTAGCAAAAATACTCAAAAAAAAAAATGTAAAGCTGCAAAAGCCAAACGAGCGCCTCTCTTGCATTTCCTCAATGCATTGCTGAAAAATTGGCTCAAAAATTCATAACGAAATTGATGTTTTCTTCACTCATTCAAAGTAAATTTGCAAACTTGAACGGATTTCTCTTTCATCGTTCACTTCAAAATAAACTAAAATCGACAAACATCCATCCAACAGTTATCAGAAATCGCCATTTGAAGGCAGTTTATATTTGCAAAATCGCAAACGCTTTAGCGCTTTTTATATACGAGGATAGTGAAAAATTGATGTTTGCAAAAGAAAAAAATGCACAAAGATGAGTATGTGAAGTTGAGACATCGCTTTTCAGCAGAAGAACCTGCTGATAAATTATTTCACTTCACGTTCGTTGAGATATAGAAAGAAACAATTAAGGAAGTCATAATGAGCGGCTTGTTATTCAGGGCAAAGTAAGGAAAAAGTGGAAAAACTGCTATCCAGCGGTTGCTTGCAGTTAAAGCTAGCTGGACAAAAGTGCACTCGGAGCCGATGGAAACTGAGTGCTTGCAAAGATCTAGCTGATAATTTTACCACTTTTGGCAAAAGTCACAAATAATTGGTTACTCAGCAGAGCATTTTCGAGGAAGCAGAGAGCAGAAGTTAGAAAATCAGTGTTCTCTGTTCACGGCGATATGCAATATAAAATTCTGAGGGAACTTGAAGTGATCTCATTTAATTTCATTTTTTCTGTGGTGCACTTTTTGAGTTCAAACTTAAAGTGAAGTTGGTTTATTAGACCTGTAGTACATTTTAAATGCGTTCTAAATCTCTAGATGATTTCATAACCCATTTCGGTGCTTTCGATGTTTCTATTATGATGACCGTTGAATGCAATTCATGTTTTCACATCTTTTTGGAGATGCTTTCTGACGATTTATGCGATAAGCGTTCGATGGAAAGCACAATCGAGAACACGAAATATGCCAGAAATTTGATTAAGTGGTCGTGCATCCGAGAGAATCAATCATTTCAAAGAAAATGCCGGACATTGACAATGGATACGATCAACGTTGTGCCAGCTTCACCTTGCAATTTACGGTAGTCATGAAAGGAAAGGATGATTCATAAGGGGAAAGAATAGTAGAACTTATGCAGCCAATCGATCACTATTAGCGTAATCATCTGATTTCCATCGGATAGTGATAACGATTCGCATTGCGCGAAAATGCGAAAGCTTTTGCAACGATTTAATAATGCATGGGTGAACACTGAAGATGGCACAAAATTTGTCCACTAGTTGCACAACTTGGTCGAACCATTGCACCTCTACGGCCATACATGCAAGAATTGCGATGTTCGGCTTCGCACAAATCTATTCACTAATTTTGGCAGAAATTCCACGAGTTAATCGCTTTGGATAAGAATCTGAGATGTAACCTCTTAGAATATTTGCAAAAATGGAAGATATCAAAGCCTAAGTTGCAATATTTGTCAGTTTTTGGCGATCATAACGCTCAGAAGTCTCGCTCTTTTATGAGAGCAATTTCAGTGGCAATAATCTTTTGCCTAGTCATGTAAGATATAAACTGCGTTCCTTTCTGCTTCCAGTGACCTATAACTTCTCTCTTGTTCTCCTTGTCGCCAATAATCCAAATTTCTGATTTCCTCGTTTCTCCAATGACGAATTAACTCTGCTAGGTGATCTATAAGACAGTTTTTCTTGGTCAGCAGAGAACTTTAAAGATGCAGCAATGGAAAAAACAAGTGAATTGTTAGAGAGCCATCATAAGGCAGTTCTCAAATTTCAAATTTCTCTATGCGAAGTTGAAAAAACTCTCATCTTTATGCGCCTGGGGAATTCGCTTTTCAAAGGCGCATTATGACTAACTCGCATCTGTGTTAGCGTATACGTATGGGTTTCTGAAAGGACCTCATGGGCAGACCTATGAGGCTTTATGTCTCAAATGAACATCGCAGGAGGACCGCTTGCAGAGCATTCCACCTCGGAATGTGTTGTAAACATTTTGTGTGCATTTTACATTCGTCAGATTTTCGTTTAGCTCTCGTAGAGTTGCAGAGAAGCGAACATTTTGCAGAAAACTTGCATGTGCCGTTGGATCATTTGAAATCTCAACGGATTATCACACATTATATTTTTCGTTTCTAGTTGAAGGAGCTGTTTAGTTAGGTGATCGGGAAACAAAGTTGCAGATCTCGTATTATTCTGCACTTGTTTCTAGTATTTGCTTGGTACATTTAGGTTATACATCACTCCCTGAAAGTTGTGGCAAATGGATCGAATTGGATTGGACGCTCAGCGAATGCTTAAAAGAAGCAACAACATATACTTACTGAACGTTCTGAGCTTTGTGTAGTATGCTTCGCTCCATGTAGTACGAACGAATTCGGTGCGTTCTTCATTGTTCTCGGCGATCGTATCAGAAGCACGTCCATAGGTGCCCATCTTAGGAATCGGCATGCTTTCGACGAGCCAGCAAAATGTTGGCAAGAGTGGTAGACATAGCGAATACAGAGTTAAACGCATCGCATTGCACACTCAAGCACGAAATACCCATCAATCATAACAGGCAAGTGCCGTTAAATGCTCACAATACCCATTCATTGATCACCAAACTGCGAACTGCAAACCGAATCAATCTTTACTATGAAAGCGCTTCAATTTGCCGTGAGGCGCACGATAAGTTCAAATAAAACGGCGAATTTTATTGCAATGGCGCAACATCTGCTCCTTTAAAGAAAAAGTAATGCAAACGGAGCACCAGTGCAGAAGAGAGTGACATAACGACCCAACTGTGTCTTTTACCTTTCATGTTCAGCTGCCCAAATCATTGGCTGAGCAGGTGATATTCATTGCGTTATCCGTCGAGTTCTGTTACAGAAAATTTTGCTATTAGTGCTATGAAGAGGGAAATAAAAAAGTGCTTCTATACCGCTGGAAAAGGAAGCAAAATTCAGCGACCGCTAAGTGAACAAGCAACGGACGCAGACAGGTGTTGCCTTGATGAGTATTAGAGTTCGCCACTATGGTCGCTATTTTATGATGCACCTTTTTGGCTGATGAGTTTCTGCACTTCTTTACGGACTCGAAAATTCATAACGAAACGTGCAACACAAAGAGGTCATTTAACGACAAGATATGTGGTTAAGTTTAAACCACCATTATGCCTATAAAACCACAAATTCTTCTTTAGAGGAATTAAACACCGCATTCCTTGCATGCGTGTGCATGAGCTGATCACATAACACTTTCACTTTGCACGCCCTCGACCTTATGACTTCACAGTGTTAGAATTATAGAAGGACACATATACATACGATGTTTTTCCGTAGAGACGCATTGATTCCGCATAGATACCAGGATTCTGCAATGCGTTATTAAGGAAGTATGCAAAAGGTACGAAGTGTTCCATTTATAACTGAATTAAGTGGGAATCTTGAGTGACTAACTCGACAACTTTCAGAATTGAGTCGAAGAAAAGATGAAGCAGCAGAGGTTGCGCCATTTGTAATTCCATCGATCACATCAACGAAACGCAATTTTCTCATTTGAAGTGAAAATAAGAAACTTTCGGAGGGCTTATCCGCTTTTGTAGTAAAAAATAGATTAACACAAAATTGTCAGAAAACAATCGTTTTTTAAAGTTTTCATGCTTTGGTGAGAATTTTTTTCCTAACAGACGCAGTAATGATAAATAGGAAACTGCCCGCATGAAATCCTAGCATTCCGATCCTTTTTTTCATATGCTTAGTCGCCTCTGTAACCTCATAAATCAGTAAGCGACATATTACAGAGAACCATATTTTTTGTACGTAAACTGTATATTGGGACTTCACGAGGCAAGGCAAATTACTTTGAAAAGTTTTTAGAAACAAGTTCGACGCTGCGGTGGACGACTCGTCGGCGAAACGCTAAAATAGGACCTGAGCCTCAAGTCGTATGACAATCATTACATTCGCAGAGGGAGATAATTCCTTTTCACATTCCTTCACCATCCTACAGGAAAGGTAACTATTCCCTTTGATGCAGGAACAGTTCCTTCTTCACAGAAGCGAAAGTTACTATTAGTAACCGACCGGCTGAATTGCGCACGGAAAGCGAAATTGATCGTTCCAACAGAAAAAAATTTCTCCTCAAGCATAATTCGGAAAAATGAGCTGTATCGAATTTTTCCTCGTAGTATGATGCTCTCGGCACAAGGACGACGATTTGTTGCGAAATTTCCAATCCAAAAACTCGATCTGAGGGCAACTATTAAATTGCGGAATTTTGTGCATTTGCTGAAGGAAAAGATTTAGTCCATAGGAAAAAAGAGAGTATAAGTAGCTATTCAGCGATTGAGCACGGGATGGAAGAATATGAGGAGCACACCTCATTTCAAAACGATCTGAGCGTGAACCATAGAAATGGGTCAAGACAACAGTTGTTTTCAGATACTGATGGCACATTAGGAAACGTTTGCTACGTTTCCCGACATTTCAGATTTGATCTCCATCTTTCCCGCAGAAGGAAGTTTAGTCCAAGCAACCTGCTCTTTACTGGAGGTCGAGGCGGGTGATTTTTTCATATCGGAGAGGGAAAAAATTGGCTGCCTCCATTCCATGCAGCCATCGTTTTTTTGTAATATTAGAACTGTCATTGTCTACCTCCTACCAATTCACTCAGCCAGTTGCTTCCAGTCATTGCGGTATTTGCCCAATCTTTCTGTTTTCATTAGTACACTTGCATATTGCCATTTTATGGGAGTATGTGTCCTTCTAATGTAGATAATTTAGTGTCATTGCCAGCAGTGTCGGGGATATCCGCGGCTTCCGATTTTTGCAGTGAAACCATTCTCAAGGAAGAATAAATAGCAGTGCCGGGAACGCCGATACATAAAGCAAGGCGACTTGCAGAACGATGTGACAGACCCTGACACGTGCCAACATTGGATGAGGGGCAAGATCAAGAGATACGATCGGTTTACCCCGCTTAAAAGGGATGTAAGAAAAAGGCGTGGAGCTATATATCGAAATTTGCGAAGCATGCGATGGATCAGCGGGCAGTGACGGAGAAAAAGGAAGTGCATTTTCGCATGGAATGATGTGGAAAAAAGTTGGCATTCACAAATTCGTGCAAAACGTCCACTAAGGGCATGATGAACTGTCGTGGAAAGGCGTAAATTTCAAAGGCTGCAATAAGAAAAGAACAAAAAACATTCACTGCAAACTGGTTTTTATTTTGTTCTATCTCTTTGGTTGCTGTACAGTGTAACTAAGGCGAAGAAAAATTGACACCCTCTTTTGTTATAGATATCCGAAGGGTGCGTCAGTGTGTCATAATTTTGCTTTGGAACATCCATGACTTTAGGTGCTGCACTGAATTTTGGTCAGCAATTGATTTGCACCAGTGATACTTTTTGAACGTTTCTTATCATGGTCGCTTCCTAAGGCCGAAAATAAGACGGTCTCACAAGAAGTTGTTTTTACTCAGTCGCTGCAAAGCGCCCTCCAAGTAGAACTAGTGTGAAATTATGAACGCTAGTGTTGGTGATTGAAGCGTTCCTCTGGAGAAGATTGATATGCTATTTGCCATTGTTGTCCAGAAATTATCACTTCGATATAGCTAGAAAATGAGGCATACTGTTGAAAATAAAACCTAACGCAAGAGGATCCTTGGATTAATGGGTAGAAACCTTTGCTCGGGATTGGAAATGCAATTCCGTCGCAGGAATTCTCCAAATTTGAGCTGTTCGTAACAGGAAACTGAAAACGAATTAGCTGTGGGATAAGCGTGCCTTTCCACTTTTCCCTTAACTACGCATCTGTTGGCTAGTATTTTTATAATAATCTACGGCGCTGAAGCAGAACACGAATGCGGCGGAGAGCAGATCTCTATTGGTCAGTGGAGGCAACGAGCGGAGGAATCAGACTTCGCGAAATGAAACAAACAGGGCCCTCATTTGCTTTTAGGAATGGACATGCTGCGTCCATTCTGATGGTCGCAGATTCATGGACTGTTGAACAGAAATTAAGGGATATTTGGAACGGCAAATGGGATAGTGCGAACGAAACGTGAACTAAGCGCGAGCGAGAATACTAGATTAGGATGATATCAGACTATTACTTCTGGACGAATACTTGCTCAAATGCGGTCAATACTTCCAACTAGATCTAACTGAGTCAGGCGACCTGTTTAAATGGAACAAGCGGAAACGTTAGTTCGGTCTAATAGGTCAATATGCTCTCTAGGACGGATTCGAAGCTACAGCTCACCGATGTTTAGAAAATTGAACTTGATGACTGCTCATCCTGCATAGCACTACGTTGGGTTTGCTAAAACATAAGTGGCACCTTTCATCCTAGGCAAATTGTTTGATAAGCAGTTCATCTCTTCTCCAATAAATACTATCTCATGACTTTTAAGCTTCCCTTTTCCAAAAGCTGGGCTTTCCAAGGAAGGTCCTCATCTCCCATTAGGCTACAGCTCCGATATTGATATTTTATGTTAGTTGTATTCATTTCATTTGTTTTTAATTAATTACTCCTTGCTGTTGTTGAATATAATTATGCGAGCTTGACAGTACGAGATTTAAAAAATGTTTCATGCTACCTCTGCAAATTTTGATAGGAGCTCTGTTGAAAATCAAAATTTTGATCGGTTTTCGCCGAGCGAAAAATATCGACTGGTCAGTTTTTTATCCGGCCGCCGACGGAACTCGATTTTATCCAGTGCCATTAGCAGGGAACCGGCCGACTAATTTTGGCTACAAACGAACCTTCCGCTTGATACTAACCGAACGAGATTGCGTTCGATTACTATCATTAATAGAGACTAATCAGAGGCTCATCGTAGTTTACCTTTCAACTAAGTACACTGCAAAGTTTTCCAAACTTGGAAGATGCCCACAGATAAACGGTTCCGTACATTCAGGTGACACACGGATATAGAGGTATTGTTGGCAAACATTTCGAACTTAAGAAAACCTCTGAAAAGCGGAGGAAAAAGCGCAACTGAAAACAAGTGCAGGAGATGGTTCCATGAAGAAGCGACCACGACGCGAGACATACATTTCTCAGAACTATTATGCAGGAATTGTGGTATAATTGACGCAATTGCATTTCGGTGTCCCTCACCAATAGATTCTGCATGAAAAGTGAGAAAAAAATGATAATGACACCAAGTGAAGAATCCTGCCGTAGTATTTTCCAGGACCGCAAAGATTATTTAACTGTTTAAAAACGTCAACTCAACGATAAATACAAAGAACGAGCAATGCAAATAATTCTTCTCTTTAGAAACCAAATGATCTAAAACTAACAAGCATCGTTATTAGATTATGAATATTGTGGAGGAAAACCTTTTTGATTAAGGGCATCCATATGGAATCAGCGACTTCGAAATCCTTGAAAAACATATCCTTTAAGCACAAAAATTTTCGCATCAAAACCGCTTGTGTTGAAGGAAAAGTGGCGTATAAGAGGGTATGGAAGAGACATGCGGTCAGGAGGATTTGCTTGAGAGGCGAAACTTGGCGTCAGTATTGAAAGGTGGCAATTTGAATGGGCCGGCTGGGCTGCGCAGCCGAAGCATTCAAGCAAACAAAATTTATTGACCTTCGTCTATGAAGGTATCGGATTGAGGCGCATAGAATTTGCAAAACTTTGAGTTAAATCATCGTTAAATTTGTGCGTATAATTTGGAGTGAGTTATTTCTGAAGCAGATTTTGAGAAGCAGTGAGCAATATTTTCCGCAATGTTTTGAAAAGTAATGCATTTATAATCACCCTACCAATACTGCTTTCTGAACTTTCACTTCTGAGAAAAACGATCAGTAATGCTTTCTGAAGAGAAAAAAATCCGTTTGGAAGTGTCGTCATAATAGACTGATTCTTTTCATATTTTCCGGAAGCAATGATTTGAGATGAAAAGCGAAATTTTTTGTAGTCGAATCTTCCTGTCAAGGAAATAAATTTTCTCTCGCCTATAACAAATTCACCTGTTAAACGCACTCCAGGAATTTTCTTTTTTTTTCGAGTCTTAGAAAGGTTTCGCTATGCATATGGCGGCATCAACCGCAAGTAATCGGCATTTAGCGGCCAAAAATCAAATAAGAATGCAAGCTCGTCTATTTGAAATCGGAATAAACACAAATTTAAGTGAAATAAAAACACAAACAATAATTACGAATATTAATAACACATTTAAAGAACTATCGCTCATGCAAATGTTAATGACTGCATTAACGTTAGTCGAATTTTAATACTTCAATAAAGGACTGTGTGCTGAAAATTCAGATTACGACCGCTATTTTTGAGTGTATTTTGACCGTTGGAAAGTTGTTTATATGGTGAATTTCATCGATTGAGGGAATTTGTTAGGTTTCTTTTCGTATAGGCAGGAGACGATGCGAAGAGGGCCTAAACTCAGCAGAAAACAGATGAAATAACCCCAAAACAACAGCAGAAACTCTTCCCTACCAGCACATTAAAAGTTGCACTCATTTCACTTCCAGTCCTAAAGCATGAGAGTGACCCGACCCGAATTCGACGTTAATGAAACACGGAAACATGTTTCGAAAGCTGAATGAAGTATAATCACAGTGGACTCTGCACGCCCTCTATGTGCAGCCAGGTGTAGAAACTATTATTAGCCAAATCCACTGATCGATATCATATGAAAAAATAAATAGGTGTGTCATACGCGTGCGAATCGAGGACGAGAAATGGGGTGCACGAGGGGAACAATACCACATGCTTCCATTGGAAGGGGCAGCAATTAAAACGTACTGGATGTAATTAATGCGAAATAAAACATGAGCAAGTGAAAATTCACGAAAGAGATACCAGAACGGAATGCCTCCTTCTTTTGGAATCTTGAGCTGACCGATCGACCTTTCGCTAAAAATCCCAACCGGAAATTCGCTTTTTGCAAATTTCGAAGGTGAGAGAACAAGGGTTGCTTACTAATTTACGGGACCCCGAGGTAAGGCTAGGAGTAAGAAGTCGCCCTACAATACACAACATATAGAGCTCATTTAATCGTAATATCTGCGCATTGGTTAATCGAAGCCGTGTGATAGGGAGATGCATCATCGCACACAGGCGCAACTTGGCCAGAAAGCATTCTTTGTGCGAAAACTTGCGAAAAAAAAACCGTGAGAAAGCCTCTGCTTATATATGCCTCGAGGAAACAGTGCACCTGAGTATGGCAAAGTGCAACAAAAATGCAGTCTTCACGTCACCCATCTGTGGTGGTAATCGGTCGAAATTTCTTTCATGACAGATGGAAAGCATTTATTGCTTCGCAAACAAAATTCAGCTTAAAACGGATGCACTAGCGAAACGTCGGTCACTCTTCGGTTGCAAACCTCAGGAGCTCGGTGAAAACCAAGTACCGCTGCTTTCGAAAAAAAAGACCGACTAACCGATATCTATGTCCGGCAAAAACCGAATTCGAGAGGTCGATAAGGTCCAACCGAAATTTCAGTTTGCGATGCGACTTCCGTCAATGGCCCAGCGTCACTATCACCGAACCATCAAGACTTGAATACACTAGATCAACTTGCAAGATGCGCCTACAAGTCAATTCACTCGACATCTATATATACTCCCACTTCCCGTATGTAACAAATTCATTCAGCCTTTTTCCTCCGTCATCCGCTGTTGGCTCTTGAGGGAGGCCACGCCTTCGTTCCCCTCTTTCCATTCGTCCCTCCCCTCACCTTATCTCCAGAACCTCAACAAGTTTGCTTGAACACATTGCTTCGGTAAGGACGCGACGTGATAAACTCTTCGTTGATTTGATAAGGATCGATAGACTTCTAGCATGCCAGGTAATGTGAATTACAACCGCGATGCGTGGAAAAATGTCATTAAAAACTTGCAAGCACTACATTCACATATACGTGGTTAAATATATACTCCAACACCACTTCGCGATGCAGGACAGGAAACGGATTCTGGGAGCTATTTCAAGCGTCATGCTCTGTCAGATCCTACCCTGATGCAAAGGCTCCAAGTAGGTCACGGTGTAACGACTGCGTGTCTGATCCTCAATGATCATCCCGCCTAAGTGTGAAAAGGCAAACCGCTGCTATATGGCCACGAGGGCTAGCAAATCAAATGTCACTGCGGCAGAGCTCACCTCACTGCTAATATATATATATATATATATATATATATATATATATATATATATATATATATATATATATATATATATATATATATATATATATATATATATATATATATATATATATATATATATATATATATATATATATATATATATATATATATATATATATATATATATATATATATATATATATATATATATATATATATATATATATATATATATATACGAATCGCACAGGCGTTATCAATGTGTCACTTTAAGGGGCAGAGCATCAAACTCTTTTGCAAGTAGGGGAATACTGAATAAGAATGCGATTTCCGGCTC
The DNA here is from genome assembly GCA_013433145.1 of Ascaris suum. Classification (NCBI taxonomy): domain Eukaryota; kingdom Metazoa; phylum Nematoda; class Chromadorea; order Rhabditida; family Ascarididae; genus Ascaris; species Ascaris suum. Next base: position 8,538,782 of record CM024174.1, read on the forward strand.
AAACTTTATCATGTTTCTTTTAAGAAGGAAAGCAAACGGAAATTTTTTTAAAACATTCGAATAATCTTACATATTGCGACTTCGTTGATTTACGAGTTCACTTTGTGAAATGAGGCTATGTAGCCAGCCAAAAGATTTTCAGTTAAAGCGAACGAAATAAGCAAAAAGAATTTTTTTTTGAAGAGGACGGACGACTTTAAAGGTAAAAGAAGCGAAACGATGAAAGGATTTCCAAGCTGAAGCAAGAAAAACAAACAAGAAGCTTTCAAGCTGAAGAGAGTAAAATAAGCCGGAAATATAAGCAGTCATAAGCAATTTTCACTCTCTCTTGGGCTCAATCCTGCTCCCAAGAGGAAATGGACGAATTGAAAACAAGATTGCACTCTCTTTTTATACACCTTCAAATGATAATAAATAACATCAATAATATTCAAAAGCGATGATGATCGTATAGCTAGTGGATGACTGCCTATGAGGAACAACAAAGTGACACACAAAAACTTCAACTGCAAGCAATCGAATAAGTAGAATACTCGAAAATAGCAATATAAGGAATAGTTAAGCTTCCATAAATTTCTAAATGAGCGCGAACTAGCGAGACAATAAAATCAACTTATCTGCTCTCATATTTGTCCATAAGTTGTTTAGCACTCCCCAGGGAATCGTATACTCAGCAGCTCCTTAACACATAGGATGCCTTCTTCCTGAATTTTATAGCCGATTCTCTCTCAGTTGCCCATCGCACCCTGGGCGCTTAGTGCCTTTAGCGACTATATCGTACCCTATCAATCCTTTGACGTTTACTATCCTCTTCTTGAATTTTAAAATCCCTAACAGTGATGCCTTCACTGAGTAATACTGTGCTCAAACGCTTAAGGTATAGTAAGTTCCAGTCAAACTTGCATCACTGCCTCATGCCAGCTTATATTTGTTGTGGTTTGCATGCACACTGCTGACTTTGTTGACTTTAGGTTAAATTATCCTGCCGTTCATGAAGATTTGCGAACGGCTTCATTCACCAAATAAAAAGACCTAAAGTGCAAGAGTAGTGGTCAGGTTGCAAAGCGATTTCAATTTAATTTATTAAATAGATGAGGGTAATTTGACAAACATACTGTGGACATACCTCGGAGAGCAGAAGTCCACAAATACCTAGCTAGGAGTCTCGTATTGTTGCAGATATTCCAAAGCAACTGTCGCACTGGACAAGAGGTAAACAAAAGAAGTCAAAAGGCCTAAGGAAGTGCTTCAGAGCAATGCAATAAGTATTGTGTCAAAAGTAAAGTGCACAGGGGAGGCGTCAAATCGAAATGTGTGACTCTCGATCTGCGAATAATGGCGAACGAGAGGAAATGTTTTATGATAGTCGATTAGCTGGCTGCTGCCCTCAAATTCACAAGTGTGCTGCATTGCGCTAGAAGATAGCGTTCGTGCTTTACTACGAAACCGAATATTGATGCCTCACGTCGCCGAATGAGGCAGTGTGCCTTTCGTTGCTTATGTGCTCGTTGAGCCGTTCACCGGGATCACTCATCGTTTGTGTGGCAATATTCTCAATCATTTAGATTTTCAAGCAAAAAACATCCTTTTGAAATAATTATTGCAAACCACGCAGGTAGACTGTAAACTCTGGAGAATAAGGAGCGAGGGTCCGTAGCAAACGAAACAAATAAGCCATGTCATACACTCGTTAATCAAGGAAGTAAAAAGCGATATGCAGCTTTACGAAAGTAAAAAAGGAGGCGGTTGGGGCGATATGCAAGCCTTAAACACAAGCATAACGTGTTATGCATATGGTCAGCCTTTCACCTGACAAAGTTGATCGCGCTGACCTTTGCTGTCGCCCTTGAACAATGGAGTTTGCAAAGTACTTTCGACAGCTAGGTGAAACTGGAGGTTATTACTGAGAGTAACCAGTCGCTACGTGACCGTCCCATGTCTCGCGCCTGGTCGGTATATTTCACTTTTCCTTTCAGTGGGTGAGAATCTACGACAGATGCCTCGTATTTTTGGTCTTTCACCCATTAAACACGTCAGAAACGTGTCGACATCCCACGAAAAACTCGGAAGTGACATTTCTGCGCAGTTACAGCCAAACAGGGGCTATTGCGCTTCGAACAATTTTAGACGCACAATCCGATCAAGATTTACTTCGAAGGAACTGGCAATGAAAAATTCGTTGCGGAGGAAGATTTGTTTCGAGACTATTGGCAACAGTCAGATACTTTTATTTCCTTCGCAATCTCCACGTGTGCTGAAATTTTCTTTAAAATAAACGACCTTGAACTTGCTTCGGCTGTGTATTATATTCGCCCTATTTCCTCCCCTCCCTCTCCCCCCCCCCCCCCCCTTCCACAAGACGTGAAAGATTACCTTCGAGACGTCAAGGTGAAGGACGCCAAAGAACAAGCAGTCGACTGTAATTAATATCGTGCCAGTTGTGTTGCAATGATATTTCATAGAAAGACGATAATTCGTGCACAAATACAGCAAAATATCAATCCTTTACGAGGATCAAAGCGGATATCAAATAACAAAACTGATGTCGCGCAGTGAGAAAGCACCGAAAATGTCAACAAGAACAATGCGCTTATTGGTTTCTTCAATTAGTTCATTCACGCGAAATGAGACATGGGGAGATTGCCGCTGAAAGAAGTATGCTTATTTATTTATTTACTCATTTATTCAGCGTCCTTTATTGGAAAAACATAAACATAAATAGGACGAAATAGAATAAAAGAAACGAAAGAAAAGGTACGGCTTTATGCTCAATGGAATACAGAAAAAAATCAGGGCAGAAAGCATATAAGAAAAAGCGCGAACAATCATCACAGGAATATATGCTATATAGAGCGCTTCGAGCTTAGGCTCTGCAATAGAGTGGAGATTAAAATGATTTGGGCCCGTCACGAAACTATCACACTATCGGCTGCTGTGGTGTTTTAATGGAGATTTTCCATATGAGCTGAACGTGCTAATTAAAAAATTGTTGAAGACATTCAGTCTAGTGATCTGGTGACGCAGTCGAGTTGATAACAGCGAAGAGAAACTTTGGAGGGTGCAAAACAAGCGAATAACCTCTGAATATCTTCAAGCATTCCAGTAGCAGAAAGGAAATAAGGAAACCACACTCGGGTGCAATACCCAGGAAAGTCCGACAGTACATAGCGAAAACTTTATGGCAACACTCGACGCATCTTTGTTGCAATGCCTAGAGAATGAAGTATGCAATTCTAGATATTTTCTTATCAACGGAGGAACACTGCAGTGTTCAACGAAAACTCGAAACCAATGAAAAAATCAAGGTCATATAAAAGGAACAAATAGCCTGATTGTCAAGCTCGAAGAAACAGCAACAGAAGAAGGTAGTTGAAGAGAACAAAAGAGTATTTGTCATGGCGAACATTAAGTCGCCACAAATTTGACCAATTTCAGAGAGGATCTCGATCACTTTCAATGAAGTGAAAATCACAGGCAGATCCCATTAATGACCAATATATTTTAAGGTCTTCGACAAACAAATCGAAACTGCTCTGTATATCACCCGAAATAACAGATATATGTATGACCAACAAAATCGGGCCTAGTGCATTTCTCGGAGGCACATCACTAGAAGCATGATGCAACGCGACGAAAATATCCTCATTTCTTATTGGGAATGTGAGATAGCCTAGAAATCTCGCGCCCCAGTTCAATAAAGAGCCCAAGTCCATCAAGTCCACACCTCTTCAAATTCAGTGGGAAATTCTCAACGACATTAACAGTCTTATCATAATCACTATCAACAATATCTGCTTGTTCTTGCACGTTTAACAGCAAATGCAATCAACAAGACAATAAATTGACTGTGAGGGTGTAGGTTTGCCCGGAACAAACTGAAACTGAGCGAAATTAAATCGACAAGTTAGTGTACTAAAGCACATTTGACGATAGATTATGCAAACAAGGAAGTGAAGATGATCGGACGGTAATCATTCGCACAACTAGCGAGGTAAATTTTGAAGAAGATTGAGACGAAAGCACACTCCTATGGCGAGAGGAGGGAGCAACATGAAATGCTAAGCAAGAAGGCGAAACTCAACAGAAGCGAGATGTTTGATACTGCTCGATTTCGGAACATCCGTAGAACATTATCTAGAATGAGCGAAACGTTATCACTAAGTTTACCTTTTGTCGTTGAAACACGAGGTGTGCACATTAACGGAACCGTTCTACCGAATAGGAAATTTTAGCGAAATACTGTTATTCCTTATGAAAACCTCCACCTTCTACCTTCTTTAGCATGCGTGCGCTATAAGGACCCATTAGTTTGCTGTTTATCCACTCGTAAAGCGCGTTAGCGGGTATTTTTTTCTATGCCATCATATATTTTTTCCACTCTCTAGCAAAACTTCATAAACTGCGCACAGTGATCCTCAGCACACTTCATGAGCCTCACAAAGCCTACGCTTGCGCCGGTCAAGCTTCTTAGCCGCAAATCACTGAAAGTGCATTCATAATCGCTTACTTTTAGTGATTTTTTTTCGTCGGTGAGCATTAAGCAGTAATGTGTGCAAATAGCTCATGAACCGTTGACTGCTTTATTAGCGAGAAAGGAGTCTGTGGAAGACAGCTCCCTATCACAATGTGGAATAGAAAGTTGCACCTGGCCACATCCATTATACCACATTGCCAAGATTTCTTAACGTACAGCAAAGGAAAGTAATGCAACCGTGCATTTTAATCAGTTAACAAAATGCACTAAGTGATGCGACGCTGGCTGAAACACGCACCAATTATAGACGCTTAAAAAAGTGCATTGATATTCGTTGGCTTTTAATCAAAGAGAGATTCCAACCCTGCAAGTATTTGCGAGTAATCAAACATAGAACGGCGGATAACGAAAGTGAAACTGTCTCATTATGAATTTATCTGATCTGCCATATGCAGATATTTTGCAGCAAAAGCTTGCACATATATAAAAGTCTACTGGTAATTCCGTTATTTGAATACATGAGTGAGTAAATTGAATCAAAATTTGGTTGTTTGCTGCCTCATGACTTCATTACTCACCATGATTTTCGTATTTCGTTGTATTCTGCCGTCGTTTCCGTTCAATGAAAATCACTTCTGTGTCCATCTCTCAAGCACATGATTTTCTTTATGCACTCAGCTTCAACAAACAGTGCACGTTGCTGCTTTTTGGCAGTGACTGTTTGCTTTGTGAGCAATCCAATTTAAGGCAGGTAGGCTGATGAGTACGCAGGTTCTACTTTTTTCCTCCTACAAAAAGAACACTGAAATGTAGATTGGATGAAAAGAATTAGTTGAGAGTTGAGGCAATTTGTACACGATCAATAGTTAATGTAATAAGTAAAAAAGCAAGCACTTACGCACCATAGCTGATCCGTTAAGCGCGAATGATCGCGCATGGAAGGTGGTACTTTTCGCAGCGATGGCATATTTTAATTAAGCGAAAGTGCGTCATAAAGACTTAGTATGGGATTTTTAAGCGCTTTCGAAACCGTATACGAGTCAGAAGGCGCTAAAGAAGTGCAGTGAATTCAATCGACGTGTTAAAAAAAACGTGCAGAAAGAATCAAGGAAACCTCGAAATGCTTCTGCAGTATGTGTGCTGAACTTGAGGCCTTTCATGAACAAAATAAATATAACGGATGTATCAAGCTGATGGCTGAAGTCGAGCTTTGCAACTGATTTTCAACCTCACCCTCCGCCCCCTTTCCTCCTTGCAGTCTTCCCACCTTCAGTAAATACACACTCAGTTAAAATTCTAAGTTGCTCAGGCCTCCATCATAAAATAGCGCCCATAAAACAGCAACTAGCTAAGCTATGAGCTGATTACTGGCTATTATACGGCATGGCGAACATGGCAGGAAGATTAAAACGAATGTGCCGAGGAAGTTACTCTATACTATTTCTGCAATGACATCAAGAATGCTGACAAAAGCTACATGGCACAGCTCGCTTTTCTTCATCACTTATTATTGAAAATTTGTGTAAACTGGAATTTGTATAAATGTTTTTTGGAGAAAATTCCACTAGTCAGCACAATATGACATATTCTTCTCAAATGACCTTATGCACCCAACAGGCGGCAACGGTGATGGCGAACGTTTCGGGAGATACTCTCTCTATTGTGCTCACGTGCTCCAGCGGTTCGTGAGGTTTTACATGTTTACATAAAAAGGCATTCTGCGAAGTTACGAACAGCAGTGAAAAATGGGCTCGTCAGGCTCCCTACTCGGCCCTTCAGTCTGGAGAAGCACTTAAAATCTGATAGGAATATAAAACAACTGAGTAAGGTGCAAACATCGTTTCTACCGAAAGCAACAAAGTAAATGTGCACATACACTTCCGTGTTCGAACTGTTGGGGGTAATCAAGATAGGCAATGCTTCATAAACAAATGAGCGTTAGGCGTTTCGTGGATCCGAAATGCTCAAAAAGCTTTGCTTTTTTACTGTCACCGTCACAGCGCTTGCGGGCATCAACAGCTTAGCAGCATTTCCATCATAAGGGTAACAACGAGGTTATGAAGATATCACATCACAGGCAATACACCAGCTGTATAATGTGCTGCAGGAATGCATATAATAATAGAATGAAGGCTTCCTAATTACTAAAGCCAAACATCTAAAGACAGATTTATTGGCCAAAACGACAGAGTCAGTGGCCAAAACGACAAAAATAAGCAAGAGGCTCACAAAGATGGATCGACGTTTCTCAAAGACACTCAATACGGTGATAAGCACTCGCAAGTTTCGCCCATAAAGACAGTGACAATTCGATCTGGCCACCACATTTTTCCACTTCCTACCGCTGCCATGTTGTTTGTGAACACATAAAATATCCTAGACATGCCATGTAATTTGCCTGAGGAAGCACATAAAAAGGCCGCAGCTGTGGTGACTCTCTCAGTGAGCGTTCCGTTCCCGATGGTCAAAACGGCAGATAGTACATATGTGAGTCACTCTTTTATTCATCGATTACCAACAAGTACCTTTAGCACCACTCTCAATGCACGAACTTTAAAGGTAATTATGTCACACATTACAAGATTGCTGTTAAACATATTATAGTCCTAAATATAGCAATTATCCACGCCCAACGTTTTCGCTTCGTTGAACGTTCTGGGTGAATCGATGATTAAAGTACAATATGGGTGCATTCTAATATTCGCACTCATTTTCCCGCAGGCGCTGGTTTTATTTGAAAAAACACAATTTCACTAACATTTATACTGTTTTGATAGTCACAGCAAACGCTATTTTCAATGAACGCAATTCTAGAGGGAACGTTGCTGCAGTGAATTTAACCTTCTTCTACTCACCTGAAAAAAATGGTTATTGCGACCCAAAAATCTGCTTGCGAGGAGGAACTCGAAGACTCGTAATGTCGAGACTAAAACTTTCTTTCGTTTCACTAACCGAGTGTTGTTGACAACTTCGAACTAATAGCTCCCAAATTTTCTATAACTCCCAATTTTTTATGAGAGGTAATGAGGCGTCTTCACTTCTATGGACGATATTGAAGCTTTCAATGTCGTCAACCATTATAACCGTCGTACAGTTCTCAAATTTTGGCTGTTCCTGTGGCACGTTCCATGGTCAGCAATCAGAAGGCACTTAGAGTTTTCCTCCGGGTCTTCAGTTTTCAGTCGCTTGCAGAGTCTACGGCACGGAGGAAGAAGGGAAGAACCTCAATGAGTCGTCGCTTCGCTCTTCAAATATCCCGGATTCGCCGCTGCGCTTTCCTGGTCAACGCGAAGATTAAAGTTCCCATAAACTTCAGCTGCTCAGCAATGTAAAAACAACCTAAGCTAGCACACAGACGCTACAACAGTGGATATACGCCCAGGGTAAAAGTACGGTGAAGCAGAATAGAAGCCATTACATTGAGATGTTAACGGCGGTGGGTGTCTAAATTTTCACAGGATTGGTCTAGACGGAACTAGTGTGCTGTCGTCTTATATACTGTGTGGTATCTAATTTAGTCATCATATTTATGGTTACAGTAAGCAAAGTCTTATTTACAACTCGCAAAAAAAAACGTATAATGGAGTTTGCATAAAAGAGTACACATTTAATAAAAGATTAAACAAAAGATGAGAGTTTTACAAAGGCGGTAGGCTGTTCTTTCTGAGAAAAAACACTTAAAGCAAAGAAAAACACTGCCGAATCTGAGTTTGAATGCGTATAAGGCAAATAAGCAAATATATTAGCTGAATTCTTATCCGCTATTTGCCAATGGTAAATATTGTGGACATTAATAATAATAATAGTAATTCAAATAACACCACGAGAATTCATATGGACGTGGCTCATAGTGGAACAAATGATGGCAAATTATAGAAGTGTAAAAAACCACGCATAGTTAAAAAACAATACTTGACGGAATTTTTATTGTACATCACTTCGATAGATTTTTCTCATTCATATCCTCACGGTCACAGGACATGCTTTTGAGATATTCAATTCGACGAGAGTATTTGTGGGTGGCTATAGCGATAGGATTAGGAGTACTTTTATCCGCATTGAAATTATGAGCGCTACTGCATGTGAGCAGTAACCACCGTAAATTCCGAGTGAGCATAGGGTGGGGTTAGAACAATATTGCTAACTACTGTGATCAAAGGTCATTTAGAAGACGAGGTTTCTGAAAGATGCCCTGTAGATGTGAGCTAAAACGAACAATGATGAGAAAATCTTTACAGAGCAAGCATTTCATATGAGAGAACATCGAGAGTTGCGCATCTGATTCAAACGCCGGACCTTTTTCGATTTGTGAATGTGATGCCAACATGCCGTATGGAGCAGCTTTAAGTTTTCCACTTTTCCAGAAACACACGCTAATTACGATGCGGATGCCAGGGTTTAAGAAAAGACGTGCGAAGTTGAAAATTTCAGTGCTTTCGCCCTTCATTAGAACGTGAAGTTGAAAGACATCACATCGGTTGTAGATTGCCGGGCATCGCTGCTGTGAGCAGTGAAGCTTTTGGACAGCTTTATCTTCAACAGAAGCGACACTTAAAACACGTATGGTCCGTAACGATTACAGGGAAGCTAACCAATGCAAAAAGGTGATGGAAGGCTCAACCAAAAATCTTATTGGAATCTTCAGCTAAGAGATCTACAGCGGAAGACTCTAGTGATATCGAGACGTTCCGAATGACTAATCCTGTCAACTTAACAAAACGTATCCTTTGTTAAAATGGATTCCAAAGGAAAAGCATATTTTATTCGATAAGGCTGTCGAGAAATGTCACGAATCATGCTTCACATACAAAGTGATTTCGAATATATTTCGATGGAGGCGGTATGAGGCACATAAGTCACAAATAAAGGAAGGAAAAAAAAGTTTGGCGAAAAGACGAAAATTATTCTTTCAATGGATTTTGCGCGTCTAAGAGAAAGAACTATGTTTAATAAAAGAGTCAGGCGAAAATGCCGACACAAGGCTGACAAGCAGTTGACAGTGAAGATTGTTGATAGGCAGGAAGCATTAGATGCATACTTGATATAAGGCTGCATTTGACAGAATCGGCGCCCTTAATGAAAAACATTTAAGCTGTCCATATAAACCTATTTTGAGAGCTTTTTTTTTCGAAAATATGAATGCTTTGAGAGCAAGGGCAAGGTGGACGTCCTCAGGGTGCTGAGAAAACATGAAGCCATCAAAAGAGAAAACCGCAAAGCTTAACAATTCCAACCTCAAATATCGTATGGTATGGAATACAGTGGATATCAACTTGTGATGCTACAGTACAAGGGAAGCCAGGATCGAAGTGATAGTAATTATAAACTGAATATGCTTTCTGCGGAAAGGAATGAAGAAATAAAGTGGCACATAAAAAGCAGCGAGACAGCGTTTAAATCCGTATGCGTTTACGGGCCTGACTAGTGACAGGTGTTCCATCAACTAGTCACCTTGTTGTCTTAAGCATCTCTCAACAATTTCCAAGCGAATGAGAATGCACCATTGCAAAACATCGTAAACGTCCACCTAACGTACACTCCCAGGTGTCACTCAAATTTGCATAAATTTGAAAGAAAGAGATTCTCCCATTCGCTGTGTGGTTATCAGCCTTTACCTCTCTGCACGTCAAACATGGCATGCTCGTCACATATGAATCTGTTAAAATAATAGAAATTCACTAAGAAAACATCATCGTTCTTCCATCTTTAAAGTGACGAAATTTGCATAATGAGGACACTGAGATGAGAGGACAATTGAGAAAGGACGGTTCAAGGCAACGACATTTAGGATCACATGTGTTGCACTCCATCACTCAAAACATTGCAGAAAGACTGCACGAGGATCGTCCGAGGAGACGATTACGCAACACTCACTGTGCATTGCGCGTATCACACCTTTCAGCTGTATACATTGATACCGCCGCATTTTAGCTGCCAAATGAGTGTTGCCTCCAACCAGGATTTTATTTGAATTGCTGCAATTGTCAGAGAATATTACCATCAAACGAAATGGCGGAGTGAGAGAGACTGCGCAAAATAAGCGGAACTAAGAGATTTAAGAAAGGGCATCATTGTAATTTAACTGCGACAAATCATTTTTGTACTCTCTCGTCAGATCAGAACAAACATTCGCAGTACAGTTACGCTCCTTTATAATTGTGGCTGTGTGTGCTTTTTCCATCGCACTGTCCTTTTTGTCGGGTAGCCTTCACTTGAAGATACCGGACCTAAGGCTAAGAAATTTGATCATTGTGTTCTAATGGTGACTTCTAATACTGGAAATGAAATCACTAGATCAATTTCCAAAAGCCTATGGCCTTTCAAACTGCGCAAAAATGCGCGAGGTTAGCAACCGGTCAGAATCATTATTTGACGCTGCTCGAGCGGCAGGCAGCCCGAGAATTGAGCCGGGAAGGAGGTGCTGACAGGAAATACGCCTCTCATTCCGCTCGCTCGGCCAAACTGTTTTATGAATTACCAACGGTCAATAACATGTGCACAACTGCGTCTGAACATGTTGAGTACAACTCTGCCATTCGTGGAAGTCTTTCACCAAAGAACGGCATTTCTATGAACCCATCATACAAACAAACTGTTGGCAATTTTAAAACTCTCTTCGAAGCTTATGGCTCTACATAAATGTCTACGTGCGAGGTGATCTCGCAATATGCATTTTGAACACGGAATTGTAAGATTGAGTGAATCCTAGATTGAAAGTACCAGGTAGAAAGGCGGTACATGTACACAAAGGCAAAATGCTGCCATAATGCGCGTTGCAAATTCAACTTTGCGAAGGCTAGTAAGAATCTTCCATAAGAAACTTCCTCCAGCGGTCGGTCGAACGAGTTGAAATACAAATGCATCATTGCTTATTTTTTAAATTTTTTGCTGGTATTTCATGGAAACGATAGCTCTGGTGAGCGAAATTGCCAGCACATGCCTTGCCGGCTCATTTCGCAAATTTCTTCCGTTATTCTAGCTTCAGGAAAGAGCAGAAGCAAACAGACAGCAAAGCATTCGTTGAAGGGCTCACAATGTCGGAAAACTTTAGAGTCTTCGGCGCTCCATACTGCAACGATTCAATTACAGTACTTCCAACCGGAATTTTTACGTCCTCTCGCAGCTTGTCTTTTGTGCTCAGCTACCCTTGGAGGGAAGTAACTATACACGGGATGAAATATTACCCTTTAGTTGCGTTCATAAAGAAGAAATAACTCTTATGAAGCTAGTGCATAATATAGTGCAAATGAACTCTGCTATTGAAGGTTTAAATAACGAAGATGAAAAAACCGCTAACTTTATCCTCTTAATGGAAATGCAAGGATATGTAAGATGATCTGAAAATTTATATATGAATCGATTCTTTCACTTCATGAGATGCTCTGCTAGACAAGCACGTTTAAAGCCGTCATTTCTCCAGATATAGAGATGTGGCAGTATTACTCCACTGGAAGAGAAGCCGAATTGTCGATAACTTCCTGTAAGTGAATTAATAGGAAATACTTTGAGTAAACGAACGCGGCCGGAAAGGAATAAATGCAAGGAGGGAATATTTGCAAGGGGATTCCATGGCGGAGAAAATGAGGCAAAATTTTTGGACTGCTGGAAGCGATTCAGCTGCAGTGAAGCAATGAAGAACGTGAAGACAAGAAAATCGAGTAATTCTTCGCTCTCCTACTCCCTCATCTCCCCCCCACTCCCGCCCTTCACCGTCGGTGCCGCAGGTGGAAACCGGTCGAAAACGAACATCCCTATGGCATAATGAAACGTAATTACTAAAATTTCTACCTCCTTTTCTCTCTTTCAATGAAAAGCATTCATAGTTAGCCGTTTACGATTTCCCTTTCTTCGCTGGTTATTGCATCGTCGAATGTGTCCTGCATCACTTTATTAGAATCAAACAGCACTTTTTCACGCTGGGGTGAACGTTAACTCTGTTAATAGCGCCTTTCAGTTAGTAGCACTTTTACCTCTGCGCATCGCAGCAGCACTTACTTTTTATCGCATGCTCACATTTTCCTCCGACTATCCTATGCCCTACATTCCCCCAACCTCCCCCCACCCCCTCCATCAACGACTAATTACACCATGCAACCATCCTTTCCATCCGGTTCTGCGGTTAACTCAGTCCATCCTTCTTGATTGTTTGCCACCCTCTCTAGACACAGGCCGAACTGCTCCACAATGCGTCAGTTAAGTGAAAATTACATTTCATAGCAAGCAACCTACACAGTCTTCGCCTCTAACTTTCATTCTGACTGAACTCGAGAACACAAAGGACAGTGCCATACAACAGCAGGTAGTGAAAGATTGGCGCATTATAAGCTATGAAACTAACGAAAGATTAATTATCATATAAGGTAATACTGATCTCTTAAAGAAAGAGATTGAAGAGATGACGTTCATCGGTATCGCGATGTTGAAAGCGCATTTAGAGAGTTATTTGCTCGATGCAGAATCTATTATTCATTACTCCTAATGGAGTCGACCTTTGATCATATTCATTATGTCATCAACGGAATTTATCTCATGCCCAATTTATGCAACTTTCAAATGGCTCATTTCATGAAGAACGGGAATGAACGATGCGGCCACCTCTACTTATTACTGCTATTCTCCAATCAGTATTAAACTGTGTAATTTCGGGTGCCGAAATCCATGTACATATATTTCTTTAATCATTATCAAAGTATGTAGTTTTGGATGAGGGAATTCATGTAGTTTATATATATATATATATATATATATATATATATATATATATATATATATATATATGTATATATATATACCAGGATGAAAGTCCAGGTTTTGCCTTGCTTTGATTAGGAATGCCTGTGACAGGAAATTTTTGTTGCAGTTTAAAAAACTCGTTTTTCGATCCGCAAACCCGTAAAACCACACCCACGCTATCTCTTACAGCGTGTGCCTTCTTTTTCAATGTTTTTTTATACGCTACGATACTATATATATGGCAGGTCAGGTTGAAAGCCATGTATAAGAGCTCACCTTACTGCTCACTCTACACTCTCAGTTTCATGAGCACGAAGCATTTGGCTTCAAGGGTCTTGCAGTTGATCCGTCCTCATAAGCTACTTCGCTTCTTCTTGAATACGGTTTTTTAAAGATATTCTGAGGGTTATGAGTTCCTATTGGACACGTGTCCTTATCTGGAAGGTAGGCAACATCCGTCTGCAACTGGTAAACATTGAGCCGATTGTCAGCCTATTGCCAGATAAATCCAAAACATTGAATTTTAAGATGCAGACTTTTCTCAGCATGTTAACTACTTCTTCTTCCTCTTTTATTGTTTTTTTTTTTGCGAAATGTACGCCTCTCCCTTCTCTCACTTTTCTCTGGTTTGCATGTGCACCTGTTTTAATTGCTGAGAACAGAATAATACAGAATAAAGGAAGCACTTGCTTGTGACAAGTGATTTCCGCTCGGTGTTTGAAATAACGAGGATTAAAACTCTTCGAAGAAGATCTTGATTAAAATGTAGAGGGAGTAGGAGAGTTGACGGCTTCTTCTCAAAATGTAGCGATCATTACTTGTTGTTCGATCAACTGAAACTGTAATTTTCAAACACTGTAAAGAAGTTCAAGGTCACGGCTCAGAGCATACAAAGATTCGATGAGAATTAACATCGGTCGCCGATACGGTACAGTATCCCTGCCACCACTAATCACATTTTACTTTCTTAACATTCAAAACTTAGTTCTAAACGGTAAAACGATAGAGGTGAATCTGGAAATGAAAGCGAGGTGAGGGAAACACGACCCGAGGCTGCAAAAAATTCACCTCAGTCCTCCAAGATCTCAATATGAGACTAAAGGGATAAGTAGATATGAAACAACAGAAAAGCTGATCAGACTAAACTTGGCGCAGGTCTTTAAAATCAGGAACGGAGCGATAACCGCTGAAATAGAAGCAAGGAACTTCCTCTCCGATTTGATGGAAAATTGGCATTTTCGGAGAATATCGAACCAATGCTTTACAGTGTTCGCACAATTCGTTGATTACAAATATCTCATCGCAAACAAATACAGCACAGACGTTGTGATGTTCTTATCACACTGTGGCAAAAGTTGCAAGTAAATGCGCGAGGAAAATAGTTTAAAAAATGGAGGCGAACATTCAACCATCGCGTAGACATCACGCTTCGAAACATAATAGCAATAATTTGAGCAGAAAAAATTGCTCATAAAATCAAAAAAACCTAAAATGTAAAAGGGAACTGAAGAACATTCTTGGAATTCTGTCGTTTCCTGTCGTTAATGCCCTAATGCTACTCTCTCGTTAAAAGCGTCAAATATGAGTGAAAAGCAATCAACTGCGAGACAAAACAATTCGACGGAATATGTCGATGAATGATAAATCTCTAATACGAATATTAGAGATTTATGATTAGCCACGATTTATCATCGCTACGAATAATAGCGACAAATTTTTGGTAAAAATGATGAGATATAACGGTCGAATCATACTGTTTATCTATGACGAGATAAATGACTTGATAGCAAATAGGAGGAACGGAGCACTGCAACTCGTTTCGTTGTTGTGCGCGGCAATCGCCTTTCATTATTTCACTATTTTTTTCATACTCTCGAATAAAAGTGATCAAATACTGAGCATTTTCGCTAGTCCATTATGAGTGCAATTCATTCTCCATACTACAAGATAAAACATTAGCTCAAAATTTGCGCTTAGTGCAAATTAATGATGCAATTTTGCGTCATTTTCTCATATTAGATTTATTTTTCACACTCATCAAACATTGTATGATTAATTCCATTTCCTCATTCATAATCGATCTTCATGAAAGAAATTAATCGCACTCATGCGGTAGTCCAAAGAGATAACTGTAGAAGAAAACCAGAGGATGGGCAATATCTGAGTTTTTGTGCATGACATTCAGCTGAGCAACTAACCATACGAATTATTCGCAAAGTAATGAAATGCGTGAAATTTCAGCTGTTCTGCTGCAAATCGTAACTTTGAAGAAGTGACCAGGAAGAATTTCGCTTTTTTGTGATCAGACCAACGTAAAGTGGGAATCGAGTTGGTGAATAGTGCGTGCGAATTGCTTCGTAGTCTTAAGTGTTGTCTACAACTTTTTTCAGATTCACTCGTAGAACAAGAGCTCATCTAACGGTGTATGTGTCTTATGCATGCTAAATTTGATGACTCTAGCTCTAGTGATTACCGAGTTAAATTTGCGTAACAAAAACAGGTATATACATACGGCGTAGACATATTGCATTATAGCAGGGCATATTTGCAAAAGCGCGTAAAAACTACTACCAGAGGTGCCTTATAATTGTGAATGTAACTGGTTGTTATTTGATATAAAACATATGGTTTCGATAACGCTTATATGGAATGCACTCAAAATGCTCAGAAACTGAGGTCTTGTTGTCAAAAAATATATTAAAACAAGTGGGAACAATGTTGTCCAGTTGTCAAGATGCATTAATGGACGAACGAAGAGGATGGATTAAGAGGATGCTTACCGCCAAAGAGTTCCACTTGAAGCCGAATGCGAAATTCGATGCTTCCGATTCCACGTGTGTGACTCGCTGCGACCACATTCTTTTTTCTTTCAGCAAAAGCAACCGTGCTATTATGTTACAATGTGCGTCATTGTGGTGCGTGAAGCAGTTTTGCAGCACATTTCACTATTGCTGCCATATCGCTTAGTGTGAAATATCACTTCAGTTCAGCACATTCAAGTGTTCAGCAAGTTCAGCATCGACCAACGAGGTTTCTGCTGGGTACACTGAAGCTCGGAACATTTTGAGGGAAGAGGGACGAACATCAAACGGGCTGTCCTCAGAAATATCTACTCGCATTTCCTCTTTTCAGATGTACTGACAGTACTGATATGTTATTGAGTAGTTGGTGAATCTGCTACCTTATATTTCACCAGCGCTATCAGCAGGAAATATATTTTGCATATGAGCTCGTAACAAATTTTTTTGTATAGAAGTTCGCACACAAAAAGAATCCACCGCTGTCAAGCATTATTGAACATTTCTTTATGCTTAAATACTACCGGAAATTCGTTTTTCTTATTTAAAAGTTCCCCTCAAGAATGATAAGCATAGATGGAATTCAGGAATAATAATAGGTGAATTGGGAAATTTTTCGTTAAGACTGCTGCAGATGTCAAAAACCGACATGCATTGGAAAGTTCTTTATATGCAATAAAACCTCTAATATTTATTTATTATTTCCACCTATACATACTATTTGCATTTAATGGTAATGCTGTTGATTTTCGCATATACGACTTTTTGGGGAGAAGTGGTCGTTTTAGACGTGTGGTTGAAATAGCGTAAAGAGTTTTGGGATCATCATGTCAATAAGAGTGGTGCCACAGTTGCGACAAAGCTGGAATATCGGCAAAAAGAGGTATGTGCACATTCATATGAAAGATCGAATGGGAAAACAGAGATGAAGCAAGCTTTCAAATGATACAAAGCGGTTTATTAATCTTCATGAAAACATATCAAGAACCTATAGCGTAGATGGAATTGTAGCTCATATGACATCACACCCAACTGAATTTAACCATAGCTCCTTCAAATATAATGATTAAACGTCGAGAAATTACAAGAAGATGGTTTCAATCCAAAAGTATCTCTGAAGCCATCAAGAATCGTTTTTTAATGCGAAATGATAGAATTCATAAAACATGCCACACTAAAACTTGACAAGAAGAGCTCATAAATAAATTCTGCTTGCAACAGGCTTCTGTCAGTTGCCATGAAGACAGTCTCAAAATGCATCATGTTGCCAAATAACTGATTTCCCTCAGGTTATGCATTAGGATATTTCATCAATTACGGAATCTATATGGACAAACCAATTATATGGACAAAATTTGCGTGAATGCTTATGCAAAGAGAATTGCATTTTTTTTTCTCCGAACACAACAGATTTATTGGATTTCAGTCGTCATGGGATGCATAAGTTAGTTGTTCCATTTACTCCTTGTTTCGTGAAGTCCCAAACTCAAAGTACAATTGTGATAAGTTGCACGTATGCACTAAGTAGTGTGTGAGATAGTTCAAGCTGAAACGAATGGAAACAGAGCAGGCATATGTTAAACAACTAAGCTTACACCTGCATATATCTCGAGACATAGCTTCATCGGCAAGAGAAAGAAGGCTTCATTGACATAAAGGAATTTTTTTGAATAAAGGGAGGGAATGCAGAACGCACCACCAAAGAAATCTTCAAGATGACATCAAGATTACTGAGTAGATGTCAGCAATACGATACGCTCAGCGGGACGGATGAAGGAGATTACCGTTTCATGTCTCGATGGGAAATATTGAAGAATGGGATTATGCACTATCCAAAAGGTGAAAGGAGCCGATAGTGAAACCCGTAAACGGAGTGATTTCGAACGAAGGCAAGCTTGTGTAATCGCTCCTCGAGTCTCGCTATAAAACTGTGCAGTTTCCTAAACAAGCTGAAAACAACGAATGTAAACAGGAACCTACCGCCGAATTTGGCTTCGATTTCTTCGATCTCGTTGCCTTGCGTTATTGTCATATTGACGCTGATTTGATTCGCCATGAGGATGAACCTTGTTAGTGGCAGGTAAAGACCCATTTCGAACCGGTCAGCTCTCCACTGGTAACGTCATCTGCGTTGCCCTATCACTAAACAAATCCACATTGTCATAAATCGACAAATCAACGTTTCAGAAGGTCAAGTGTATAAACGACAATCCACAAGTTGAAATGTCTCATTCACAGGATATGAGCACCGAACAACCAATACGTGTTGAACGAAAGCTGTAGATGAGATGGAAAGCATTAATGACCAACAATCACGCAGCACAACTTACACATCATATAAATAGTCAGCGGTCTTAATATAGAAGCAAATGTTTATAAAATCGTTCAGATGTCTAGCGGAGTTTTCGTAGAACTGCTTTAGTGATGATGAGCCATTGCTATTGCTGCAATCCTTAAAGAGTCTTTCAAGAGCGAATTGCTGCAAAAGATAAATTGATGAAGCAAATTCCCTTCTCAGTAGCGAATGAAAACTGCAAAACATCTAATGATAGAGTGAAAAATATCTTCACCTCTTCTAAATTTTAACCAGCCAGATACCACATAACACTGTTGACACCTCTTAGGACTCAAGCCAACGCTGGCCCCAAAACCCTTTTCTTTACATTCAAGTCATCACTAGGCACTCTCAAAAATTTCTCGAAGGTCTCGAGGTTCCGAAATTCGCATTGCCTTGAGAGGTTCAAAAAGGCTTCTATGTATTCACAAATCAATTCTATGAATCTAGGGACGCCCTGAAGATTTCACGACGTATCTCAAATCAACGCATACTGATCGCAATGATGCTCTAGATTACGGCAACAAGGGAATATTTGGAAACTTCCAAACTGGTACTAGTGGCTGTCCTAAGAACTTTTACTAATTCTCTGGAGTTTGTTAAATTCTGCAGCTCGAGGTGGTACGAGGATCAGAACACTTTGAGAATTTTCAGGAAGGTTCTACGCTTCGAGGGAATGGAAGTGGAGGGGAGGAGCGAGACGCGACCTTTCTGAGGCGAGTTCCCTCTTCTGTTCTATACTTTTATGTAGCGGAAATCAGACGAACATGGGCATGGAAGATTCGCGGTATGCGAAGGATGTTGCAATTCCACCCCATCAGTGATGGAAGCATTTGTGTTGATGAGAAGAAACTTCTGGAGAAAATCAGCTTGTATTGTAGAGTACATCGAAAAATCGGTATTAGACCTCGCAGTCTACCGTCGCTTGTTTCGCTCACTTTGATTCGCTGTACGAAGTGTGCAACATTTCCTATGACGCCGGTAAAAATCAGTGAACAAAGACCCGCATCTTTACTCATAGGTGGCCACTTCTTTAAGTCATGTGCAGAGGTTCGATCTCGCAATCGAAATCCTCTAAGTCAGAAGTTAGGTAAGCAACAGAAGTAGAGTTCAGTGGATATAAGGGCGACCTTACTGCATAGATAAGTAAGTCACATGAGGCTGCTCCAAAAATACTCAGTTTTTGAGTTCGTCTTTTCGAGAACCATTGTTCCACTTAGCAATAAAGGCCTTTCCACTCCTCACTAGGAGAACAACGAATTTTGCTAAAAGCGATTTGAAGGCCTTATTTTCCTAATTCAGGGCCGCAGTTTTCAAGACTTTAGTTTTATAATTTTGCGATGGCCTTAAGTACCAGCTCAAGCCTAGTGTTTCAATGCCAAAGATTATATATATATATATATATATATATATATATATATATATATATATATATATATATATATATATATATATATATATATATATATATATATATATATATAAATTCTTGAAGCCGCGAAGATTAGTAAGAATTGCCTCGAAAAGTGACACCCAACAGAGGATCACGTTTCATTAACACAAAGAGTGCAATTATTCGCAACATTTGTGGGAATGACGTGCATTTTCGACAGCATATAGACATTTATTATAAACAGGATTGACAGAGTTAAAATAGTGGCATAAAACAATATTGCATTTTTGATGTCACAAAAAGCTCATTGCATAACCGATTGCAATGCAAACTATATCTAACGAAAATGGTTTTGCCAATATAGATGCATGAAGGAATTAATTCGCAACGAGTTCGGAGCCTAGAGAAACTGACTTAAATGGCAAAGCTGTTTGCACACGTGTAAGAAAAAATTTGCCACTTTCTTAACGCACCTCAGGGAACAATAAGCGCAGCGTAATGAAGCTGCACGCAATGACAAGGTGAGCTAACTCGCTATAAGTGAAATGTTTACCATTATACTATAATGATATTGCATAATTGGAAATCTCCATCGAAATGCCAATAATTTTTGTTTTCCAATGCTCAAAAAGTAGGTGACCTGCTAAACACAATAAAGATGCGTTATAGAAGATCGTCGCGGCGGAAATGTCGGAGCAGTTATTCGCCAAATAAACTGTTTTGCTGATATATTGGACTGTTGTTGTAAAAAAAAAAAAAAAACAGTGCGACGAAGTGCTTTAGCGATTGCTTTGTTTCGAGAAAAACGCTAAACTTAAATTCATATGAAGATGACATGACTTGGTTGATCAAAGATGCAAAAGGCGATTTGAATGAGAAAACGAACACTTGCATTGCCGGTCTGAACGATAGCCAGAAATGGATCCTCAGAAAGCATTAAAAAGCTTTCGAAGCTAAGTGACGGTATTTTGACTTGGAAAATGATGGACCTTAGGATTTCACTGATTCCAGAACGCATTTCAGAAGTCTTCGAATTTTTGGTTGCCTTCGATTTTAAGGGGCAAAGGGCCTAGATTTCTGTGGAGTGTGCTCGTGATTTGAGTTTCTGAAAGACCTGGGATACATGAGAAGAGGTGCGTGGGAATAGCAGTGGGGTTCCGAAAATCGTTGTCCACAGTTGTAGAAATCCTTGGTTACACCGGTAAATACCGCTGTGTTAACGTGGCGCGTATTTGCGTATGGATGGTATAAGATAAAAACCTCTGTCCAAAAAGGCATTAAAGTTTTTGCATTGCAAGAATGCAATTCAACAGTTGTTTGCTGTGTCATTTTGCGTTTCAGAAGGCAATGTTTTCCTTTTGACGACGATCATCACATATTAAATTGGTTGTTGAATGACAAAATTAAAAGTCTAAATTGAAATCTATGTGGAGTTCTCTTATGACAGCGTTTAATGAATTACAAACAGCACCATTTAACCAAAACCTCAGTCTTACAGCATTGAGTGAAAATGTTGCTAACATTGGAGAGAAGCAAGAGATAGCGTTGCCATAAGGGCTTACACACCGCCTACAGGGAAGACTGAATGAAAAGCGAGCTAAGCGATATCTATAGGTGAAAAAGGAGCGCTTTAGAGCAGCCTGACGAAGAAAGGTGAAAACAATGAACTGCGATCAATCATTTAATAATAGAATGCCGAGCGCTTATTTAATGGCAGTGGAAACGGCAAGACAAAACGCCGCATTTCGAAATAGGAAGTTAGCTATGAGTGGGCGATCCGAATGCAGAACCATCTTTCATATCGAACTTGAAATCTGATATGAGAAGCAGATCGTGCCATGAGTAGAAGGCTGCAAAATGAGCGGCGATGCGATATCTTCTACACAAAAAGCAGCTTAATGGTCATAGTGTTCTTGTGCGTAGCCACTTATTCCCAACCAACGAAATGGTACTGTTTTCGGCTTCGTTTATTTCAAAGAAACTACGAGGGAGGGATGAAGGAGGGGTGAATGAGCAATGAAGGAGACATAATCTAGTTATACGATCCATTTTTTTACAGACTTCGAAAAATAGCACAAGGATCGTCCGTTCCAGCATATGAATGAAGAACAAACGAGCAATTTGGACAGCAGCAATTTTTAAGGTCCCGCAACGCAGCCATACCTCTGTAGGCTTAGGTCTGATAGAACCCTGAATTTTTAGTGCACTACAATGCATAAAACTGGTATTGCTTGGGAGAGTACAGAGGACCCATGAAAGAATATTTGGCATGTGATGATAGAACACAATGAAAATATAAACGAATCATAGCTGTTTAAGAGCTGAAAATGCCGCAGCAATGTGCGCAGAAGACGATGCATTTGTTGGAGTGCAAATGCGACAGAAAAGACGAGATAAGTAGCGCCTGACACATTGAACACTCTGCAGGCATAACACGTGAAAGTTGAAACCTCGAAGGAGTACTCAGTTTGATTTACAGTTACTTTTAATAGCGATGAATGATAGTACTTGTTCATCATGCATCTGCTTACTGAGGAGTTGCGCCTTTTTTGCCCAAATTGCAGAGAAATCACTGAAGTGACCTTCATTCACCTGCTTTCCGGAATAGCAGTTTCTTATGCATTCCGTAATTTCGATTTGCATTTAGTTTCTCTGTGTTTCCATTATTTTTCTCGAAATAAGTTATATTTGCGCTCATTGAGTGCACCGGGTAAAAGAAAAGAGGAGGCTAGCGTCTCAAATCTCCGCTAAGAACATGCGATAAGCACGGAGCGCATGGAAGGGGGGGGGGGGGTGATTTTCGCTATAAAAATGTCTAATTATATCAAACAGCGAATCCCATTAGTTCCCACCAGTGTTCGAGCACCTAAAGGGTAGTCTATTCGTTGCTCAGTGGAAATGCACTTTAATAATTTTTATACTTCTCTCATAAAAGGCTCGCCGCAGCATCGATTTAATTAATCACTCTCCTAGAGGAACACTCTTCCGATAGCAATGAAGCAATAAATCGTTTTACTTCTGAGCGAGCTAACTTCGACTTTAATTTTTGAAGTGCGGATTCCTGATCAGGATGCACCCGCCATAGAGGTGGAAGTAGCACTACATCATGACCTTCTTTGATCAGTAGGCCCTGTTGGAATTGCAGGCATCAGACTCAGATTTGTTAATCAGAATTGCTCCACTTCCTTGAAGTGGCACTGACATTTGCAGATAGCTACCCAGGATTATGAATGCTTCTGATATTCAGTGACAACTCTGGTGACTCAAGCCTCCTCCAGGTATTCGTCAATTTGCAAATTTCGATTCTCTTTTTATGGTCCCAAACTTTACTGGCTTCATTTAATTCCTGCACATGAAAGTCTGCATTCAGTTAAGTCTGTGTACGAGAATATATATATATATATATATATATATATATATATATATATATATATATATATATATATATATATATATAGTTTGTTTAGTAGTCCCAACTTGCAATGTTGTGGTGGCAAAATTTGTAGCGCAAGCTTACGCCATTGGAAGACCTTTTCTTATCTCCCTTTCATTACGATTCGCCCTGTTCTCATCCATTTAGGTGCTTAGATTTGTTAATCAGAATTACTCCACTTCCTCGAAATGGCATTGACATTTTGCACAACTTCCGGAACCGTTGTTCTGAGAGTCATGGTCTTATGCCTGTCAGATTGACGACCCTGAAATATGTGTCCCCTTTATGCTAAAGGTATCTTGAATTTTGCAAAATCGGCTGAAGTTTTGACGACGAGTGTGAGCAGCAGCTTGCATGGAACTTTCTTCAAAGCCCTCACCTAACACACATGGGCGGTGTTTTTTCTTCTAGGATCTTTTACTATTCATTATTTTCAGGTTGTGGATGTTGGTGTAGTGTTGATTCATAGTAATAGTTTAAATCTGATGCAAATTACCTCGAAGAGTGCGTCTCATACAACTTCGTTATCGAAATTTTCTTTAGACTAGTGGCTTTCATGTTGTTATCGGTGCCCTCCTATAAAGAGTCCTTCCATCTGAACGTTAATTCCGAAGTTCATAATTCTAAGTGTTGTTCTCAAGCACTCAGCCACTCTTGAGTACGTTTTCACGCAAGTTTTTCATACGTTTCTCACGTACGTATTCCTGAACTTCGAGCGGAAGCAGCAGTCTCACTTTCGCGATGCACGCCGCATTCATAAGCCATTAAACAACTTTTTATATTCATAAATTATTTGCACTTTCCATAAAAGAACTTTCAGTACACGAAGCTTTTTCACTTCTTGAAAAATGGAGGAAGATCGAAAGCATGAAGAAAGTAATGGCGAGTATGACAGTAACCACAGGAAGTTAGGACGACTGCATAGAAACCTCCTGATATCTTTAAAATTCAACGCGTTTCTCATCTGTACTCTTATTTGCTTTTGATTGGCTTTTCAGAACCTAGCATCATAAAAATTAACAATTCCTTTCACATGCACTCCCAGAGACCTCCAGACAGCCTTATGAGCTAAGTAGTGCCTCTTTTTGACACCGAAAGTCATCTTCAAAAAGAATTAAATACGACACATCCAACCTTGGCCAAGGAATCTCGACACTCCTAAATACGGAGTGTCCTTCTTTGCGTTTGATATATGCTGATCAATCTCCAAAGATCAGATCGATCTTCCAACTTAAACTCAAGTGCTTTCAAAATTTATAGGAGGAGTTGGGAAGTCTTCTTTCTTCATTTCGGCAATTTTTATCGATCTAACAGTTTAGGCATGACCAGACCTTTTCATGAATGACCCAACCATTAGACGCCGCGAGACCCAGCTGTTTACAGAATGTTTTCTGACTCTCCGAAAGCAATGAAATTTTTCGGGAGAGTCCAAAGCAGTTCTGTGTCTTGAATCTGGAATCACTGGGCCGATCGCGGAGATATTCCAAAAATTCGAATCTGAGGAGATGCCACTTTAAGGACACTGAAATTTCATTTAGACAGATTAAATTTTGCAGTTGTTCGAGTTTCATCAGAACCACCGACCCAATCGATCATCAGGAAATTTATTTGCAGCCTTCCGTCCTTGGGATCCGAAATTTCTTAGATATGGAACTTCTGCAGCCGGCGTGCCAGAGGAACTTGCAATGTGGCTTGAGACATACGGGAATGGAGCCCTTCGATTCTTGGATGCAGCTGAATCTAAGTCAGGTGGCCAGTTTTGCAGCCTCGATTTTTGCGTTCTGAATCTCGGTGAACTCCGGCTTCCAGCGCCCTAAGTGACAACAGAAGCGCAAGGTTTGGCCAGCAAGCAATTTCAGAACTTTAAACTTGCTAAATCTTCTGATGAAAAACCCACTAACAGTTTGCTGCTTACTGTTTTTGGTGTTTGAGCAACCGGCTTCCATGGGTAGACGAAATGAGAAATACACTAAGTTTACCTGTGCAATTTATTTCTTAGCATGTTTTTTTTTTTTCAAAAATGGCTTGAAAGATCGCGTTAGGAGATCGAAAATTTTGCGTTATTTAATGCATGTTACGTTGCTCCTATTTGCGATGAATGTACTTGACGATATAGCAGGGTCAATTGTTGCGGCTAAATTGGGCTTCTGAAGTATTGTAGAAACCCTGATGAGCCGGCTTCCCCGAAGAAAGCAAGTCGAAAGGGAATCAAATTATAAATGTTCTTTTTATCGGATGTGCGATCATTTTCGCTAGCAATTGCCAATATTCAGG
The DNA here is from genome assembly GCA_013433145.1 of Ascaris suum. Lineage (NCBI taxonomy): Eukaryota > Metazoa > Nematoda > Chromadorea > Rhabditida > Ascarididae > Ascaris > Ascaris suum. Next base: position 8,564,222 of record CM024174.1, read on the forward strand.
TAGAAGTACAGACCCGACTAGTACAAGAAACAGAGGTCAAGGGAATGTATTTAAGCGAACATGGTGACCCTTAGAGTCTTCCGGCATCTTTGATCGAATAATTACGAAATGTTGAGTTACAGCTGATGAGCTGTTTAAAACGGCATGAAAATATTCCTCCAGTCTCTTCAGCCCGTTACGGGAGCAAACATTTTTATTTACTAACTCCAGAGATTTGCAACGCTCCTATGATTTCTTGCGACGTTCCTTCCTAATTTCAGCTTAATCTTCGCTCCAGGAAGCAAGGCCTCTGATGTTTCAGCTTACAAATTAAGTGACCAAAGACTGCAGTTTTGTTAAAGGCGATTTGAAGTGCTTCAGTTTTTGGCAGGTATGATAAATACGCCATTATAATGCTCCTAATGCACCTACAGATTATGCGAAGCAATCAATGGCTTTCGTGCGCAGCGCATCTCAGATGACGCGATATATCACCTCGGAGATTTGGCGAAATTGTCCACCAATGGTTGTAAAAATGCGTCGAGATGACATATAATGAATCGCACTCATTAAAACACAAGCAATATGGCAATAAGCCGCCGTTTGTTAAAAAAATATGTGATGGACGAGCTATTTTGATCGGTGAATTTTGAAACGGGTTGAATTATTGAAAATACTCTTGTTGATAGCATCAGAGGAGTGCGTCTCATTTCACCGAAAACTGCGAATCGCTATATCGGAGAAGTCACCGCCGCTTTCAAACAGCAACAACACCAACAAAAAAAAGCTGATTCCATTTCAATATCTCATTTGTGTTGCAGAGATCCTGGCTTGTGTTGGGTTTGGACAATTGCTATGCAGGCTTAGATTTGCAAGGGAATCGCGTCTTGCCTCAGCACTGCTCATTCTCTCTGCCCTCTAGGTTTAACGTTGTATCCAGAAAAGTCGATAGCAATGTACACCATTCTTAATTTGCTTTCCGGCGCAATAAAAGAAAACTTGGGCCTGATACATTAATTTTTGAGTAAGATTATATATTATACAGAGGAAACTTCGGTGGTCTTATTCCTTGCAAATCTTTTCAAATCGTTGGCACTGATGGCATAAAGTGCACAGCAACTAACTGTTACAGTTGGTCTTCAGATTGTATGCTGATTACTTGAATCGTGATGCGCAAGAAACATGAAATTTTGGAATAAAATGCGGAGCAAATTTGAGAGCAGTCGTCTTAATTGGCAATATGCAAAATTCATAAATTTGCACTGAGAGTGAGTGAAAGGCACATGCCTACGTGATTCATAAGGCACTTGTTTTAATCTAAGAAATTACTGACAGCCGGAACCGCTGCCGGCAGATGCTCTGAACAGACATGTTGTATAGGCGGAAACGAGAAGCGCTCGACTGAATTCACTCGTTGCCGTCAATAAAATGACCTACAGCTGCTCATACTCGAAACAGTGATAGTGAAAGCATGTAAGCGGACGTCATCCGAATGGAAATATAGCTAGTAAGGACAGAATCACGTCAGTGGCGGAAATCAAACGATGAAATTACAATGAATGCAACTCATTCTCCAATGAACTGAATGTAATGCAGCTGACAGCTCTAAAGAATTTTTCCGCTCACCTCTCATAGAGGTGTTCCCTATATATTTGAAAAGAGCAATTCGGCACATAATTCTCTGAATCAAACTGAGTCTCAGAATGTGAGCTAGAGAAAGTATTGTCACTAATAAAACTGCGAATTTCTTTGCTACCTATTCGCAAGTATGCGCCACTGGGCTTTTTTGAGCTTTCGACACTTTTTTTGATTGCTGGTAGTTTTTGGAAGCGTCCGCACTGAAGCACAAATATTGTAGCAAAAAAAAAAACAGCACCACGACGTGACGCAGCATAGAAAATGTGTGAACACTGTTTCAAACTGTTAGACCTCTTGAGTGCTCTTTGATGTGCCCAGGAAGAGCGCAGATTCGCACTGCAATCTCGGAGATGAGGGGAAATTAAATTCATAGTGAGACATCTTTGCACAATTTTTTGCCCGCGACTCGTTAATTTGTTTCTATGGCATTGCATAAATGTGAAAACGGCTGTCGTTCAACTGATCACAACCTGTTGGCTATCAAATTGGAATGAAGCGCGACAGGCAATGTCAAAAAAGTGCAGTTTTCTTTCAGAAGAAGCGTTTGCTACCATTTTGGAACAAAACCGCTCAATTGCACAAACGACGTCGGAAACGGAGTGACTTCTCTGATGGGAAGCAAGTTCTTCAGCAGAAGGACAGCTGAAAAACGTGAATGAATGCCCCAATTGCTGGTCACACAACGCTGCCCACTTATCTCTTTACGAGAATGCTGTTACACTTAAAATGAAAGATTTTTATAAATTTTGCCACATTATCGCACCGTTGGGGTTTGAACTGCTGGCAACATAGAATGTGCCACGATAACAGAAAAGTTACCTCATCATAGGAATAGGTAAATTTTCAGCAGTGTTTACGGTAAGATGTGCCAAGCGCGCCGACAATAAAATAGCGTACCCAATTGGGTGGAATAGAAATAGTCCCATTCATAGAAAATCCACTGAACACGGACAATTTGCTGGAATACCATGAAAACAGGTTTTTCTTGGCAAACGGACTCCTCGTGCCTGTAGACATTTTCATGACGAACTATTATGCTTTCAAGAACCTTTCTAAGGGGCACATTAGGAACGCCTAGCTAAGTGGAATAAAACGCCAAAGAGTGAAGAAGGCAGTGAAAAACGAAACTTCATTAAGAGGCACGATCTGCAGACTTATCAAGCGCAACAACGAACCAAAACTCCTGTGGCTTCCATTCATGATACATGAAGAAAATCTAATTTCTTGTTATGAATGAGACATTTGGAAGAAAAATTTCGGTAAACTTGAGGATGCATGAATGCTAATGAGTGGAAGTTATATAGTAAAATGAAAGGAAAGAAAGGAAGTTTAGCTAAGATTTCAGTGGGTGAGCGCTGGTTGTTTAAAGGCGATCCCCATCTCATCGCTGGAAAGACCTTTTGAGATATCGGGTGCTGTAGTGCGAGGCCAATTAAAACGTCTCGTTGTGTAACCGATTTGATTTTCCGTGATAAGTGATCTCACATCCGGCTGATGACTTCAAAATTTTTTCGCTCCTCTTCGGTGATGTAATTTCAACACAGCTCTGAACTTGGGAGCTAGTAAAAGGTATGACAAACTTCTCGGTTTATCCGACGTATACAAGGTGTTATAATTTAGTTCAGGAAGGCATGTGTAGGAAAAAAAATGCACACGTTTCAGTGTACCAGTGGTTACTGTCGTTTTCGAAGTAATCTTCTTCCGCAACTGCGCAATAACTTGAATGCTGCTGCCGTTGCTGGAAATGTCAGTGAAAGTGTATTTCTGGGGGATTCTTGCGTTCCCTCACCACGCTACGTTGGATGATGCGAACGTGTGAATATCTTCATTCTTTTCTTGACAGCTTTTATTTTGAATATGAGCTGGAAGCAACAAAATGCGAAGTCAGGAGATAAGAGATGAACGATCCAATTTCGCAGCTCGTTAGTTAGTAAATATGTAGTGAAAAAATGCAGAGCATAGTACGATGAAAAAGGCAAGCATATCATGCTCGCCGTTTAAGATCACACTTGTGTGCTTTGCATCTAACACAGGGGGATAGTCTATAGAGAATTCTTTGAATCAGAAAAGACAAACAACCAACACTGCTACTCGTAATTGCTGAAAACGTTACAGGGCTCAACTCGAAGGAAATGTGCTGAAATTTGGTTTGATAACGAAATCGACGACGAGATAACTACCAAAGTTGTGATGCGCTGTATTCGCAATATTCTGGTCGAAAAATCAATGGCCAAATTCGACCATTCATCCTATTCACCTACAAAGAAGAGATTTTCAGGAATTTCTGACATTCGGTGTAACGCAACAAGAGAAATAAAGAGCGCTCCTGCAACCAATTTCCTTGTGGACAGTTGCGAAAGCGCATTACGCCGAATACGACGACAGCTACTGATACACTAGCGATCACTTTAGCAGCAAACTCTGGGATGGATTTCTCATTTATATTTGTGGTGTGACTCAGTTATCAGATATTTCTTTTTCGTCCCTTATATTTCCTTTTCAAAACCCAATTTCTTCAAGTCTTCGAAAGCCGTGCTTGCAGTCTGACTTATATGGTTTCAATCAACCTCCCTGTTCTTGGGTCTAAACATTTCAGTGCTGTCCTTGTAAGAAGATGCGAAATATTCAAATATTTTTTTCCCCTTTTTATATGTAAGGGAATTTATTTTGTGCTGTGGAAGCGTCCGTTGGCATTCTTCGTTTACTTCATATAATACTATTTGCAACTGTTACAGTAGTTTAAAGCATCGCCAACATCTAAAGAAGATGATAGGTTTTAAAGATTGAAGAGAAATCTCTTCCATACAATATGCAGCGTTTTTGATGTTTATTACCACGTAGTGTGTCTCCTCGCCATGTTAGTCACTTTTAGCAAATCAATTAGAAATATTTCTAATTAACGTGCAGAAAACGAAGTGAAGTTAGCACAGATGGGCTGTTAGAATGATGTTCTCAAGAAAGTGGAGCAAACGCTGCAATGCCCTTTCCAGGATATTTCTACTCTTTATTTATCTTTTCTTCGGATATTAGGCCAAGACATATATATATATATATATATATATATATATATATATATATATATATATATATATATATATATATATAAGGTTGAAATAACTGTTTAGCGTCCTCATTGCTAATGGATATAAGAAGTACAAGCGAACTACTTGAACATGATTTTTACTGTTATGCACAAACAAATAGAACACTGCAATGATTCAAATAATATGCAATCGAAATCTTTTTGGGCTGAATACTAAAGCAATGCGTTTATGGTGTGCATCACTTGTAATTTCTCTCAAGCAACGGAATAATAAACAACTACTAGAAGACAGAACGACATATATCCTGCTTTGTATTAATTGCAAACTTTAGTGATACAACATGCCGTTATATGCTAGGAAGCACAAACGATTATGGAATTGCACGCATTGAAGTCGGTTCCCAAGAGCGCAACTCTGAGAGCGCAAAGATTGATCTCTTCTTGCCTATATGGCACATTTTTTAAACGGAATTCATCTCGTGGGATTTACGAATCGCTTAGAGGTCGATAATATCTCTCGAATAGCGATTTTCGCGAACTTAGCGAAACATATTTTCGGGTCCGATAAACTGCAAAAATACTCTCATCTAATGAACCAAGCAAACATATGAGAGCTAAAAGGCTGCTTGAAGCAGCAACTTTGCTTCCTTGTTCACTCTATGAGCTGAAACGCCTATGCAGAGAAAGCACAATAACATTTTCTTACAAATCATTTCAAACAACTCATTTTAACCACAATTAAGCCAGTTCGTGATGTGATCGGTCCCTGTAGTCTCTGCCGATGATCAAGTTGCAGCCTGTCACCACGCAGTTGTACTAAAAGTTCGGAAGATAAGGCTAGCATACAGTCCTGCTTTTAAGCAACAAATTAACGAGCAGACTAAATCTTTTCTGCGTTGAATTCATTCAGTAGAACGATTGCTGCAGCTTTCGCTTCTCAATGCGAAGTATGCCCACTAGTAGGGATCGTTTGAAATCTTTTTGGTTGATGACGACGTAGTGAAATCCGATTTGTGTTTCCATTATCAAAATATACCGATGAGTTCAAAGGTGGGCGGCGAAAGGATCCGGTTGATTAGCCTAGCGATCACAAGTTACAGTGGTGTCACTTTCGACTCGAAAACTTTCATCTGAGAATCACTTATGCAGAAGATCCATCATGAAATTTGTTGTTAGCGAGACGTTGATTTTATTCTGCGTTGCTCCAGAAATAAGCGCATTGAATTTATTGCCCCTTTATTGCGGGTTTCGAATAAAAATACATGAAATGGCACATATTCAGAGAAAATGAGCAAAGGCACAAACGGAAATGGCGAGCGATAACAACGTTGAGAAATGTAAATAGTACTTCTTCAAGGCTCCACTCTAGGCTGATGCTCTCTACACTCTATGAACAGTACTCATAAGGTGCCTCCATTGGGCTCGGAAGCTACAGTAGAAGATTTCTCAATTGTGCAAAAAATGGAACTCATTACATATCTGAATGCTTCCTCAATAATGCAATATTCGCTCGGCTTGGAGAGCTGACTATCTGCTCGAAATTCCCTGTAATACAAGCTTGATTACGGGAAAAATTTGAGGTAAGACCTTGCAGCGAGAAGTTCGGGTAAGTAACTCTCTCTCCCCGAAACGGGCCACCACATCATTAGCGCGGGTGTGGCTAGCAGGCTATTGCTGTTCAATTTATGACACTCTCATCTCAGAATGCCTCTGCTGCCCAACATTAGAAGGTTTGTTGATTATGGAAAAAAGGTGTTCGGAGATGTGAAGAAGCATAAGACAGTCATCAATGTGGTGCTCTTTCAACCAAAATTGCCGTCAATAATCGTGACCATGCAACAGTGCATATAGTGCTTATCGTTATATATATATATATATATATATATATATATATATATATATATATATATATATATATATATATATATATATATATATATATATATATATATATATATATATATATATAATTCATCAGTGAAACGTAATTACTAGCGGAAAAATGTGTGGAAGATGAAAACAAAAGCAAAAGCAGTACAGCAAAGATGGATCTGTTAATGAGAGGGTTAGAAATAGCTGAATAACGAAAATCGGTACAGTGATGTGCTTGCGAAATAAAGCAAAATGACGTTTATTTTAAGTGCACTACTTCCGTAACGGAGATCCATTACACTGTGAAAGTGAGCACATCCGCTGCTCTCGACGACCATTTTCTCATTCGATGCATCAGAATGCATCTTTACCCGTTGCTCGTGATCACGATTCACAAAATTTCGATGATCTCATACAGCACATCAGACGGAATGTACACTACCGAATAGAGTGACTACAACTAAAGGTATTAGCACAAAAATAGCACATAAATAAACTGACGAGTTATTTGCAGTTTTCGATCATCAGCAGCAGTTAAACATTTATTCCTTTGGGCGCGACTACGAGGTTATGCTCAATCACTGCACTGAGAGCCACACTCTTCATTTATATGGTCATTTACACGTACCGTTGCTGATTCGCCTTGGTGTCTCGGCAGATAAATTTCGGCAACATGAAAGATTTCGTTTAAGCGGCAGTTGTAATATCAGCCGCCCAGATTTAATAGTTTAGTTATGGTTTGTGCACCTGCAGGTACGCTAATAGGCAAATTGAAATTTTGAGCCACTTCATTTGTGCACTCGCTGGAATGCATCCTGCTAAGAGCTCACATAATGCATCGAGTCACCATACATTTTCAAGAACCACTCGAAAAATTCAACTCAAACATTTCTCAACTTCAGTCTTTTCTAACCCCTTCCTCTGTCTTATAACAAATGCGCGCAAATTATACGAGGGGTATTTATTGTACTTACGGTATTAGCAATGCTTTTAGTGAGATTAACACCAGATCTATCAACTTTTCAACAGCTTTTGTGAATTTCTACACGCAGTTCAAACATTTTACGATGTTTAGGCTTGAAATTAGTAAATCGACCAAAAAAAGAGAAATAATGAAGATAGCAGCACGAAGATGGACCGAAGAAAAGAATGAAGCACATACGAGAATACGAAACGAAGAAGAGAATTAGATATTACGATGGATAAATATTTTAAATTCAATGATCACGCCAAATGAAATTGTTGATAGTATTCTTGTAATCAATTGCATTACAGGTGAAGGATGTAGAAATTTGAAAAAACATTTACGCCTTTATGTTAAACTGTAAAAGTACTAAATTGTATGTGTTCGTTCGACCACCTTTTTCCTAAACCGTTAAAATGGAACGCAATTTTAACACTGCAATGGACGCGATGCACTACTATTGATGAGACTTATACACATGATATTAGATTGTGGAATTTCTTCGTTGCGAATTGAGAATCTAACGCTTTTTCTTCATTTAAGAGCAAAAGTGTTGCGGTTGAATTTCACTCAGCACATTTTTACGAGTGATAAATTGTGACACATTTCATCAATAAACCGCAAATTGCAGGGAAATTTTTCAATAACGCAACAGATTCGGGATTGTTGGCAATTTCTCTCTCAGCTAAACTCTCGGATTAGAGCTCTCTCTGCGGAAAAGTTTTGTACGTTACATAGTTGTGCCAAGCAACATGAAATTTTTAAACAGCCACTATGATCGCAATTGACAAGGAACAGATTCTTGCCCACAAACCACCCACTAGCATCTTGAGGACACCAACGGTGTTGATTGGAGGTCATATGGGCGAGTATGCAATTCCGAAAACGCCAGGTCATTAGCAAATCTCATTAGCTGGGTTTTTTTTGAAAAACACCGATGACAAATATGCTCTTCCCGCAGATCCAGAACCTTCTGAGTGCATCGATAGAATCGGTGGGCTTTCTGCTTCAAAACTGCTTGATCGTATAATGTGCTCTGCGCTTAATTGTGACGATGTTTTTGTGCAATAGAAAACACGCATTCCGAGATATGTATCATCTTCTCCCTTATAAAACGAATCACACATTTGCATCTTCTATAATATTTTATGCAATTATTGAACATGCTCTTATATGTCAACTGACACCATTCATAGCATATTGCAGTTCATATTTCAATTCTTATTTGCAGCGACACTTGCCTAGAGAACATAAATCCACATTCAGTTATCAAGTGGCAGTCACCCAGAAGTGCTTTCTTTTGAGTCTGATTGCCGAAAATTCATTCAAGAGGTCAGCTGCTTCAAAAATCTCTTATTCAATTGGAAATTCGTTCCTCTTTGCATGCGATATTTAAGCGTTGTTTACAAACGCCCTCAATCTTCAAATACGTGAGTGGCGAGGCAAGTCGCTTAGCACTACCAAATATGCACTTTTCCAATCCGCCTTGTTCAAGCACTACTCTAATTCGATGCAGAGCCACTTAAAAGCAGTGATTAATTCATCACAACTGATCGCATTATTAACTAGAAACTGGCGGGTCCAGAAATGCAAAACATTTCGGTGAGCGCAGTAAATTGCTCGGATAATCACTGTCTAGTTGACATATAGTCACTTTAGATTAGTGACGATTTATCTCAATATCAGCAGTCTGCTCTCAAACGTAATGCCACTGATTGCGTTATCACATACGAACCACAAATTGATAATCCTTCTTCTACCTCGCATGACTCACATCCTAAAATTCAATATTGGATAATTCATCCTCTTCGCTCCAAATTGAGCCGAGAAGTAGAGTCACAAATGCGCCTAATGTGGTAAGAGAGGTTCATGAACATTCACCTCTAAGTGTCCAGATTTCGCCAACTGATGTGGAAACTGGGTGCCTCATTCTCAGTCTTACTAACAATAAGTAATACTTGTCAACATGTTTGCCGAGTACATAGTACTAAATATTCGTAAAAGAAGTAAGCAGCGTAATTAATGATAAATGGGCCACAACTTGAAAATAATAAGGCAGAAGTTTTAGCCGCAAAGATGCGCATAACAATATCTAACAATTGTTGAGGTAATTAGATGCGTTGTAAACAGCAGTTTAATAGCACTGCAAATAGCAACTAATAACTGCTGTCGCAGCGAAGAGGAAACCGTCAAATTAACGTCGCAAAAGAGCAGAGAATGAACGAAAGGCAACGAATTTTACTCAAGAAAACGGAAGACGCGAATTTGTCATCGTTGCATCATCGAAATCCATCACTGACCAACTAAAGCACGCTTCACTGCCAATTTATCTTTTGTAAGCTCAGACTTATTCAATAATTAAGCGCGGTTTTTATTCAAAAGACGATAACTAGAATCGGATGACTGCGACGATGCGCTCTACTGAAAATTGCAGAAAGCACACAACGCAATTTGTTTCACAAATGTATGCATGTGCTCGATTGGTGGCGAACAGCTTCTCTGTCGACTCTATGCGTTAGTGGTGAAGCGATTAGAAACTTGATCGTAGAAACCATAGGCATGATAATGGTGAACGATAGTGTAGCTAAATAATATCCGGGAAGTAACAAGACCATTGAACCTCTTATTGCAGTTATTGAGTCGCTTAGAAGCACAATTATTGGGGTGATTATTGCAACTCGTCTTAGAGTAAAAGCATTTAAAAGGTCACTTAAACGAGATTTTGCAGTGATCTTCTAAGAGACATCGCGGAAACGTCAACGCTTTCTAAACACGTCATGGAGAATTATAAAAACGCATGTTGAAGCCGCTCATAGTTGTTGAAAAAACTGTTATGTTATAGTTCTCCGTTTCGTTTATAATTAAAACGTTTCAACAACTCAATGGTCGACATGTTCAAAACTAAGCAATGTAATTTCAAGGCGCTTTCAAGTTGGCACTCATTTGTGTTATTTGCAAAAATGAGCTAAAAATGGATCAGTTTTCGTTCTCTGCTTGCTGTGACCGCACTGTGATTTCACAGTTACTGATATATGTGGAAATAAATATCCGTTGTAGGCCCCAAGGCTTCCACTTTCCAGTTTCTAAACAGACCAAGGTGTATAATGACGCGTATCCATATTAATGAACATTTCAATCAGATTCTCCTGGCAGTTTGCTTCTCCTCAAAAGAAACCGATCGGTCGTCTCTGGTTGCTACTTCGAGTGCAGTAACCAAAGGCCAGTCAAACCTGCATTAAGTGACACATATACATTAGAGCACACACATGCATAAGCAAATGTACTCCTAAATAATATATAAACACTATCAGAAATGCAACGCCTACAGCAGTCCCTGAATTGAGAACCATTCATAGAATATGCGAAGATTCTAAAAACTCGAGGTACATCATGTAAAAGCTGACGACGTGTGACGTGTCTAAGCAACACAACGTGAGTATTGAACAACGAACGCGAAGTTTGAGGGATAAAAAACAAACTGAAGTATGATGCAGTGTGAAGGATTATTGAGTGTGTGGACGCAATAGTCATAAACAGTGACCGATTCGAGAGCAAGAGCCGCTTAAAATGCTTATCGCCAATCATCCGCTCACACCTCAAGTTGGGTCTTGCTGACAGTTGAAAGGGTGCGGTGGTGTGTGAAATTGACGCGAATTTGATGCAATGATTGCACAAGAAGTACACTGCCGTAGCCGGGCAATTCAGCGTAACGAATATCCCTATGGAAGTGGGCTTATGAAATAGTGTCCGAGCAGCTTCTTTCTTGCAGCTATGACAAATTTGAGAATTATAATATATATATATATATATATATATATATATATATATATATATATATATATATATATATGTACCTCTATCCAACTCATTATATATAATCGAAATTATTAGTCATTGGCTTCGTCAGAATGGAAATCTACTGCTTTATATATATAGCAGAAAGACAGCTGACGAAAAATTTGAAAAAGAAACGAAGAAACAGTACCGGAAAAAGAAAAAAGCGAGGTGTGAGAAAGAATCAATGGTGAGAAAATGGAGAAACAGTGGAGTGGAATAAACGCAGAAATAAACGCAACAGATTGTGTCCCTATCGAGAAGACTCAACTAACTGACGCAATCTTGTTACGCTGCATAAGTGAACGACGCCTAGCAAGTTTTGGTTAAGTGGTTATTTGTTCCCCGTCTAAAATCGCAACACATTTCCGGGCAAAAAACTCATTAAACTGCCAATTCTATCGAGAATAAAAGATACCGATTGAAATCCAATTCTCTCGACGCAGGTACATTGTGAATTCAAATAAAAAAGTGAGGCGCTTTGCAAATTAAAAAGTGCATGGGTGCCACAAATAGCAATTGGAAGGAGACATATGCTGCCTAACATCATAGCTAAATAAAGGGTTTAGGGCATTTTTGCTTCTTGCTTCGTCCCAAACTATGTAAACTTAGCGTGCTTAAGCTGTATAAGATGGATTAGCGCGTCTTTTTTCAAGTTTCGCGTCGTGGCCTTCATTTCAGACCTAAGTTGGTTTGCCAGCGGAACGCATTAAAAATTACTCAACGAAACGCTTTGCAGATGCAATATGATGACGTCGCGTCTCGTTCTCGATTGCCGCTACTTAAGTCCCCACTTAAGTTGGTTTCAATAATTTTCAACTTTTTTTCCTCCTTCCTTATAAGCATCTAGCTCACATTTCTGACCTAACGAAGATCGCTCTATAACAAAGTCGGGCTCGACTGTATTGTCAACTGCATGGAACCGTAATAAGAGAATAACAGCCTCTTTCAGCATGCCTGCTTGAAAGAGAGGACAAACTGCTAAAATACGTTCTTTATGAATAAAGTAAGTTGCAAACTAATATAGGCACACATTATTCATAACGACATATGGAATAGGTTTGATAGGGTTATGTTGGATATTTTCTTCTCGTTCCAGATGTGCTGGTAATTGCAGCTGATTTCTCTGAATTCAAACCCAGTGGCGCAGCAAGAAGTCACATGAATGGTAAGCGATGTGGAGGGTGTTCGCTTATCTAAAAGAATGAAATTCAGATCCTTATTCCCCCCTCCCCCCCCCCCCCAGCTTGTTCACAAATGTGGAGCACGCCAAACTAGAAAAAAAATGTTGTACATAGTCCGCATGACGATAACTTGACGTGAATGAAAATCCCTTTACTGTTACATGCAGAAAATTGGTTTTCCACGATGACCGCTTATAAATAGTGGAAAGAGATTCCATATCATTTGCTTTTTGATAATCAATGAGTGAGAAATCGAAAAGTCGATTACATTCAAGAATTTAAGCACAAGAAAAAAACCTAGTAAATAACGCCTAGTAGTTATTTTCTAAATTGAATGATCCAAGAAAAAACTTCGCGCATTTAATGAAGGGTGGGCCGACATTTCACTAGTTGCAGATAAAAAATTAATCAAGCATAAATGCAAATTTCTTGATGATTTAACACGGTGATAAAATGCACACTTATGTCATGCTGAAGTCATCAAGCTTTCCTTGTACCATCGGAGTATGGGAAGGAAGGCAGAGGTTCCAAAACCGATGTTTAGCCATGACTGAGAATCCAGCTGACACAACAGCAGTTTAGAATCGATATAACAACATGCACCACTATCGGATACCACTCTAAGGAAGGATGGACAGGATATACCTGAAGCTTGCCCGTCCTTTCTACACACGCTGCATTAATATTGTCTTTATGAGCCCAGTCCTCGAATCTTACAACACTTCTACTTGCCCTCATATAAGCAACTCATCTGTCACAGCATTACGACATCAACACCGCTACACCCAATTCAGTTCTGGTGAAGCGACGCCCATTAGTGCAATTCTCGGACAGAGAGCGAAGAGCTAACTTTGCAATTCTGTTCGGTAAATCGAATATTTCTTGAAATTTTCATCCATTCAACTGATTCCCCTACCCACGAACAATATCTCACTGAGCGTATCAGAGAAGACTCCATCTCAAAATGGAGTACCCAACATCGTCCAGTCATCCATTGTGCACCGATAGTACATCACATGTCTAAAAATATCACATGGCGGTCCCTTCGCCCTTGATCGGTGATGATCGCGCTTCATTCAAATACTACATGATTTTGCACACATTGACAAGTTCGCCCTTCTGAGTTTGCGATGAATACGGCGAACTTCAAGCAGTAAGGTAATTTACCGTTAGAGGCGCAGCAAACCAAATCAGCTTTGCTACGACAGTTTATAGAGAACAATCCATCAAGGAAGGTAGGGAAATCAGCAAGAGATACGTTGATAGCTGCGCTGAAATCTTAGGCAGGTAAAACAGATAGTGGAACTATCCAATGTGATGAGCAAAGAAGAGACTCGCCAAAGACTTCTTTACGTGGTGAGAAATCAGACATGGATTGACTGTCACTTCATGGAAAAAACAACTAAACTCTGCTGCGATTTATAAGAAGAATTGAAGAAAAAAATAAATAAATCGACAGTGTTTTCCGTTTTCAACAAGGCGGATCTGTCCACAGTGAAACTTCGACGTCTTCATACTGTTTCTTGAAATATCTCTTCCTGGTCCCGACCGCTGTGTCGTTAAAGAAATCACGTGCACCTGAGGACAAATGTCGTTTTTTTGACTATCAATATTATTCCTTGCCAGATTCGTACTCCTCTCCGAACTCCCTCGTTTCTGCACCCAAAGGCTGTCAGAGAATTGTGATTGGATTGCGACTATCCATGAGAGTTCCAATTATATAATACACAAAGAAAACACAGGTTCCGAATTGAAAAAAAAGCAAAAACAATGAAACAACTTTGTCAAAAGTTGTAGCTTTCATAAGCAACTCATGTCAAAACGATAACCTTATGGAGGTTTATAAGTAAATAAGCCAAGCCCAGCCATCCTCACCTTCAGAAGTAAGGAATTTAAAATTAAGAGTTGAAAAACGAGTAGCTGGGCTATCTCAAACAACACAGCAAATCGGTGGATCGTAATCGTTAGCGAGTTCTGCGAGCTTTGTAGGCATGCTTAGGAGGTGATATGGCGTAGAGTTAAACCGGAGCAAAAAAATACTGCGACCTTTATCGAACATCAGAAAATTTACACGTCATTTCTATTAGCAACTTACAAGTGCTCAATTTCGTCTCTATGCCATATAACGCATACGCCCACATCGACGTTGCCGAAACAGCAATTAACGTCGCTCAGTGATAGCTATCGCTGAACGTTTATTGAGCACTGCTCGTTTTTGTGACATAATTCTCATTCAATACTCATCGCTTGCTCTGAATACTTGCTCAACGTTTGAGAGATATGAATCATACATCCCGATGAATGCTTCGCGTATAAATTGCAATAAAACTTGCATAGGGAGAAATTTGCCTAACTCAACAACAGAACTTATGCAAATGAGAATGAAAGTTATTCCTCTGCGATACTAAAAGATTTTAAAGCTATTGCGAACTTAAGTAAACTGAGGCAAAGCATTTTCTAGAACTGAACAAGCTAACTGTCGCAGTCACGAGCAAGGAAGTGATCATGATAGTTCCAGGGCTTAACTGTAGTAGTAAAATTGAAGCAACCAATCTCACATTTATGAGTGCTCTCGCGCCAGCTGTTTCGCTCAATGTAATACTATTAACTAAAATTAAGCTCATATAGTGCTCATCTATATTTGCCCTATTATAATGCACTTCCGCATGTATACATATTGCAATCTCCGGATGAAAATCAACGGTAAGGCGAAACATGGACGTTTCGCAATTCATAAAAGATACCATGGATGGTTTTTTGTGAATGCGCAGGTTGAAATGCACATCAGCTCTAATAGCTGGTGATGAACAGAGAAACAGATGACGATCAGTTCCGACCGCTCCGCTGCAAAAGATTGAGAACGATCTAACGGTTATTTAATGTTCCAACAAGCCTTAAGTTTATCCAAATGAGAACTTATAAGATCGATAAGAAGAAAGCATATTCGGCAGGAATTCAGTGAGCGAAAAACTGTTAACAATTAGTAGTTTCAAATGAATTGAGTCTTTGAACGAGTGAAGTTGTGGCTATATAATTATACAAAAATAAATGGCAGTTTTTGGCATCAAACGGTTGGAAGGATTTCCTTATTATATTTGCAAGTAAGACGCTGAGACAAGAAAGGCAATAGACTTGTGTCACCTCTATTACTTTCCGAATGGCAAACGCAATTACGATGGAAACCACGAAATAACATTTACGCAGTTCAGACAACTATAAAAAATTAAAGATAAGGCACTCTTTCAACCCACATACTGACCCGGGAAGTTTATTTCTCATACGGTCTTTGGCCTGAGATTTAAAGAAGTTGCTTTCTCGGCATTTCAATTTGAAAATCACTTCAGCTTTGCAAAATCAGCGGTCCCTTCCACCTTTCAGACCAAACAAAAGCTGACATTGCAGCACAGTACAAAAAAATTTGTGCATGCGACGCACAATATGCAGGGCAAAAGCCATCACTGTCGATTACCTCATAATACCTACGACACCCCGCAAATTTACAGCTCTTCATGATTAGCTGTCGCAGTTCTGGTCATGCCTCGAATTATATCGAAATCGTATTTGTTCATCGACTCCCAAAATGCAATCGTTTCGTTGAATAAAACCTCCTCCATTACAGTTCGTGGTCGGAAACGCAGGTGCCTTCCAGGATGTTCAGGAGTTGTCGGTGCCCATTCTTGAACCTCGCTGGATGGATTCCTAAAAAAAAGAGGAACTTTGGCATGTTAGTGATCTGAAGAAGAAGGAAAAGCGAAATTCAAAGGAAGAATATAACAACAGCGGTTGATAATCGTTTCCAGGCGTGCACACCGTAACATCATCAACCTAGAACTCGCTCGAGACGTTCTCAACAGATTTTCTCCATTGATAATTCAGATGCCCAAAGATTAGGTTGACCAAGATATATTTTGAGCCTATGTGAGTTCAAGATAATAAGGAAAGAAGTCTTATTAACGATGTGATCCTGCGGATGGAGTGCGGCCGGGGGGGCACGGAGGTTTCGCCTTTGCGGGTTGATATTACATGGGGAAGGATATGACCGTATAAACTTTAAAATGCCAAAGTTATGAGGTGACAGCAAACGAGCTCAGTCCTACAAGTTCCGGGAACTCTTCGACCATGAGAATTTCTGAGGCGATGAGTAAGAACATAAGAGCTCGGCAGCCTCCGCGGTAGTGGTGAGGACAACACTATTATGTAGTGCAAAGAAGCATCAATCAGGTTTTTTTTAATTACAAAGTTGACTCAGAACAGGCTGTCGTGTGGTGAATTCAAAAGGTATTTGTGAGGCGCCTTAAGGACCCGAAATTTCAGCCAGCGAACTTTATGCACGAGGAAATGGTTTTGCACATTAAACCATTCTCAGAGGTTTCGCGGAGCAAGTTATGGCACCAAAACCTCTACAAGGCTACAGTCCCAGCAGCCTTCTTTTCCTATCAATTGCAATATTTTTGGCGTTGTGCACCTGGATATTCATTACGACACGTTACTCTATTATGAATAATTGTTGTTTGAGAAACATGGAAGTAAATGCGAAATCAAATCTTGAATTATAATACAAGAACAAATGGCGGAGCAGTATAGAAGTAAAGCACGAGTGTAGCGTGGTATCGCAGAGACATTGAAGAGATGGTTAAATATTTCAGCGATACGGCTAGATGAAACGAACCCATTTTTGATGAATTTTCTCAGCGCTTCCAGCATCGCAAACTGCATTTGCGTTTCATCCTCGTCGAAAAGAAATTCACCGTACGGGAAAATACCGAACAAATAAGGGAACTCGCCAACATGTGTTGCGCCTTAAACTTCCCGTTGTCTTATAAAGTAAAGAACAACAAGTAATCCAATGCACCAAAAAACATGCTACAGCGATATACGTTTTTCGCAAGCCGTCGAATGGGCAGCTCGATCGCAACATATATTTTAAAAAACAAACAAAATAAACAGATCGGTGAAACTGAAATCGATTCGTGAAAAGCTAAAACAACATCACATCGAGATGCTTACCGATAATGTTTGTGGGAAAAGTAAACAGGTTTGGTGTAACTACCGCTGATTTTAGCGAAATTGACAAAGTAACCTGGAAATAAATAAGAAAACCTTTTACGGGGAGATCTCTCCGGAATAGTGCCGGATTATAATGGTCCGTGACGTAAAGCCATACCGGCCATCCCAATTGCGTTTTCATATGTGCTTCACGTACCAAAGGAACATGAAAGAGTGCATCTGTGATCAGCTAAAATGTACGAATTGGGCATTTATCGCTGCAAATTGACGAACAATGACATCAGATGTTGTTTATTGCTGACGATGAATCATTTTATGTTAACTGTGACGCAAATACTTTCATTTATGCAAACGGGAACAAGCAAATGATCGCCTGCACTGCATGGCATTATCTCATAGTTCAGCGGCTTCACTTTGCTTGATTTATTTTATTTAACAATGCTATTGCGACGCATTTGATGACTGCGACATATGAATGTTTGATCTCCCCCCCCCCCCCCCCCCAACTTCCCCTTCCGTTTAAACATCATTTTTTGAGTGCGCAACAGGCGATCTCCTAAATCGATAGCAAAGATAAATCGAAATTTTCAAAAAAATGCAGCTCCGTTGCATCTACATAACCCTTCTTTGCTTCCATGCCTGAAAATTGTATGAAATCAAACCGCAATTTCTATTCTCTTCTTTTATCTTAAGTTACTTCCTTGTGAAAAACCGACATTGAGATGCAAGCTTGACAATGACCAACCAGCGTATACCGCTCCAAATAGAATTTGTAGTCCTGTTCATAAGGCGAGCTAATGTTTACATAATGCTCGATCAATTTTCGCTGAACCTCGTCACTGTGTTCGGCGAATAATCGTTTAGGTGCAACGATTTCACGAATAAAGTCTATTAAATCGCTCTTTCCATATTGCTCAAAATTTTGCGGTCGAATATAAAGTTCATGAAGGCAATCAGATTCTCCGAGGATCGCTAAAAATAAATAAAATTGCCAGATAACTCCCTTCGAAATTATGACATAATTCGGCAAAAGTGGTGAAACGGTAATTCTTCGTTTAAAAAGAAACAAAGAAAGCGGCAATGTAACTTATTACGAAGTGAAATCTTTGAACGTTTCTCCTCCGTCGATGAGAGAACCATTCTGACAGATAACTCGTCCCAACTTGCGTAAATATGCTAGAAATCGAAATGCAGCGTATAACTGATTGTGGATGTTAAACGAGGAATGATCTTCAAATTAGCATCATGCAACCTAAATCGAGGTGGATCTTTCCAACACAGCTGCAATTTCAGAATGATGCCGCTGCTATAAGTCCAAATATTGGAATTTTCGTATACGAATATGCAGACAGACTCGGAAAGTAATCAAGATGAAGAACTTGTGCACTATTTAGACACACCTATATAGACAACTAAATCGTGATGCTTCCACTTCCATGGAACTAAAAGTAATTGCTGCTATATATCTCGATTATACTCTCGCAGTTTAAAAACTCCAAATCGAATAAAATTTTCTTCACCAAAGGTAAAAATAATTTTCGCTCCTCGCCAAAAAATTTCGCTGTCTCGACTGTCCCGATCGTCTTGGAAAATGGAACTAAGAAAAGTGCTCCCTTACGTATTGCCTCAACATCGAGAATAAAAACAATTCTTTCCTCAATAATAGTAACGTTTAAACTACACGAAATCTTTAACCTTTGAGTTCTCATTCGAAACAGTGGCGTATGTGACGTGATCAGAGACTTGAAATGAAGCTTTCACAGGCGGAAAGCCAAGTAAATTAAACGCAGACGTCAAAAAACTTCAAGTCTTACTGAAGAATAGTCCCTCCTTCTCCGCTGTGCCAACTATGGTTGGTTTAGGTGGTGCCTCTTTGATAAGTTCTTCAAAATCTTTCGGGAAGAAGTCACCGTCAATGCGCGGTCCATATTTGATTATGTTCAATGCATAGCGAGACTTCCCCTGAAAACCTGACGTGCTGTTAACCTTCTATCCTCTGGGACCGAGGGAAGACTGTCGTCAGAATTAACTATGAGAGCATGTGGGGCATAGACCTCTTAGGTGATTGCCGCGAAGAAAATACTCTCATTCGCAACGTTATGCTATGAGCGACTTTTTGATTAGGACTAGAGGGCATTAATATGAAAGAGTCACAAATGGCTCAGACAGCATAATTACGGAATGAAAGTTAAAGTGGCATGTGGTCGGAATTCCAAAGAGTAGAATGAGGAAGTTTCCGAAAAATGGCACTTTTAGACTGTCAGGGTGCTAACGATTCAACGACCAAACAACGCTCCCAAGGAAGAAGCGAGGATGCACTTCCATACAGGAGCTCCGGCAGTGATTTTTAATGCCCCTCTGAAGCTGATCCATGTTACCGATGGAATGGCATGGGATTTACTGTTTATTTCAATGCAAGCGCGTACGCAACTTCAGCGATGCTTTTGAAACATACATTTGTATTCATCGGAAATGAAACCACAGCAAGGCGGTTCGCGATAGAACCTGAACGCTGCGTATTTTGCATTCGGATCATCAGAAGTGATAACTGTAAAATGTGGTAGTACAAAAATGCGAGGAAAACATACTATGCTGCGAAAACATTTTTAACAGTTATTATTCGAGCATGCTCATCGTTGCACTGCCAAATATTTCATTTTTAAACATACTGCTTGCACTCTCGTTAAATAAATTATCAAAGCGTTAAGTTCGAATAAACCGTTATGAATAAATCATCATTCCCTGATTTCCTGCAGAGCATGCAGGCATGCAAGCACGCTCTCTTGCTTATTAAACTGAATGACATCACTTCCCTTGCTCACAAACGAGCTCATCCTCACGCTGGCAAGCACTCAAAATTGGGTGAACAACGAAAGGATTTTGAACAAAAAACCATCCTTGATAAGGGCAGTGCAACTATAAGAAAGAGAATAAAGAGTGGAGTGCTATGCTATAGGTCGTACCGTTTCTTCAACTGCGTCCAAAATTTCATCGAACGACTTGGTCTTCATACAGTGTTTCATTTGTGTGGAATTGTCCACATTACAACCGAGATGCTTCGCGAGTGCCTTCGAAGCCTCGACCACACTTTCACTTGCCGCCCATTCAGCAAGCGTTGGACCACTCATTTCAATAGACTGCTCAAAAAGATCTGCAATGCACCTGCAGAAGAGATATCACTCTCTTAAGATGGGAAGCGTGAGGCTCTCGGAAGGAAGGGCAGAATTGCATCCGAGTTTTTGGAAATTTCATCCATTAGAGGCAAGGTTGAAGGGGAAATTGTGTTCTAGCAATGGATCACTGCTCATTTCTGAGGAATCCGACGTCATCAATATACGAAACTTTCTCCTCACTTCAAAAAGTAACAGCTTACAACTGTGAAGACAACTCGGTGATTGCAAATTCGAAAAAATATGGTGAACTCCATGCGCATGTGAACGACTCTTGTGGATGAGTGACTGCTCGATAATGGCGGAAATTTGAAAAAGAAATTGAAGGCATATCAAGAGTGGAAACTGCTGCAACTCGAGTCTCAAAATAATTAAGACTGAAAAAGAAGCGTCGTTTATGTTCACCAATCCAGCGCACTTCATCCAGGTGAATGATGGGAAAATGATGCTTTATGCGAAAAGAGAGCTAAAAATATCGCAAACTCGAGCATCGGCAAACCACATTTGAATATGATTTAAGCATCAAGCTACATAAATATCAAGACGCTAGAGTGGTTCTCTAATTTTAAAGAGTCGACAAAAAATAAGAAACGACGACAGGTAGTTAAGACGATTATGACTGTGAGAGAAAATATGGGTAACAATTCTTTTAACCTGGACGAATTGGTGAAATCATGGTGCATATGCGCACAGAGACTCGTTTATGGCATGGAAGCACGTAAGGTTACCTCTGGAATGGGGTGAAATAGATAGACCGCCAACAGATGCGCCACCCGAGCTGAGACCAAATATTGTAATCCGGTTGGGATCACCACCGAAATTGGCAATATTCTTCTTGATAAAACGTAGTGCTGCTGTTTTATCCCAATATCCCAAATTGCCGGGTAGTTCCTTTTCGCCACTTGACAGGAAACCTGACTTTCACATGTTACATAGAAACAACACACCGAAGACATGCTCCAAAAGTATTCTCTCGAAGCCTCTAACAGACACATAAGAAGGAAACTACTTGGCAGGATGAGACGCCCAGTCTCCATTTCATTTCATTCAAAGTCATTTCTCGTCGGAAGAGTTTCACGCAATGCCTAAATTCTATCAACGTCGATTTCTTCACTACATGAGTTTCGAAAAAGTTTGAAGTCTTATATGCATAAAAAAGAATGCTCTGCTAATAACCACAACGGGTAACATCAAACCATTGCAACCGGCAGAGAGGGCTGCAGCATTTCACGTTTGTGAAAGTGTTGTTTTTACGTGTGCAGATACGTCAAACCCTCTCCCCACCATAATTTTCGTGGCCCACGAGTTCCTTTTTTTGGAGGAAGAGGGACGAAATCAAATTTCCGACCGTTATGAACAAATCACCATTCTCTGGTTTCCTGCAGAGCCTGCGCGTTTTTGAAAGATCCTGCGCAACTCTCACTGAACAACACAATGCACACATTAAAAAATTTATTTAACTAGAATATAAAGGAACAGGGCGAAGAAAAATAATGAAAAATTCATCAAATGCACATTCTCACTCAAATGGACAAAATTATCAAACCTTTCTCCCATCCTCCTCCTTCCTCCCTCTCTTTTTCAGGACTTCAGTTATGTATGTTGGTTCATTTAAGGCATGACACAAAAGCGTGCAGTGATCTTTGACCAAACGCTTTTGAATGTATTTAATGACTTCATTCTTGAATTTGGAAATGTGCCTTGGCGGAAAAAAGAAGTTTTTGGAGGAGAAGCTTTTGGCCTGCGAAGTTTAAACGAATTTCCGACTTGTATTTCATTTTGAAAGCAGTCCTATCAAAGCACTCTTGATTTTATGAACATCTCTTAGTAGGTCCACTGAGAGTGTGGCACATTCAAAAAAACTTGAAAAAGAATTATGTTTAATTGCAGAGGAAACACTCCGGCAACTTTCGAAACTGCCACCTCTTCTCATCCCATTCCTCTACCTTCCATCCAACCTTAATAAGTATGACTATTAAAACTTCAACAAAACACTAAGCATCTATATGAAGGGCATAAACAAAGGAAGCCGGACATGTTTCAAAAAGTGCTGTTAACTCTCGACGAATAAAGCATTGCTAATCAATGATGCAGTGAGCTAGTGAAAATAAAGTAGTAATTACAAAAAATGCGTTGAATTACCATACTTATTAGCTTCCACTCAATTATTTTAGAAGCAATGACCTGAAGACTTCGACTACAAATTTAGGAGAACTAAAGATGTTAGAGAGTGAAACGAACTGCATGGCGGCTCTTTGCGCGGAAACCTCATCTAGGGTTGAACTACAACGAGGGAAATGAAATACGCTTCTCATATTTGTGTACAAAATCAAAAATTTCAAGTGTCAAAAATGATTTCCGCGCCTGGAACTCCTGTGCAGGCGTCGTCTGGCACCTGATTTCAGGAAGGCTAAACAATCGGTGAAAAGTTGGGGGTTTGGTAATAAATGGATCTGAAATTCTTCATGGATGTTGGTGTCGGAGAAAGTTAATAACTACGAAAAAACATATTTCCTTGCAGCGCCTAAAACTGTGTTTGCCATATCACAGCTTATCACTGCTGAGAACTTACTGTCGAACATCGTCATTCGAAAGCCTAATTACTCTAAAAAGCAACATTAACTAACCTTAACCAAGAGAAAACAGATGAACCTCCGTTTTGTGCCACTCATGGATGAGGAAGCTGAATAAAACGTGCGATCTGTCAATGATGATTAAGTGGCAGGTAGTAGAACAATGGGTGACGACCAATTTCGGGGACCTCAGTGGGGAATTTCTCGAAGTCTCTACTATACGCACAACGCTCATAAAAATAAGCAGCAAATAGTGAAACGCAACCAGCAGAATACCGCATAAAGGAAAACAATTTTAGCAGCACCTGCCTATGCAATGTTGCTTCGTCGGATGACTACCTCATCGATTTAGCTTTTCAGTATAGATTAAACTCTTTGTTACGAACGCACCTACCAAGCGGACCAAGGCGATACTGTATAGTGACAACGACGATTCCACTGGCAACAAAGTTCTTCGTTATATTACCATAATGGTATAAATCAGCTGAACCAGTATTGAAACCTCCACCATGAATCCATACCAATACTGGGAATTTCGATTTGTGCGTCAACTGCAACTCCTAAAGATAGTGCCGTTTGCTGATTCTCATGAAAGCGACACAATTAAATTAACAAAAGCAATGGACATTCGCTGAACTAAACGATAATATCAAATATCACGGAAAGGAAATGGACGCGATCAGGTTTTGGGAAAGAAGTGCTTAAAACTGTGCCAAACTTTTTTTTGTACTGTTCTGATCCGAAAGGTCTCAGTGGTCATCATTTATTGGTAAATAATGTTTAGTATCCTTGAAGTTGGCATCATACTGCCCCACAAAACGATCGAAAGTCATAGGTGCACTATATTTAGCAAGTGGGATATATCTTTTTGGCAGTTTCAAAGCAAAGTTCACAACAAAAACGCTTCACCACTAACTTCAAAGATTCAGGATGAAGTCGATTCGATAGGCTAGAATGGAAAAGCAAATATCATGTGGCCTTTCTGTAGCACTTCCTCATCCTTTTTATCATCTGATGAGAAATTCCTGTCTAAATAAGGTCGCATAACGTTTCCTGGCAAGCACATATAAAATAGACACCTACACACACAAAGCGTCTTTGCACTTCTTCCTGACTTGCTGCCTAGTAAAAGGCCTCTAGAATGATTCTTTTCCATATACGAGACCCTCACTGGCATGCATCTCACAAAGAGCGAGTTATGTTCAGCATTGTGTTGAGAATGGAGGAGAGAAATGGCAAAAGCGACGGTCGGACCTGATTCACAAATGGTGCCATGATGTTTAAATAGAGACAATCCTCACTGATCGACGTGGTAATTGCTGAGCGGTGATGTGGCGGGCAACCAGGTTTGAAATGCGTTGCATCAAGAGTTCCTGACCACGCATCAGGTTCTTCTGGTCTCTGCGAAAATTTTTCAAGTCAGAGGAATGTGTCGCTCCCGTTCGCCTTGCAAATGGCGCCAAGCATACTAATTTTCAGTTCAGAAGTTGCGAAAAGCATTTCAACGAGAATATCCTTAAGATTTATTTCAAAGGCCATTAAAATTGCTTGAAATGGCTACATCCTCCGGAATTTGTCATTTCAAGTTCCACTACGAGAAAAATTCTAAAGCTTTGGCCCCCAAAAGTCTTATATAAGTTGATGACGACCGATCATTGCAGAAAAAGACGAACAGAAGGGCATAAAAGAAAGCCGAGAGGTTATTCACTGGTTGAAGAATTACATCCTGCCAAGAACGTTGAGTAGAAAAGCACGGATGCAGTTGCTGCAATAATGCACACAAGAACTCATCAAAGACGATTTTTCCTTCTGGAATGAAAAAGAACTGCTGTGCCGGAAGGTGATATATAAGATACTTAAATGATAGAAGATATTTGTGCTGGGGTGGTAACTTTTGCTGAGATTCAGCTTCTATGAAAACAATACAAACAAATTCGCAAACCTCTAGCGAGACAAAACTTCTATCACCATATTGTCTAGCTTGACCTAAATTTACCGCTCAAAAGCTACTGACCACTTCCCGCATAGACATCGCGAACAGCAGAAGCTTATCAAAGCAGAAGTAGAAGAAAAACGATCAGCACTCACCTCAAATCGTAGGTCGCCAACAGGTGGCTTCGCGAATGGAATACCTAGGAAGATAATCGCTCTCACATCATATATGCTATCGAAATAGAAACCTTTCACTTCGCCATATTGGGTGGGGACAATTGGAGGTGACTGAGTTGATGACAAAAAAGGTAATGACAGCAACAGTAACCACCGATTCATGACACGCGACATCTGGAAAGAAATGTAGGTAGGGGATGCAGAATTACTGTTAGAACAGTTGCTCTCAGTAATCTTTTGGAAAGATATGCGTAGATCAGATACAAAAAATTATTGCGTTTGTTTGAATCAGGTTCCTCGGAGTCGACGTGCTGTAGAAGTCAGGAAAAAATAATACCCACCTGACGAATCCACCTTCAAGGTATCGTCTCTCTCCCTTTTGCAGTCAACGAAGACATTCACAGTCAAACAATAATCCAAATGTGCGCTAAAAACATGGAGACAGAGTGCAGCAGCGAAATTCAATACTTGATTTGTTACGAAGCATAAAAACAGTAAAGCCCAAAACGAAGCTTCAACTACTCTTTAACAAGGAGCTAAATAGGAAAGCATCGCTGGAACAAAAATCTCTCTTAGCACCGCCACAAATAAAAGCCCAAAATCACCAATGGAGCGCAGACGATGGTAGAGTTTAAAGATAAAAAAGGGAGGCACTTTCACTGAAACCGTATACACATACGCACACTCATATATATATATATATATATATATATATATATATATATATATATATATATATATATATATATATATATATATATGCGTTACTGTATGTACCAAATGTCCATGGAAAAAATTTTTGAGCATACAAAATTTGGAGCCCCCTCCTCCTGAACACAAATATTAAGTGCAAAGAGGGCGCAGCCTCATCGAGATCCAGTCAACGTCGCATTCTCTAACGAAATCGAATTCCGAACATAAGTGCGGCCTCAACTTCAAGCACGTCACAGACTACTGCAATGTAGCATAAACTGAACAGCATCATTTTATATGATGACAGCCCGTTCGAAAATAAACGGCGGTGATAACGCAAAGAAAAAGCAACAGACGTTCGTCACAAGACGTGCAGCACTCACTGCTTCAAGTTATGTAATGCATGACGTTTGTGTCTTTCGGAACCTGATTTAATGCGGAATAACATTTCGCAATGCATTGAAAATGCAAAAGACAGAACCGATACCTATGGGAAATTTTTATTTCAAGATTCGGTGTGTCAGGAAGAGAGCCAAAAGGGTTTTGTAATGTAGGCTGATATTACTAATCTATGATAAACTCCATGTCTGGTCTATCGCCGTGATAATGCGGCACACCTGTAATAATGAAACCCTTCGCATAAAACAAGGTTACATATAATCTGGTAGCATCTTCTAGTGTCTTCCAGAAAACATTTGAGCGAATCTAGAGCGTAACATCATTTGGTGCTTGCTGCCTTGTTCACAAAGTGCTCCATCGTTTCTCTCAAAAATTATACCCTCATAACAGCTTCTAACAAGTTCCAGGCAGTGAATTCGATAATACTGAGAGAACTGATTAAATGCAGCTAGTCCGCTCGTTACACAGGCCAAGGGTAGGGAATTTCGTTGCAGCCGTATGTTGAAGGAAAGTTGGCAACTGCCTACTATGAGCGTCCCGTTTTCGCGGTGCACACACATCAGTAATATAACGTTGAAAGCATAGAAAGCGACTACACGTTTCAATCTTACAGGTTTTTCCCGACTAGAATTATTTGACGTGATTCGGGCACCAAAGGAATGGTGAGTGAGCAATGTGTCGTCCACTATATCAGAATGAGTCTGAGGTGGAGGCAAAACGCGTTTAACACAGGTCGATTTCCCTTCTCTGAGGAAGTGAAAAGTCGCCAACAAGCAGGTTATGAACTTTTAACCGAAGAGCGGTGCGTGCTGCGATAAAATAACACTCACGATCGATCACACGAAGGTTAAAGATGTGACAGACTACTTAGGTTGTTGTAAACTGCTATGCGAAAAGTTGACTCTCTTGTTGTTTAGCGTCAGCATCTATCCTTCGGCCAAGCGGACATGCCTGATGCATCATGCTTCGACCTATGCACAATAAAACGGCGCAGTTTAGACTTCGTGCGACACTTACGAGTCTCCATATCCGTATGTCGAATTACACATTCGGATGGAAAATTAAGAAAAATGTTGAGTGCTGCATTTGGCGATCTGATTCAAATTGAAAGGTCGAATTCCTACCGGTTTCAGCAAAGCGTTGGGTGTTGAACTCCGAATTTGGTATATACATATGACATATAAGAGCAATTCCAACAGGCTCATGGCATGAATAAGCATTACCAGCTGATTACTGAATAGCGCTCAATTCCCAGCCGGTCATTTGCTCTCAAATAAGCAAGAAATATGTGCGGCTTCCAAAGCGTTCGTGCATTTTCCAAGGACGACTACACAGAGTAAACGGCAAGCTGAAAGATAGGGGTCGACGCACTTAGCTACAAGCGCAGGCGCACGAGAGAGACGGAGAGAGACCGCGGGCGTCTCCAGCGAGCGATGCGGTGCTGGTAATGAAAACGTCTCGGCAAGTGTGAAAATATACCGTAAGGAATCAAGATTCGAAAATAAAGTTCAACATATTTTAAAGAGCATTGAATGCTCCATCAGAATCATTAATAACCTCGGAGAAAAGAACTTTCCTGTAACAACAATTTCATATGCAGCTGATATAAACTGCACTGTCGCCTTATGCATTATCTTATGCGTTACTCTCGTGCATTCGCGACATTGTGTTCTTATTGGTGAACTGAATTCATGAAATGACCCTCGGCAGTTTGATGAAATGACCCAATCGTTCTTAAGTTGCATTAAGCTCCCTGTGGCTCTTCACGAATGGATCTTTCGTGCGACTGTTATATGCATCGGTTATGAATTCTTCAGTTCGACAGTTCCAGGTTTCCATCACTTCATTTCTTTTCCGTATAGGCATACCGATATGGGCATTGTAGGTTCGTTTGATGGTAAAAAAGCCAGCCGACGCTTTCAGCGTATGGTTAATTTGCATTGTATGACAATACCTTGATTGCATGCAGCACTTGCTTTCCGACATAGACTCGTCAGGATTGAGAAAGAAAAGGTGACTCGAAGGCGACATGCTTCCAATTGGGAGAATTGCGAATTACACGGCAGGCGACCACAAGTGGTTACAAAGCAGGAAACCCTTAATATAAGCAGTCACTTGAAGTGCACAACTCTAGCCAGAGAAGCCAAATCGTAAGAAGATGTGGAGGAGTTCATAAAGAAGATGGGGCGATCAAGAGCACTCGTTTCGAGCCACTATTCTAGAATGGCTGAATGACGTTTAGAAGAAGTATTTGCCTCATGTGCAAGTTACCTGTCCATCAACTCGTACCCTTTCCAAGTCAATCAGAAGCCAGGCGAATGAACGACGGTTGCAGTCAGATGTGATGGCAACTGTTTTTAAGCATAGCATCAAGGTCAGCGGTTTCTCGCACCCGAAACATTCCAAGAGATAGCTTGTCGAAACAAAATTTGCGCATTCGACAATGCAACCTATTAATTTAGTCGACTAAAACGGATCGGAAGCTTGTTAACGGCATGAGCCGCGTGCAGTGGTCAACCTTAAGAAAGTTAATGGGCAACGCATTTTTGCACAGTGCCGTTAGGACGTTAAGGACTTCTCCAAGCATCCTTATTTCGCACAGGAAAGGCTCCTAGCAATGGAATGTGGCGTTAGCATTAGATAGCGAGCGATTCATTTCGGCCTTTCAGAGCATTCGTGTGTTGCATCAACGGAACGGAACATCATCACTCAGAAATCCGATCGATTCTCATCACTTTCACATATTGCAGAAGACTTAGCTTTGGATAGTTATCGTTTTGAATGTTATAAAACAGTTCACTGTTTCAGAGGAATCCCTAAACGATGCTTCAAAATGAGAGTTCAGACCATAAATGAGTGTGGGTAGATTTCAGAGTTGTTCATGAACACGGCCACTTATAACAGTGTGGACGAAGTGCTATAATGGAAACGTGACATAGCGGTGAACGCTGTGGATACTCTGCGTTGGGGAGCCGACATTGACTCAATGGCTGCATTGCTCTGCTTCCACTTAGATATCTACATATGCACTGCGACGGATGGAGTCTGGCAAGGATACTTCACTTTGAATACTTTGAACAATCGTGATTTCGTCGATTTCATCGTCCCCCCCCCCCCTCCCCCATCGTTGCAGTTGGCAACTCTTCCGTCCGTCACGATCCTGAGCCATCCGCATCCAGGTAACTCCACATGGGTGTCGCAACGGGTCTTCCCATATTGTTACGGTCTGCCGCGTGAGACTGAAGACTTCTCCCTTTACGGACATTTTTATCTTTGTGTCGTAATAGATCTCGCTGAGCATGGTGAAGGTTAGCCAATCCGCTCGTTTTCTTCTGCTTAATTCCTGACCCAAATAGCCGATGATTTGCACATCCTGTCCCAAGTGTACATACTGTGCCACAAGCTGATATTCTCACTACCGAGCTTCGTGGGAAACAAAGGGCAGAATGCATTCTTCATCCGCTTCGTTTTGGCGCTGTGAATGTTGAGTCGAATTTTCTTGGCATTCTTGTTGAGCTCGTTCAGTGAATACTGCAAGTTTTTTGGGTCATCGGCAACGAGTAGAACTTCGTCCGCAAAGAGAAGCATTTGGAGTTATTTGCTGAATACATTGAAACCATCTGCAGTCTCCATCTTTCTCAAGAGTCCTTCGAGAGTTGATAAGGATGTCGGGGAACTAATGTCCCCTTGTTTTGCGCCTGTTCCGGCCGACAAGGAGACTTTTAAGAAATAGCTACATCTGGCTCGATAGGCTATATTCCTTGCATCCCATCTCGTCAAACACAGACAGCACATCTCTGATTTTTTCCACAAAAGCTATCAATTGAATAGCACCAAACTCTTGAAGAATTAAGAACGAGAGAGGATCACTTGCTAAGCGTTCTTAATTGAAGCAACACAAAACTTGCAGTACTTATATAACGTCTTTTCGCCATGGTCCCTATCATATCTGAGACTTCAGATGTTTGCTTCACATCTCTAGAAGAGACCCACGATCCTGTTGAGAAACGACATCTTTTGCCACTTCGAGTCATTGACGGGGTTTCGGTGATTGGTCGAGCGATTGCCTTCTTAAATCGCTCGCATATGTCAGCAGTGTCAACATACGTCAATCTCTGCAACGCATGTACTTCGAGTCTGCAAATTATGTCAATTGCGCGTCATATAAGAAATTGATCTTATAGAAAAGTTCTTGTTTTTGTCTCAGCTTATTAATGATTCTGATAGAGCATTCAATGCTCTTTAAAATGTGTTGAAACTTGTTTTTCAAAGCTTGATTCCTCACGGTATATTTCCATGCTTGTTGAGACGTTTTCATTACCAAGTGACCAGGACCGCATCGGCCGCTGGTCTCTCTCCGTCTCTCTCGTGCGTCTGCGCTTGTGGCTCAAGTGCGAGTGCGTTTCGGTGTTTGAGTTTCTAGGCTATCTTTGTATGAATATCAACGGTGAAAGTACAAAATACGCTAAGCTCGTTTTGACTAGCTTTTGTTGAATCTTTGCCTATTTGAATTCAACGTTCGCAAAACTCCTCAAGTTCCTTTCCCTTGGAACTTGTGGGCAAACAAATAGTCAAACATGCATGTCCGTACGAACATACACGTCCAGATATTTCTTCCGGACTGAAGACAAGGTAAGAATTCACTGCTAACATAAACATTCAATCACCGGAAAAGAAAGTGTCCAAATTCACAAGGGAACGAAATATTTACAAATCACCTCTTTAGAGAAATGTTCGCTGCACTGGTACATGGATGAGGTGGCATCAGGCGTGAGTCAGATCACTACTTAGGGGAGAGTGTGGGGCGAACAGTTAAACGGTTGCAATCGTGCTTGGGAGGTTCTGCGGCAGAGAGTGTGCTTCTCCACAGCGACCGTGAAATGTAACATGGGACTAACGTCATTGGAGGCATAAAGGCTTTGAATATGTCACATTTAAAGAAGACTGGCTCCATTGTAACTGCATCGTTAATCAATGGGTGATACCTATTAAGGTCCTGTACGACCACGAACTAAGAAGCGAAATGATTTCTGCATGGACTGCAGTTGTTATATGTGAGAGGTGAATAATGCGTCCTTGTCACATAGCAATGGTGTTGTTGGTTCGTAAATTCACCTCCTAGGGAAGGTGGAATAGAAGGCGGCAACGAGTGAGAGGCCGTCATGAGTCACCTCATTAGATATTTCGGTGTCTCGCAAACTGTGGACTTTTCTAGCCATAATTCGATGTGGATGACCAAGTGATTCTAGGCGTCTTAAAACTGAGCAATATGTGGGGGGCCATCTGAAAGGAATATTGGAGTTCCTCAGAACTACGTTCGAATTTCCACGGCGGAAGTCGCAAAACCGTAAACCATCGCCCTCATGCAGTACTAACTACTGGACCTTACGCAGGGAGCAGCTGATGAGATTTTCTTATCGCTTTCAGCCAGCTCACAGGATTCCGATTCTTCTGAAATATATTCTACGTCAGCCAACGATTCCAGGAAGATGAATCTGTGAATATAAGCGGCTAAATCTTGGAGTGATGCTCAGAGGTGAATGTCTGTCACGGCGGTCAGTGTGCTTGCTATAAAGAAACGCCACAAGGCTTTCTTCTGGGATGATTCCGTGTGACTTTTCCACAGTATTCTCCATTCTTTTGCATTCGTTGAAAATTTCCAATTCCTTGAAGCGCTTGTCAAGTAAAGGATCGCCAGAACCAAATTGGAATTCAGGAATTAACATGAACTCGTTCTACTCATTTAGTACAGCATTATGAGCAGAATAACTGTCAGTGGGTGTTTCAAACAAAATTGTTTGTCGAAGTGATGAAATGGCCATTGTAATTGTAAACTCAGATACCTCTGTTTAAGGCATTATAGCAGTCAATCTATTTCTCACTCCGCTTTTGTGGTTGGTGAAGCGTCAATTTATTTCTATACGTTGCGTGGAACTCTCTTATTTTGAGTCCCTTTGAAGCTAAAATGATTGTTTTCAGCACTATCAAAACAAATACTCGTTTATTGCACTCAAATATTTCAGTAGAGAGCAGTTGTGACTCAATCAACTTCTCGTGTGCAATATTTTCACGGTCGCAACACCCCGCGTTAACAAATGCCTTCTCACGTGCCCAAAGGCTTCGAAATTTGTAAAGCCGTTTAAACATGCAGAAGAGAGCGAACGGCAGAAATTCAGGGAAAAAAAACAAGGTTTCAAAAATCGGGCTGTTAAGATAGTTAGTTCTTCAGTTTTCTTGTTGTCGTAGAGAGTGGTGTCTTATCGCTGCAGTTTTCAGTGTTCTTCCATATTGGTGTGCTATTTAATGCAATGCTGCATAATGTTGAACAGAGTGATTTTTATATTTATTGCCTTCAGTTTCTCCAAATGCTTCTGATAAGAGTGGGATCTGCCTGAATCCTGAAAATTACCCATTTACTGAGGCAATCTTTCATGCTGCGTCAGATAAACTGGATGGGACAGAGATCTTGCTAACTTAAGGCACTTATAGGGAGAATCAAGAGGGTAAGCGCGAGTGCAAACTTGCTGAAAGGCGAGCTATTTTTGGTGTTATAACAACCATACTTTTCCATTGCTCATCTAAACGCTCACTGAGGTTTGAAAATTTGCTCGTTACTATCACTGCGGCACTCTTCCATAGAGTGACAGATGGACTGGAGTGGGACAGTGAATCGCACGTTGTTTTCTTGTCTTTTTCATGTACGCCCCTGTTGCTTACAGCGATTCAAATTTTCGCTTCATTGAAACGTGTACTGCAGGTTACAGTTGCCTTGTGCACGTGTGGAAGGAGCTTTGTGTTAGATGCTCTCATGTGTTCATTATTTCATACCCGGTTTGCATTCATGCACGATATTTATCGTCTTGTAGTGCTTGCCTGCGGAAATTCTCATGCTTTCTAAAGCCTGACATCAATGAACTGCATAATTAGCTTTTATAATCGTCCATTCACTGGTCATTTCGGCTATGTTGATGTTTCCCGTGACAAATGAGCTCTGATCAGTGTTCTGGTCGTAATATTGGTTGCAGTTTCATACAGCAAGATCGGTCGCAAAAACACAATCTGTTTTTTGCAGACAAATTTTAATAAGACTCAAACGAATTGCAGATGAAGCAAGTGGATATGGAAGCGACAAATGGAAGTCAGTTTCGCTTCTTTTGGTCACGAGTCGACGGGGCATTCAGATAAGAAGTGAGAGGTCTCATTTTGCCACCCAATGAGTCCTTGTTGTTTGCCAAATTGGCCATATCCTGAAATATGGCAACAATCCATGGAAGGCCACTTGTCGTTTAAATGAGAGGTACACAAATCATTTTCCCACCAGGTATGTATAGTGGAATGGTGCGATGAAAATATAAAATGTCTGCTTTAGAACCTCGAGTCACCAAAAGTGATGTTATGACTGATGAACAAGTACACTAAAATCAGCCGCAATATAAATGCGGACTGAATTTGGAAAATAATTTTCATTTTCTTAAAACTTTGTCGCAACGCATGCTGCCATGACAGCTGATAGGAAGCAAAGAAGAACATGAAGAAATGTGAATGCTGAAATCGATTCTAAAGGAATATGAAATGTCGATATTAAGCTAAAAATTGCAATGCTTGAACTAAACAGTTTTTCGTACTATTAGAAAAAGCCTTCACTTCCTGATTCATTGCTCAGCACGTGTTATATAGTGAGCGGTGTAAGAGTAAGTCTGCTCAGCTATGGAACGTATATGCGCCAAATATCATAAGGATCATAAGAAACGGCTAAGGAAACACAAGAAGTAATGAAACAAAATAAATGCTCTCCCCGAGCTTTAATTATTCTCCGTGCCATACTTTACTTCTTCGTTGGATTCCTTCTTGCATTGATTCTACAGAAAGTGAGGCGAGAGAACACATCCGAAGGCCGCCCTAATATGCGTCCTTTTTGTGATAAAAATCGTCATAGATTGATTGCATTAAAATTCAGTGAGCAGTAAAATACTACCTATTTGTCCGCTCTCTAAGCAAATGATCGGTTGCATCAATCACCGGCCAAAGGAAATGTTTCTTTTTTGCATAGAAAATTTGCATACGCAAGAACGTGATCAATCGAGATGAAATTGGATCAGCGGATTTCCACGTTTAGTAACACTTCATCCACTCTACTGTTCACCACTTTATACAAGCAGCCAAATAGAAGGATTACGCTGTCTTTTGTGAAGTCTGAACAGTGAGTCCACCACTTTATTGCACACTAAATCTACTGGTTATGATGCTCAACACAAATTCCAATTGTTATGTTTCCCTATTGATGAGGTTTTTCTTGTAATTAAGTGGATTGGACCGACCTTTAGTCGTCTTTTGAGAAGAGTTCGTTTCTCCTGTTGAATATCTCGTTCTTGCTGTTCGCGAAGTTCTTTCTCTGTCTGAGAGAGTGATTCCCTCTGCAGTAAGCATTTCAGTCTATTTCAAGACATTTTTGCATTCCAAGAAACGTTTACAAAGGAAGCACTTTAAATCTATGCATATCAAGCAGAATGTAAATGAAACCAGAGATCCTGATTCCTATAGCTTTATCAAGAAAACACCAGTTTTTCTAACGTTCGATAACGGTAAACCACAAGGATGCCGTGTTTTAACGAGCGAAGAGCATCGTTATAAAATAAAGGCAGCAGAAACTCTCCAAAGTTGGTTTTTCATTTGTGTTTTCGAGGCGTAGGCTACAAACTATGCGTGAAATATCCTGAATCCTTAATTTGCTGAAAACTCTGCAATATTGGAGAATTCAGCAGTTTATGACGGATTTAGAAGAAGGCCTCTATTTATAAGGTCCTTTAAGTGACAAATGACTTCTTTACAGTAGCTGGTTTATACTGTTGCGTGGTTGAAAAATTTCCGGTATTTGCCAAAAAATGTCACTAATTAGCCACAACTGATTCAATTGGTACAATGAGAAGTAACCGTTGTTTTTCGGGCGACAACAAACGCTCGTTTACGTTTATCCGTTCCGATCGGGCGCGAATATTTGAGTAATGCGATGAGACGATCTCGCGGTTTCAGCGATAACTCCAACATTAGAATTACTTGTGCCCACTGCAACTAGTCAGATTCTGTCAATTGGCGAACAAGTACAGCTAATAATTTAATTGAGTAAATGCTTCTGCTTGGAGGTTATTTTCAAGCAATCGTACACAGTTTCGACAAGAAATCAAATTGAAACAGTGAAATTTGGTAGAGATTACTCCGCATCTCATCACAAAATCTCGCAACTTATATTAATAATAAAACAAGAATGGATACAATTATTTGCTATCCTGATTGATCCAGAACTTCATCAAATCATGCTGGACACTCACAGACATTTTAGACAAAATCACTCTCATCGTATCGTTTCCAAAAAATTCAGTAAAATCGTATACTTATAAGGATCTCATAAAGACTCGCATACGGGAACTAGAAATAGAAGTGGAGAACTGCATTCAAAACAAACCTTCTATGCAAAAAATGACCTTCCCGTAGCGTGCAAGTAAATAAGTAAATAGAAAGCACGAGAAAAGAGGTGAAAGAGTAAAGTACCTGTCTCTTCCACTCCTTCGGTGTGCTTGAAATTTCCTCATAAGTTCGCGTCATCATTGCGATCAGAAGGTTGAACTGCATAATGCTCACAAATAACTCGAACACGATGAACAAGAACTGAAAGCATTTGATCAGTGTCTCCTGTGCGTTCATGTGTGTGTGGTGTCTGGGAGCGTGTCCCTGTGCGTTCATGTGTGTGTGGTGTCTGGGAGCGTGTCTAAGAATGCGCACAAACGTGTGCATGCGTGTTTATGCTCGTATAAATGTGAAGGTGGGGGGGGGGGGGGGGGGAAGGATGGAAGCAACATGACTGTGTGAGATATAGCTTGTGCTTCGGCGAGTAGGTGGTTGGACGATGTGGTTGTGTTTGCGTATCTGTTTGTGTAACTAGTGTGCGTGCTCGCATGGTCGTACTATTTCCTTTTGGGTGATGATAAATGCACAGAAATGACTGCCTTGGGAAAACTCCGTGTGTAAGAAAAAAATGCTGAAAAAGCTCCAAACTGAGAATGGATCAGTGATAATTTAGCACTATTGACCCATATCAGGTGATCAGTAAAAGATTGCAACGTGGCATGATTCGGTGCGAGGCGGAGGTGGATTATTTTCTAGTGCCCCTTATGCCCACACATGGATGCCTTTATTGAAAATGTGCGGGTGAGATTGCGAGAGGTGCCGGGTTAGAATGAAGCTGTGCATTTGACCATAGCGCGCATTTTTGCTCTTCGGGTCGAAATATAACAACTCCTCCTTCTTGAAAGGATCCTGAGCATTGGTGGCTAAAGGGCTGAACAGTTCAACCCTGCATATGGCAGTTCAACCCACGACGACTCGTTACGGCTACTGTGGAGTGGCTTCATACAGTGCGATGAAGCGGGATATGCACGTTGCGTAGGACCGCTTTGTATAACGAAAGTTTTTCCCAGATTCTTCCCACCTAGGAAAGATTCAATGCTTCGTTACATAATCACCTGTTTTCAACCGCAGAGCGATGAGAGCAAGAGGCCCACGGAAGGCGACAGCTCGCTTGCGAGGTGAAAGGGGCGAAGCCCATCTATCGTTAACATTAGGTTCTAAATGAGCTCACCGCTCAGTACACTCATCTTTCCACTTCTTTCAGTTATTCTGCACATTTCTTTTCCCCACTTCCTTCCATTCGGCTGTCTTCTTTTGTCCATTCCCCTAGCGCCATTAACTCCTTTCTCATATCAGGGCCTGATTTTCATGGATCAGAAAGTTGGGTTGTTTCGCGGCTACAGAACCGTCTGGTGGCCTTTAGCTTAACTGGATGAAAATAGTAATGAATGCTCTGTCAAAAATTTTATGATCAGTTGAAGTTGTTCGATTAGGCTAACTGAGCGGAACTCGCGAAGTGCGCTTCGCTCCGCCTGCTGTCAAACTCTCATCGCTTCAGCTATTCTAATTCCAAAACACCGAATCCGCGAGGCTGTTCGGTGCATGAGAGAATAATAGCAATGCGTGCAGTCGTGTCGCGATCGGTGTTGAACGTCGCCTCAACTGCTTTATGTTTTATCTCAACCCCAGGTGACTGAATTTCAAAAAAGTTGTGAATGATCGAGAGCGTAGTATACGTAGAAAGACGTGATACGTGGAATGTCTCAGAACAGATAGCTAGTCTAATAGGACCTATTACCTTGCCGATGTTCCTCATCAGCTGTTGTTTGCATCCATTGAGTTCCCTGTAGAAGACCGTGAATTCACCAATTGTCATAATGAACATACGCATGATCGATTCAGCGGGATTGTCGAGGATGTTGTTCACCTGCGATATCGCCGTTCCATCCATTTCAGCTTTGGCACGTGCACACGACAAGAAGATTAAGTAGAAGGCTTCAATTTTTGATTGCAGTTAATATGGATATTGATTATAGATGATTGGAAGATCTCGACGAGTAGAATAACAACCAATAACAGTTCTCTTCGGGAGCCACGAAAAGCTCAACAGAAATTTATGATGGCTCTTAGAGGAGTCTATACCTTTCGCGTTCGATTTGAGCACAACAGTAATGCTCCGTTTCTACACACATATGAATGAGCTTCCCCAATATGCGAAATGCATAGCAAGAAGGTGAATAACTTATATCGGTTTATGAAAGACTGTTGGAGAATGGCGAGCAATGAATTGAATCACTGAGATGCGATCTTACTGTGACTATTTTGTAGTGAAACTCATAGTTGCTGAGTATAGAATATGAAGAGACACGATACCTTGTGAAAATCCAATAAGAAAAATAGCGTAGATGAGGAGGAAACGGCTAAGATCACGCGAAAGAATTGTATAAATCATTAATACAAACGGTCCGATGAATTTGAGTGCTCTGTAAAAACATAGAACGCATTTAAGTCTTAAACACTGCTGATTCAATTAGGTTACAAATAGTATTGTATGTTGAGGTCTTTCAACATGCTCTTCAACATCGTCTACTGAGAGTGCGTTAGAATGAAGCGATAAAAAAGTACACCCAACATATTCAACATACTTGTATGACGCCAAAATTGCGCTTTTTTCCATGTTACCAG
The DNA here is from genome assembly GCA_013433145.1 of Ascaris suum. NCBI lineage: Eukaryota > Metazoa > Nematoda > Chromadorea > Rhabditida > Ascarididae > Ascaris > Ascaris suum. Next base: position 8,602,774 of record CM024174.1, read on the forward strand.
TTCTTAATGAAATAAGCAGGTAGGCAATTTCTTTGTCAATTTGAGAAGAATGTTTTCTGCATGAGATTCAAAAATGAGGCTGAGGTTTGGAAGTGCTTAATTACAATAATCAGCAAATTGTAAAAGAAAGCAGTGAGACGTATCACTGCCAATGCATTACATTTGCTTTCGTTTTCTTACAACATAAGTGAAAAAGACCATACTAATCATGAAGCGTGAAGCTCCTTTCTCTGAAAAATTGAACAACTAGGATGGCACTATAGCGAGACCTCTGAGAATTCAGGTACTATTGGCTTTTCGTTCTGCAGCAACTGCTCTTGTGTCCACAGTGTCAAAAATCGTGAATTTATACATCATTGCAGAAGGAAGGCTCCGCGTTGCAAAACTGGGACCGTTGTGAGCGAACAGACTGCACAGCTATCGTGTTTATGGAACGCATTTCTTTATAGGCGTGAGAATGCTGATGAAAAGATTTTAAAGCCAAAGCTTCGATAACTTAAAGAGGGACAAAACAAAGCACCGAAAAATTGAAGCACTAGAACGAACCTGCAATAGAAGAGGAAGTGGACTCCAGTGAAAAGAACTGTCATAAGCGAGAGGACGTTGTCAAACAGAAGGAAGTCGGCGCTAAAGGGGCACATCAGACGTATAGGGATGAGCAGAAGAACAGATAGAAACGACATTTTATAAGCGATCTTCGCAGGGAATGACCTCTGCAAACGTATTTCTGATTACTGCTCTTTCCGACCGGGTAGTGCTGGCGTCAATGAGTTCAGGAATTTATTATCGTTCGAAAAAGAAAGGCTTTCGCAAGGAGGCGGCAAGTGTCAGCAATATTGACTGGCACGTGCATTCACCAGTCATTATAGATGCGAATCTGTGGGAACTATTTTCATTCGCTCCTTTTATGTGTTTGCAAGAAGCAACAAAAACCTCGCCAGCCGTGCTACATATCTGGCTACTCTGTCGAAAAATCCTAAGCAATTGCACGAACCCAATGAGAAACCTCATCTACGCAGTTTAATATTCAAAACGGAGGGAGGCCGCCACGGAATGCCCCTGTATAATAACCACTGCGGATTCATGAAGTGTTTAAGAATCAGGTTTGATTTCTTCAGGTGACTGAAAGGTAAAAATGAAAATTATGTGCAGAAATGCATCCTTCGGTGATGAAGCGCAATCATGAATCGAGAATGCAACCAAAGGACGCTACTCACCAGCACTTGCCACCATCTTTTCCTGCCTATACTTCGTATGTCGGTTATTTCAGAAGTGATTTGGAATATCACCATTATAAGAACGGCCGGTTCAGCTACCAGGCGCACCTGCAAGCACCTATTTGTATGTAAATCCAAGTCAGATTGAGGAGATAAAATACTGAAAACATTGGCTGAATACATGCCTTCCTGCTTTCATTAGAAAAGCAACAGAGGAGCTGATATTTTATATTCTGCATTTTTCACTTGATTACATGTTTGAATGTTTCACCATATGCACACATGGATAAATGGGTACATATGGAAGATGGGGTACATGTTTGGATACCTAAAATGATGAAAAAGGTATTAAAACAATTGGAAAATGCATTCTGCTTGACTAACCACTTCCACAGCTTCAAGGAAACAACAGATGGATGCATGCTCTATTCTTATTTTACACATCCACTTCTCTCATGCAAATCCATCAGCAAAGAGCAATTTTTTGAGAACTATCAGCTACAAGGGCATGCAGATATTCCCATGCTTTTATTTGCTTATAACTTCCTTTTATACTAGGAGATAAAATTGAAAGTTCGTGTAGATGTGACATTTTTGTGGAGTCTCTTATGGCCAACGAACTTCTCCACTAATTGCCCAATTGTAGCTGTAGGACGGACAAACATATCAACTTATACACACGTACGGACGCTATCTTATCATAAAGCGCTTTGTGAATTTTTGAATGGAACCAGTTTGAATGTCTTGCATGAGACCATGTTATTGTTTCAGTTCGAACTCATTGCCTATTCGCTCGTCATACGAAATTGTTTGCGTCAAAAGATCATCGATCACAGGCACTTCCAGTCAGCTTAAGCATTTCACACTTTTCTTCACATTGAGAATACTTCTCACATTTTTCCAGTTAGTTTTATACTTGTTTTGCACTTCATTTTCAAATTTCTCTACTTCTTTCCTCTCCTCCGTTAACACTACATAATAAATTTCTTGTTGTGGACACTGAAGAAGTTGGTGGTTTTTGTCGCTATGTACATTGGCGCATTAAATTTCCAAGTTTGCAGTTTTTTGCACAGCTAGGCATATTACCCTTAAAATATGTTTTCTTTTGTCTGCACTATTCTTTATGGCAAAGAAGGTGCACTTGCCCATATATATATATATATATATATATATATATATATATATATATATATATATATATATATATATATATATATATATATATATATATATATATATATATATACTGATATGCAATGGCATCGTAGGTGCTCATTTTTCCAAAATTTATTCTGTGCGACGCACACGCCTGACGCAATAAAATATTTGCACCATGCAATTATGGAAGGAATCCAATCGTACTGCACACAATAATTGTGTCACCGATATTGATTTATGGTCAGTAAGAGACCGAGGAATAAGCAGTAGTGGTAGAATCGATACTCTGATGTGATTCTTTTAAAAAATGCAAATTTCTCTTACATATTGCTGCCACCCTCTGCCGAAGTACCACCACAATTGGCAATAATCAGTGGACAGCCACGTTTGTTCTGCAAAAAAGGACAATTCTTTAACCATTTGTATTCTCATTCTCATATAACTGTGGATAGGAATAATGCAACAATTAGAAGGTCACTCCTATGATTGATGATAAATTCTGGGAATTTTATAAGTAAGAATAGTCGTTGCTTTGCGTAGCATTCAAGACAATAATTTGCACACTGGATTCAGAGTGATGCGCTTTTCTTTCTTATGACAGGGATGCATGTTCGAACAATATACTTTTCTTCCACAAGTACTGAAACCCTACTGCGTAGAAACGCTTCCACTAAGCGTTCACTGATTGTCATTCTCTTATGTATTTGCTTCGCTCGTCGCAGTGCAGCGGCAACCTGTCTATGCATATTTGTACTCGTGATTATGTCTGTCTGTCCTGGCGCTTCAATTCAAGAACCACTGAATCTTGATTACGGAACTTTGCGAATATGTACCGTCACCATCCTCTGTATTATATAATATTCATATATCGGATGTTTGAATGGGATGACGCAGGTGCCTTTGTATTTCCAGAGGTCACTTCCCGTCGGGTGCATACTGACCCTTCACTCTTATAGGGAGGATACCATTAACATGGATTCATTCCTTCTGTTAACCATGATCGAATTAACGAATCCCACTGCATTCCTTTGAGTCGTTTCATGAAGAAGACCGACTTGATGCGGGATCTTAGGAAATGATAGTAACGAGAAAGAAATACGTCAGATAACTTTCTGAACAGAGCCAGAAGAATACACTGAAGATATCAGCTGCCAGAAAAAGGAGGAGACAGGAGCCTGCAGATCAACGCATCACTGTCAGAGTTTTGTGGCGTCTTTTCGGCCAACAAAATTCGGGATTGTCCGAAAAAGTTGGCCAATTTTCTTAGCCAGGAAAATGCAAAATAAAATGGCAATATTTGTGGTCCTATCTTATATAAGCTCACCTAATGTTGCAATTTATAGCTTCGTGATGAAAGATTGCTGCTATAATACAATTCTCTTACTTATATCCCCTGTCGGTAAAATTGGTCGTCTCAAATTTAAAGACTTGATGCAAAATCTCGACCGTTGATAAGAAAGCGCTGTGCGAAATATTTGTTGAGAAAATGCATAGTAATAGCGGAATTTAACGCAGAGCATCATATGTATTTTGGGAATTAATCACACTTACCGATATCGTGAAACGCGTTATATCTTTCGTTTCCTTCGGAAAGCGTCGCGAACGGAGAATTAGTAGTCAAGTAATGAATAGTATGATCGAGGATCGTTTCTGTTACTTTAAAGCAAGGATATGGATTCGTCTGATTGCATACAATCGACGTATCTGAGCCATCGATATAGTTGTCTGTTATAACCTGAAGAAAATCTATAACTCTATACTGGTGAGTCAGTCATTGCATCGTTCCGTGGGTCGATTTCGCAAAATTGCTGAAAGAGGCACATGACTATTGGCTGATCATTTGATCAAGTGTTACTTAGCTGATGTGTTCTTTGCGCAGATTTTTAATTCCGTTATCCTTCATTATTGACTGCAATTATTTGTTTCATTACTCAATGAATTCAGTACTAGATGGCAGAAAGTTCGTCCTTTCAATGCAGTCATCAATAATGTCGTACCTTTTGGTATCTTTGAAACCCTCATCAACCTCAATCAATTAAAGTGAGCCAAAACGGATAGAGATAAGCCGCGTTCATCACAATGGACACTTTCTATGCCTGTGGTCTGTAATGTTTAGCACTGCTTGTAACAATAAACTGCGATAGCAGTCATATGTGAAAGTTCTCAAGAAAGAATTATTCATCACCTGTGTTGTCATCGAAAACGGTCGGCACATAAACGCCATAAAGACGAACGTATAGTAAAAGAGGAATGCGGAGAACGATATGGCTAACCTGCAAACCAGAGTGTTGCTGCGATCGGTGAGTCAACCTTCAAGACAGCATCCAAGATCTATCGCAGCGCTTTCGAAAGTTTTTAGGATGTTTCACTCATAACGACAAGCACAACAAAGCTTACGATTCTATTACAACCGAGTCAGTCATATACGTGAATTTAAAATCTTCCACTTTAGCTTTGTCAGCTTTGTGAAGTACTGCTACTGTCATGCTGAGGGAGGGTGAGGAGGATGGGAAGGGGGAGGGACCTTCGTTTAGAAATGAGTCGATAGAAGTTTAGCGGTTCTAGCAAAAGTCACGAATATCTAAAGTACAGGTCATTCAATAATCTTCGCAAAGAGATCCGATGACCCATAGGTTTATAATCTGCTGAGCGATCTTCAACTGTTAGCATAGGTCTGATATGGGTGTAATCCCCTTGAGCGTAGCAAATAAACCGATAGTTTCAAATATTCGTAAAGTTTTTCTTCATAAAGACAGAGCATCAGTAAAAAAGGTAAAGTTGGAAAAACTACAGATGAGGCAGGTGAACGTGCAAATTTCGGGTGACTCTTGATTGCTGATGAGTACGCATTGCAGCTATGTTGATTTTGATATTGACCTCGTTTCCATGTGCAATTCTTCATAATTAGCAAACTGTTCGACTCGGGTTTCTGTGCTGCTTTTTTCCGCATCCGTCCGATGTTCATTTTCATAACCCTTTCTAAACACTTCTATGGATTTTTAATCGCTGCCTCTCAGCTTTTTTTAGCAAAAATAATTTGCACAAAACAATGTGAAGCTTGAAGCTGCTTCTTGTGTTTTTTTGAAGTTTCTTATTGCGCAGTGGAGTATTTGGGGAAGAGTATAACACCGTTAAAGAGTCATATTCAGAAGGTAACAATCAGACACTGCAATGAATTTCTCAACGTGAAAGAGCTGATTCATCCGGTTGTTCCAAACTTCGAGGAAGAGCATCTGAGAGTCAGATGTTAGGAGAGGTGATTTATGGTTCTCCTGTGGCAAATTTTATGAGCGACTATCGTAATCAAGATGCCATTTGTACTCAAACATGTATTCTTTTTCTCAGTCCCCAAAATAAACCTTCAAAAGTCGTCTTAAATTTGCTCACGTCTTAACCTGAAGATTCTTCTATTGAAGATGAGCTTCACTATTTGGAGATATCGGCATACGCTGCCTCAGTTATGGACCAACCGTAAAAGTAAAAGCGAGCGTGAGTGAAGTCAATCAAGCTCTGGACGCACCTTCTTCGACCAAATGCCTCCCATTTTGCCTGAAGCAAGTCTTCGAGAAGTCCATCCAGCAAATCCAGGTGCTTAGTTGTCTCCTTTAAAGAAAACGCTCCTGGTATAATTAGTTAGATTTAATGGTACAATAAATGTGGTACTCCGTTTATTGTAGTGGGATTTTATTACGAGTCATCAAGCAGATGCTGCATAGCTCCTCAGTTTCAAATTAAATTTGAACACCCCGTAGTACATTTGCTTTCCTACTGAGCCGTTTAATTGCACAGATGCTTAGCACTGACTTCTTTTTGGACCGCTCCCTCTCATAGGTAGCGGAATTTGACATGGATCTTGAACAGACATGCAGGTGTGCACAACACATTCAGAAACCGGTCGAAATGAATGAAGACCGGTTGAGAAGGCTTTTTAAATGTGGGTTGTGGCAACCAAATTTCATCAGCTAAATGTCATGGCTAACGACTTGAAGCGACCGAACAAATGACCACAGAGGCTTTTGCAAAGCAGACCCAATCGCCACATGACGCGAATCACATGTTCAATTTCCACGAAATTCTAGGAAAGCTGTTTCAGGTCTATAAATTTTCCGCAGCATTTTTTTAAAAAGGAATCCACCCCACAATCAATTCACATCCGCATTGCTCGTTTAGAACTGACTTTATTATTGCTTCCTCTGTGGTGCATCTCTCTTCTCTCCTACCTCAGTCCCGTTATTGCCTCCTTCTTCTCTCTTCTCACCTTACACGCGGTCACAAGAGCAGAGTAGTGGGGATGCCCATTCATAGGCCATATAATAAGTTTGTTTTGCTCGTATTTAATCCCACCGGGTCATTTTAATATACTCACTCCGTAGACGATCAGTGAAAGGGCGCTGTCCTCGTTCAAGTAGCCGGTCTCCTGATTAATGGTGTCAATTTTTGCGAGCGGATAAGCGTGACTGCTCGCATCTCCATACATCCACACGACGTCCGACTCCAACTTCAGAATCTGCTCAAACATCTAAAATGATTCGTTTTCGTTAATTGCTTGGAAGAATCAAAGAAGAATGATAGCTCAAACTTGACAGACTCCAACTGACAGTCTTTCTCACAAGCTCGTCGGAAATGCGATACAGTAGTAGATGCGTTCTGCTTACCTCCTTCTTGGCAAGGTGTGCAGCCAGAGTGAGAGGAGTTAAGTTCTGGTTATTCATCACTTGCAGCTTGGCACCTGTGTTGTAAGCGAGTTGCAGCATTTCCTGAAGCAAATAAATGAAAAGATGTGCTGAAAGATATATACCTCTATTGTAAATTAGCGGAGGTGGAATTAAAAATGCTGCAGCGGGTGACACAATTCAAGTAGAATGGCACAGATTATTGTTCCACTTTTTGCCACGTTTCATTAGTCCTTCTAATCTCTCCGAATCGTAGTAATCATCAGCTCGAAAACCTCTTCGAGGAACCAACAACTGATTTAGCACAAACTTGCTTCGAGGTTATCTATTGTAGTGTAAACGATGTTGTGGAAGTTCTCTGATCCTATTTTATTGTTCACTGTGCTCTGCCTTTGTCTCCAGTGATTCTACATTCCCGCATTAATGAAAGTCCCTGTCCCAAAATTGTTTGGGTATTCGTCCATGCAAGAGAGAACGAGCACTGAACCTAGCTGAAGCATGAAGGTGAACAGCGCGTACTTACAGGTTTTTCGTGGATCACCGTCAAGTGAAGGACCGTGTTGCCGTTAGTATCCTTTTGGTTCGGATCGGCACGTTTCGACCGCAGAAGTCGATAGCAATCAAGCTGGTTGGTGCACGCGGCGAATGATAATGGATATTCACCGAAGTACATTCGTCTGTAGGAGAATTTATTGTTCGCAATCATATACAATTCACCGTTAGAACTACTACTGGCAGCTAGATTTTTTTCTAGTTAACCGGCAACGCAACACAGTTTATGGTGAGCAGTGGCACTCTACTGGAAGCCACGAATGCCTACAAACTGCGTTTCGACTATAGCAGGTAGTTCCTTTAACAGGGAGCAATCATGAAAATTAATAAGCGCCTATCGCGCCAACGCTCCATACAGCTTGCTGGTAAATGTTTCACATCTCTTTGAGGCATTGCATTTTCGTCCATTGTTTACTGAGCAATGCGCGAAAAGTGATTTAGCAGCAAGAGTATGACTGAATAATTCGTTCAAACGTTTTGCCGAAAGGACGCTCTCCAAATCGCAGTCTTCATTGCTCGATCTTTTGAACTTGAACTTGAGCTATCGAAGACAACACATATAATTCCACATTTCCTCCATGCACCTGTGAACATGGAATGCGACCGCCAACTTTAATAGGTGAGGGAAAAGAAGCTGACAAATAAAGCAGATGTTTTTCAATGGTCCCGATTCCACAGATAGCGCTCGTATCTTTTTGGTACAGATTCTTTGCTTGCTTTATCAGTTCTACCTTAGAGCCTCCAGAAGTTCGATTTTGCTCAAAGTCATTCTGTAAGCGCAAATAAACTTACGTGAGGAGCCTCTGTAAATCAGTTCTTTCGTCATTTCGAGTGGCGAAAATCTTATGCAGTAGGCTGCTCATGACACACCTATGAAGTAGTTGCGTTCTTTAGATACGAGACTCATTTTTATTTGAGAAATCCGAAGAATGCAAACGCGGATATAACCTAGAATTGAGCAATAATCCAGGTTTGCTGTTGCCATATTAACTCCTTTCTTTTCAAGGTATTTCAGCATGGTTTATACATTTGTCGCAACTTCGAAAGCAATATTCTTGATACTGCGGTAATTGTGAGACTTAGAGAAATACAATCCGGTGAACATAATAATTGGGAACCAAGTAAGCATGGCATACCAAACTTCGTTTTTGATTGCTCACGTATACATCAAAATCTTTTTTTCTATGTTCCTGCGACATGCCTCTTAGATTTTAATTCTGAATCTATATGAGAAACGATTTAACGATCATTACTATGCATTCCTCGGGCCACGAGTTTTACCACTCAAGAAAAGGAATTCCTCCTTGAATGCGTTTGTGGCAATTGCACTAAATACGTCAAAGAACAGAATTCACCATGTATCCCTCTCTGCCATCTGGTAATAACTGCACCGATACCAAGTTGGAGTATGTGGACCAGCATCAAACAAATTAAAGTACGGTGTGTTCTTCAGTAGTTCCCAGATTATTTACGCTACTCCCTTATAGAAGGCTTCAAAAAAAGAAGTTTAATGAAAGACGCACCCATCATAGCTTGTCTTCTGACTAAGTTCGACATATTCGTGCTCCAGTGAGTCAGTTCTGCTGCTCTTTTGGTCATCTGGGCAGAACGAGGCACCATAGCACCGTTGATTGATATCGGCCCCATGTTGCAGCAAAAAATTCACCATAGCCGGATCCTCGTTAACGATTGCTTGATGTAATGGTGAGAGCCCTGACAGTACAAATTTTGCGGGATATGCTGACATAAATGAGGCAAAATTCAGCGGTAAACCTCCGTTCAACTCAGATTTTTGAGTGTTCTCTTTTTGTTCTCGTGGTATCTATGAACGATGTATGTGCGCTCTAATACAGGCATGTATGAAGGGATAATGAGCAAGTACGCAAGGTCGGATGTTACATTAGAGTTCGTGCAGATTTTCTGTGAACTGCAAATGTTCAGTTGGCTTTTCAGGAGAATTGCAACTTTCCCTTCCATCATCCCAACATGTGAATATGGAACTTCTGCAGCTGTGCTCCCTGAAGCGTTTATGTTGAGGATAGTTCTGGACCTAAAAAAAATTTTTTTTGCGAAGTTTCTATGAGCAATTCTAATAGACAATGGTAACTGACCGTAGTAGTCTTCGCTGATGAAAATGTCGTTAACCATCTTCGGGTAGGTAAGCATCAGCTTGATAGCGAGTTGATTGTGCACAGCAGTGCCATGCAACAGACATATCCCAACAAGGTTCTCGCCCATTGTTCCGCGTTCATCCAGTTTCCATGCCACTTCACGGTACTTCGAATCCCCTTTACCGCCTTTACCACCACCATCCAGCAACTTGAGTGCTGAAAGCGCCATTAGTAACAAATGCAGTAGACGCGTTTAGAGAAGTGGGCTGACTTGAGCTTCTGGTGAAGCTGAGGCGATCTCTTGACTGTAAAACCTCCAGCTTGGCACTGTTCAGGAAGTGGGATATTTGAGGGATGGCGAAAAAATCGGCAGCACTTTACATATGTGCAACGAACACTGTACAGGCGAAGACACCGCACCATGTTGCCTTGATGTTCGTTAAATGGATTCAGTGAAGGGCTACGGGCTGCGTTATATGTTCTCTCCGAAAATCATTCGTTGAAATGCAACCAGTTCAACAACATGTGAGAAACTGTTGGTTGCAAGTATCAACAGTTATGCGTGCAAGGTAAAGTGACCGGCCCGGGAGACCTACATCTGAACTGAAAGTTTTCGATGCCACATAAGTATAATAAAGGATTACCTTTCTTGAGGTCGCCTTGATTTTGTCCTTCTTGATTGAAATCATCCAGAATATTTGGACCACTTTTTCCCTTGCCCTTCTTACGTTTCAGTGCACTCAACATCGCGTTACGCTCTTTGTTGCGTATCTTGACCAGCTCGGCCACCGATACCATCTTGCCTTTTCCGGAATTGTACATGAATTCCTTCACCTGAATGGTCTCTTCTCATTACACTGTTTCAGTTCTTCTTCAGGAGGTTCTGCTTTCAGCGGGTGAACCGACAAGTATAGAACCGTGATGTGAAGTGATGAAAAGCTGAGTTGTTTTGGAACTCAAAGAAGTAGTGGATGCATAAGTACCTCTCGATCGTAGACTCACATTTGCTATGGACAATTGAGTGTGACCTCACCATTTCTATACGGGTTTTTAGCTGAATAGTTCAGTGTTCTTAAACGACGTTGGCTGCAGACGTATCCGTGGGCATAAAAGTGATAAGTCATCGACAATGAGAAAAACGGCTGCCCTTTTCACTGAAATCATTTCATGCACCTCAGTGCTCGAAAACCGTTATTTTTAAAATTTGATGATGATGTGGACCGTTCTAAAGGATCCTAGCGCCAGCTTCAAAGTGCAATCCGCTATTTCCAGTCTTCATCATCAAGCAACGAGCCAACAAGTGGGCGCTGGGATGTCACTGCATCCGTAGTGAGTTTTTGTCTTGATCCCAATATGTTTGAGGTTTTGTTCATGCCTCATCACACTGTTGAAACATGCAGAAATGTAAAATAGTTGTAGCAGGTGTGAGCATAATACAGACTTGCGTGGGATAACAAATAGTTAGTCCAAGGCGTGGTGAAGTTCGCAAAGAACAACGAATGTTTCGAAACGAAAAATAGAGGCACAACTCTGCGTTATCCTGTTGTGTAATAGTTGTTTCCGTTGAAAAGGATATATTCGTTCCCATGTTTGAAACTTCCGTTACTGGATCATGTGAATTTGGCAGGATACGAATTTTGTTCTAAATTTTGTACGCACTCTGACCGGAAAATGTGCAATCTGTATCATAAAGCCATGAGAACGATTCATCCGTGCACAACGACATTTTATGAGCGTGTCTCGGAGGTGTCTATAAATCGAGGGCATAATTGGCCGCTTCGTCATTTTGCAGTCTCTTACATATAATATTTTGTGACGCTTCAGGCATTCTGAATGGAATCTCACAGCAGGGTAAAAAGCCTCCCTCTCAGTGTGCTCGTTTTCTACAAAAGCAACATATTTGACATCCCAATGCTGAAACCTGAGAAATCCAGGATATGGCAGAGGCATGAAGAAAAATGGTTCTTGAAATTAAAATATCTGGTCGAACGTGCAGACAAACATCCAGATAGGCGCGATATTCGCAACACATGTTTGTTTGCAAAAGCAAGAAAGCATAAAAACACATAATGAAGTTCTATTAAAATGGCAAATAATTGCTGGATGCTTCTGCAGAGTTTTGCTGAAAATCATAGAACGCAACGGTCAATTTTTTGTGAATAGTCAGTCACACAGATATTGACGCATGAATACGTGCACATACGCACAGAGGACAGATAATCAGTACTGAAATACTGATTCCTTTGATTTGCGCTACGTTCAGAAAGCCGTAGATGAAAGGATCATATATTATGTAAGAGATGAGGGAATCAGCGAAACCTGAGGAAATATTTTTGAGTAGAGCTTCGCCCTTTTTGTGCATAGTTGACGATTGTCATGAAATAATGCTCATAAATGCGTAGTTAATGCATTTCTTATTTGATTGTTATTAGGCTTTCAGTGGTGCCGAGCTTAGTTTCAAGAATCGCACTCATACAGCATAAACAACAGATTGATCTTTGTAGAAAGCGCAACTTTGAGCGAGTTCTAATCGAGCGATTCTTTCTAATCGCTTTTGAGTATACACAATCCCTTGAATTTTCCCCTCAGGTACATTTCTCTTCACTGTGCTCATAAACGATCACTATGCAACCTCAGCAAGCAATTTAATATTCAAACATATTCCCGTATAATGAAATCTTTCTCAAATGCAGCATAAAACGATGCGTCTAACTCCGCACTAAATGTGATGTTAATGTCTAAAACAGCTTTGCAAATGAGAGTGAGAGGAAACTTCATCGTTTGTTTAGTATCACTTTGCGTTTCCTCGTTCAATATGAAATATCATCTGGAGAATTTACCTGCCATCCATCTGATTATTTCTTCATCCAACATGTAATTCCGTTCACTCGAACAGGAATTTCAAAGTGGATGCGTAATCTTTTCCTGAACGGGCACTTTTGCCAAACAGAGATATAAATTCCAACATTTCAGCGAAAATTCATTGCTGAAAACCCATCGCCTTTTGTGAGCTCCACCTTCCGAATCTGTCTCCTAGCAAATACGACAATGATGCGAACAGGGCCTCAGTTTTGGAATATTGAGGCCCGCTGTCTTTAGTGAGCGCGAAAATTCGCCTCTTGAGACTTCTGCCACGTGATCAAACGATATGACAATTTTAGGAACATCACCTTTAATGTAGGTTCCAAGTGGCCTTCTTAAACATAGTGAATTAGTCTGTGATATGAGCACTGTTTACCTAGTCCATTGGACCCCTGCCAAGCTCCGTTAGTTGTCGGACTCTACAGCAAGTCTGCCGGAATGTTACGCAGCTGCGGTATTTGAATAAGAGGACGTTTCTATCACCTAATTCACAAAAAGTAATTTTCTTTTACGAGTGGTCATTCATAAAATTCTTATGTGGTCATTAATGATCTAAAATGTTCCCAACGAATGAGCTCTTTCATTGCAGTTATCACCTCATTTGCATCAAGCACACGATCTTCAGCGATGAAACGTGCTGGGATGTTCGTGCCATCTACTGTTTCACATTTCTAGTGTTATTTTAGAGTCGTTGCCATTCGATGCTATCGGGCATAGGCACATTTTACTCTGACCAAAAGCTTCATATTTCTACAGATCTCACGGCAAATGCTTGTCGAGCGCTGCATTTTGAAACGCTGAAATGTTCTGATGCCTTTTGTAACGCTTCCTTCCACTTCCTAGAAGTAATGACAATGTTCTGTTGATACCTGATCGATAAGTGGATATGTGTACTTGGCATTTTTTGGGCACAAGAGCATGTTTTGGTATCGTGCAAGTGCGTCTGTCTGTCTGCCAACCTGCAATTCCGCATCGAAAAACGCAGTAATTGGAGCCCAGGAACTCAGTGGGTACACTGCACGCTAACATTGAGACCTCCAATGCCATCAGCCATAGTGGTCATTCGACTGTAGTAGAAGTTATAGAAATCTATATGTGAATAAAAAAATCTGCGCGCACTTGTGTAGGTTGTGGATTGTCGCTTTATCTCTATCGGAATACGAAGAAACAGATTTCTGTTCGAGGGGTTTACCAGCCGACCAAACGAGCTAAATTTGAATGCGTTATTTTGCATTTCGAATTTTGTTGCTGAGCTGTGAAATGTGTTGTTTGTTGTTTGTCTCATTTGTTCATCAACTCATATCCTTTATGCTCTATAAAAATGTGCTCTATTCTTGTACTGCCTGATAAGGTTCGATGTTGCGTGAAAGCAAGCAAAACACTATTACACATCTCCATTAATTTGTTCTTCTTTATGCAGCAATCATTACAATCTCTGCTTTTCTGTCTGTGTCTATCTGCAGCATTTTTGACATTGGCTGCCATGGAACCTGGAAAAGTGGAATGTTGTTAACGCGCTCGTTGAGTGGAAAGTCGCTAATGCCTTTAACTACGATCAACTTGCTGACCAACCGGTAAGCTCTATAGCTTTAATTCCTAAATGGGTATTTAACTTGCAAAAACTTACCACTCGTCTCCTGAAAATCTTTATAAGTATAAATACCATGGTGGTATCGTTGCAAATGGCAGAGTAGTTGTGCATCAAACAGCTCAAGCTGACTAGATATCGCCATGGAGCTGTACACTGACCACATCAGAAGTACACTGTGTCTTCTCTCTCTTTCCCTTTCCCTAAATTTTGGTTACCTTCCAAGCAGCCACGTCCAACGTGCTCACTTAAACGCCCCTGTCGCGGTCGATTTTTCCACAAGGGCATAAATGGGAACACCTGTTGCACTAATGCTGAAGATGCATTGTTACCGTACTAACTTCGAAGAATGAGCCAGGCACAATGAGGAGCTGAGCGAGTTAAATGTGCCCAACTCCTTATTTGAGTTGCACAATACCACCGTGGCATTTATTGCTTCGTACCATAGGTAGGTAATGTTGGATTCAAAGCGCTCATAAATGTGGTCGAATGCTCCTCACTACCTTGGTTTCAATAAACTCGTCAATAATGGAGTAGTCGCCGCTGTTCTTCGCGTAGCGCATCCAGGGAACCAATTCTCCACCTCCATGCATATCGACGAAACGATACAGCTTGTGCTTTTCGCCTTCATCGGTCTGTTTACCGGGCCCACCTAAACCTTGGTTTTCCGCTGACTCGCTGTTTCCCATATTCTTAAGTCCTGAAAAAATAGATTGATTATTTTATTGAGCTTTTTGAAAAACACTTTTTGACAGTTCTCGACTCGTTGCTAAACTAGATTCTTCTTTACAACTTATTGTGGTCTTGGATGCTGTCGTTGAACTTCTCTTTCTTCCATGCTGCTAGAGTTGGCAGTTTGCGGCTATTCCCATAGCACAGGATACACTGCTGTTGTTGGAGAGTTATGGCTACTCCTATAAGCGTAGTTGTGCTTTTTTTCTCGTTTCATTCTAATAAAGCTTGCAATACTGAAATCTCTTCACCTTACGGTTCAAACAGCGAATAAAATTTGTACATCACCTAACCAAAACTTGGCTTAGAGACCCGTATTTCAGCTGCCTTAATATATTTTCATGCAATATTTTGACGCCATTTTAAGCTGTTTGATGGTCCCGTTAGCCTGTCTTCTGCGACATTTTCATTGGCAAAAGGCCGTGTCGTTGAGCGAGGCTATCAGGCAAAAGCATCTATACGGTGTATTCCTTCTTCCTCTCCCCGATTGTTTCAATCATCATCCGAAGCGATTGTGGGTTGAAAGATGAAACCCAGTAGTCTTCGCTCACTTTCATAAGTTGTAAGGGAAGTCATTACGCTAGTAACTTGCTCGAGAGCTATAGTGGGTTCCTTCTAATGTTCATCTTAAAGCTTAAAACAGCCCTGTCGTGCCAAAAGCAACTTCTTGGGATTTGCTTAGATTTGATTCCTGCTTTGGTTAAAAAATTAAAACGGGCTATAGGTATTCTAGAAGCTTGCAGCATCTCTCTAGTTTATTAAGTATATTATGACACGTTGTGCGCATGCCTTGATCAATGGTTAAACTGTCAAAGACTCGAATTTCCTGCGAATGTTTTCAACAACTCCGATGTTATTTCCATGATGAAGGACATGTAACCCAAGCCCTCGAGAAAGCCATTACGGCGAAACGCGTGCGGATAGTAATAAGAGGTGTCATTCCTTTCATAAGAATAGAAAAAATATATCTTTGAAAGCCGAGCAGTGTTATGAGGAAAAATGGAAGAAAGCGGTAGGTAAAAAATAGTGAACGACTGAGAGAGGAAAAAGGAAATGAACTGATGAAAGAAGTGACCAAGCAAAAGTGAACGTTGGGTAGGATTATATGATGGCGGCGCAGTGTTGCCATGAGGGAGGCAGGTAATTAGTTTTTGCGAGCATTTAATTGAATTCGTATGCTCTCATGCTTGAGCATTATTCTCACGTTCCTATAAACGCCGACAGGTGAATGGTTTTTGTGAAACATATGCGTGTCTTTATCGAATTGGCGAAACGCAATCTTATTTGGCTAGCTAGGCGAAAAGCACTCCAATCTAAATGTTACCAAGCAACGCCAAAATGCATAACAATTCGTTTGAGTAGGAACTGCCATGAAAGAGATTTGTCGACGCAAAGACCCAATAAAGCTAAATGATTCTTACCTCTCGGAAAGTTATTACCAGAAACCGGTTCATAAGATCTGTTCAAAGCACTTTCATCCACAGTCACGCTCGAGAACCAGGATGCCCCCGATCTCTAAAGTGCTTTGCGGGCAGTGCTCAATTCTCGTTTCTTCGGAACCATGAATGCACAGTTTCTTTGATTTTTGTTGCATTAGGATGGGCCTGATCGAACCTCCTCCATGTCAGGTTGTACCTAACAGCATTCTTTTTTTTCAACCTAGAAACACTCGTTTTTATATGATTTTGCATGTATAACGCTGTTGCAATCTTTCTATCGTTTCCTCGCACTGGATTCCTTTCTGTTTCCTCTTATAAGCAGCAATGCTCATTTATATGTTCATCACTTCGATCAATCACGCAACTTTCTCTACTCCATTTACTTCTTGCCCTCAGTTGCTATAGTTCCTTGTGTGAGCTTTTTGAAAGTAAACGTAACAAATGAGTAAAATATGCGTATTATCAGTGCTGCTGATCTATTCACAGTATATTCATATTCACATTTTCATCGAATCCCTCCGAATTGCATTAGTGAAATCTAAGCCATAAGATGACTCGCTGTTCAACTTTTTCATTGCTGGTTCACAATTTATGCGACTTACTGATATCTCATTCGGTCACTGATCTCACAATCTAAGTTTACTCAATAAACAGTTGAATGGTCTAGATCAGCAAGTTATGATATTGGCCAAAAGATAGTTGCTCTTGGTTGACATTACCTACCAAACTGTCAAGTTCGCTTCTATTATGATCGAGTATGTCGCACAAATGATATCAGCACTGACACTTTTTGTTGGCGGGTCTAGATTGCTCTCGCTTTGTATCATCGACAAATACTTACTATTAAGCACTATCAGGAGTCTTTCGTGGCATCAGTTTCAATTTGACGTTCGAATGTACACGCACATTACTGCACACTCTCAGTTTGGAACTAGAGGAAACTGTAGCCGGGCAACCTGCCAATCTTTTCCGATGCTCACATCAACTTATACTAATTATTTCTTCAACGTCCTTTTGGTGTGAACGAAGAAAACTTTATTGCAGCGATATGTGATCTTGTCTTTGCAATCATGCATTTGCCGAGAAGTAAAACAAAACGCACTAGGTTAAAATCCTACCTATGAGACCCAAGGTAGGTGCGGGTTGAGGTGGGAAGGAGGCTTTCCTGTGCATGTTTGTATGCACATTTTTTCTTTGTGTATGTTCGCGCGTATTTACGTTTGTCTTTGGGGCTATCTGCATTTCATGCGCTGAGTGCTTTTGCATGTGCTTTTTCACCTGCCCAGATCAACTTCACTAACCTAATTACGTAGAGCTTCTGATAGGGTATTCATACCTGGTCTTTTCACGCGACGGCACCCCTATGACTACGCCGAAACCTTAACAGTTGCGTTCAGGTTTTGGCGTAATCATAGGGTTGCCGTCACAAGTTCTTCTTGAGGAAGCGAACAGTTCAAGTTAATTGTGACTGGACGGTCGCTATGTGGAACGCAGTGGTATCGTTTGTTTCATTGATGTATTTACCGTATCTTTTACTTCATCACATCTTATTCGATATCACATTCTCGTATAACTCGCATTGCAAATCATTTTTCACGATGGAATATTAAAGTGCAATACGATGTGTGCTTATTTCTCTACCGCCGGCAACAAGATTTAAACGCACTCGACTGATCACTATTTGACGAGCAGGTGAAACCATGCAACCTAATAGAATTTAACGCATTAAAAATCAAAAATAGTTTTATAACACTGAATTTGGCTGAGCAAGGTGAAGGGAATTCCGACGCAATTGCTTTCGCCTATCGCAATGAGACATTCTCGCCTTCGTAAGAAAATATTTTCCTGCGAGTGAATCTACAATCGAGGATATTGTGGTTATTCCTTCGCGTTTACGAAAAGAAACGAATAGTGTTGTCGAATCTTTGAAAGAAAAAGACGCACGGAAATGATTCCTTTTTAGTATTAAATTGATTAGAAACCGAAACGTTTCACCCTATTTCCATTCGTTGCATCAGTTACAATCACTATGTAATTAGCTATACGTATATACTTTGCCACTGAATATTCTTTCTAGAGGAATAAACTTTTAAACAGTCGTCGACAAAGGAGGTAAATGATCGCGCCAGGTAAATTGAAAAGGTGTACAGCATTGCATTCCGTTCAATTTCATTAATTACCAGCAATTAATATATACTGCAAAATTTGTGTTCTCATGTGTTAATCAACTCAGTCACTCGCATAAGCGTGGAACAGATGGATTAGTTCCTAGAGTAATCCAGCCGGCATAAATGAGAAACTACCATCATGAAATGCAGGAAAATTTTTCAATTTTTGTATGCTCGTGCATTCTTACAGAGTAGAGGAATTAATGTCAAAGGTGATCTATGGAGCTATCGGAGAAGACATCATCAAATTATATAACCAAATTTACTCAGAAGAAGTTATCTCACAAAAAAAGAGATAGTCTGACAGGCGGACAGACGTTGAGGAATCAACGTGAAATACGGTACAGCAGATCACTTTATTCTGCCATTATATCCAGCGAATTAATTTGCCCACTTCGTTTCGGTGGGTCTCGAATCAACATTTCAGGATGGACAGGCATATCCCTTCGCTAAGCAAATTTACAAAAATCCACAATAACGAGGATTTATCGCAGCAGTGGATGTGTTACGGCAACTAGTGTAACATGTGCTTTCACAAGTTGATTCAACAGAGTGAACCACTGCATGAAAATTCGAATGAAGAATCCAAGCGTATCACGCATGCCTGTTACTGTTTTTGTAAGGAATCGAACAGATTCATGAATCCAAACAAACTCCTCTCCTCATACGAAGAAGGCAGCTCGTTGCATTTCTCAATCGACGCACAGAACAAATCGAATGTGCAATTTGTGTGCATGCGGCGCGCTTGAACATCAACGAGAGAGAAGTTCAGTGTGAGCGAAGTGAGCGAATGCAGACAGCTCACTACCTAAGTGATGTCTGGCGAATTTATGTCCCTTTAGGCCGTACGCTTCGAATTTCAACTGCATCGATGTTTCGAATAGAAAATGAACACGAATTGCCGAATCAACAGGAATGCAAATACGATTCCTCAAACTAGTCGAAGAGCGAAGAAACATGATTGCAACTGCTTCTTCTGGTATTTGCTACCAATGCAGATATGCATAGTTGTAGGAAAAATTCATTCATTAGGAGAACGGAGGGACAGGATTTTAAGATGACCGCACGATGCAGAACAAGAAAAAGACTTCAAAATTTCCTCAAAAGCAGAAAAACAAATCAGATGGACAGAAATAATGGGTAAGTGGACATCCCTGCTCTCGCTCAGAGGTAGCCTCACGTTGCAGGTGCTGCTGTTGAGAGGATTGGGAATCAGCTGTTGAATAAAGAACAGGAGCTAATAAGTTATTCTGTGAGGTCTTCTTTAAAAAACAAAGTTAGTTTTTCCGGTCCAAAAGTAAATAACTCGAGCATTCAAAATGTCACAGAAGTACGGTAGCACAAAAAGCGCTAACCGGCTGCGATTCACTGCAAACATTTTGATGAACGATGATGAATTATTTGATGTATTTGATGAGCGAACGTGATCATCATCTAAATAAATAAATAAATAAATAAAAGAAGCAATGGTTCCCATTTCGCCCTGCATCTCTCCCAAAAAAGCTTACCACAACCGGGAGAAAATCTTTTATATGGTGACCGCCGGCTCCCTACACTCTGACGAGTCGACTGCAATTTGCTCGCTGCCGACAAAACTTGTCGGCCTACTCGCATCGTTAAGAGGAACTCCACACGCATACTCTCGCTGACTTGTAGCGATGTCTTCCCCAAATGCAAATGTATAAAAAACTTTAATCGTTTAAGTCTTTGTGCGCAAGCATTGTATATGTTCGTCGAAAATGCATAGGGCATAACAAAAGTCTGAACATGCCAGTTACTGAGCGATGAAGCAACGCGTCGAATTCCAAACCTTAACCTTTCTGGGCAAAGTTGTAAAGATCGAATTTTGGCTGTTTAGCGTCTCTTGAGTTCCGCCGTCGCAATACTATCGCTGAACCGCCGATTCATGTGGCTCAACATGTTGCACTTCTGTATGACTGCTTTTGCAAGAGCATGATAAATGATATGACTACAGCCTGAACGGCCATATGAGAGTATTACACAAAATACTCAATGCTGAAATCAGAGTCTTGCATCACATATGCACAACTGTGTTTTATTACGATCATAGTTCTTCCTTTTCGAATGTGCGACTTCGACGTATACCTCGAATGATGTCGTAGTCGTATTTCCTCATCGACTCCCAGAATGCGATATTCTCTTCGAGGAATGTATCTTGCATCTTCGATTCCGGACCGAATCGCATGTGCCTTAAATTGTGCTCACGAGTAACCGGCTCCCATGGATATTCTTCATTGTCGGGCGTGCTGCAAAAAATGCGATCATCAGAATTGGTCACTTCAAAGGTTATATAATTCAGTCTCGAAGTGAGAAGTGTTGTAAAAAGGTCTGTGCAACTCAGAGAACAAAGTCCTGTTATAATGCGTTTTTTTTCCTTCCTTTCATGACTCTTCGCAAACGGTATCTTACAAGAAACTAATGCATATCTTCAAGACTGAACACCACTACATACGGGAATGAGGAGAGAGGTTTCGAAAATAACCAGAAGTACTTTTTTACTTTGCCGCGCCTGATTCCTGATAGCCTCTTTTTACTGTGGAGGAATTTTGTTGGAGAGATGAGAAGGGGGCAAGGACGTGACTTAATAGCCACAAGGTTATTCCTAGGAGCATGCTCGAAATAAGTCGGCCGAATCTGAAGCATCGCCACAAAGGACCAAAAGCATCACATCGCACATTTCAGCAGTGCTTCTATATGTGCATATTTCTTTCGGTCTTTCACAGCGCTGCGTGAGCAGTGAACAGGATTTTCACCAACAATACATTATGCAAGTGCATAAAAGGACGCATTATGAAATTACCCTCTCGAAAAGAACAACTGTTCGGTAATTCTGTGCGCATAATGTCATCAGGCCCACAAAAGTTGATGAAACATTCCTCTCATGCCGCCAATCAGCTTACCATTACCATCCTGCTGTTGAAATCGAGACGTCGGAGATGTGCCGACAGCAAATTTTACAGAGAGATTATTAGCTGCTGAGCAGATCTCACTATGCGCTTCCAAGTAGCAAAATGAAGAATTCATCAAAAAAAAGAAAAGAAAAGCGCAAACGCTTTAGCGTTCCATGACATCTGTTTGTGATCATACAATGAAGCCTTGAGTTAGTTCTGTGTCGGTCGATCTTATTATAATATATAAGCGAGTAGTAAGTTGTTGTTGATTGTTCCATGGAGAATTACTGCGAGTAATAAGGAAAAAACTGTTTTGACGTTAGGGAAAGGAGCGGATGGCACTCTTTCGTCGGAAAAGTGCGGTATTTGCCCATCAGAGCTGGTATGCCATAAACACTTATTACATTGTGCTCGAGAAAGGGAAGCTCAATTTTCTGCTAACATGGGAATTTTAGCAGCGGCCTCAATCTCACTGAAAAAATGAGCTAGTAACGTGGCGGATGTTGCTGATCACACCTCATGCAAATTTATTGGATAAGAATCGCATCTCGCTGTGGTATCCCCCACCTACTTTGCTCAGGTATATGAATTTGTACTTAAAAGCGCCTCAAAATTTCCATACGCAAACCGACTGGATGCTGCACAGATGGATGGGAATCATTTAATCAACGATAGGAATCGACTTTCGACGAATAAGGCGTTCTATTAAGCACTATTTTGGGGGTCTCTAGAGTAGCCCGCGTTCATATTACGCACCGATTATCTTTTCTCACCGCGCCCTCACTCTCATTGTTATTGTCAGTCCTTCGTAACACTGCCATGAAAACATCCCTGTATGTATATTTTATCTTCAAGGAAATCAAAACGTTGGGGAACAGCACTTAACATCCTTAAGGGAGATCTCCAATAGTAGCGTTTATTTGCAAGAAATGCATGGAATACAGTGTTGACAATTTATTGCAGGGAACGAAAATTTTAAAGGCATGGAGAATATCAAGCGGCTGTTTAGCATTATTCAGCTTAACCTGTTTTTTAAATCCCTGTCCTACTTGCATAAGAGAGGAAGGGGGACATAAACACGCGCAACCCCTCTCCTATCTTTTTCCCTCTTTTAGCTGAGTACACGCCTGCATCAGACGTAGGCCGCACCCAAAAGCATCAAAAAATTTTCTTAATTTTTCTCACTGAATTCGTACTGTTAGCCGCACTCCTCTGTAGTCTTAATTTCCCGCCCTGTGTGACTGCCGACCCCTGCCGTCCGAGACTTGTTTTTCATTCTTTTTATCGATCTGTTAGTTGCAACTGCAATTCGACTATGACAAAATTCCTTCAACCGGCTGCCGGTTCTGTGCTCAGTCGCAACAAATACCATTAATAGACTTGAATCTCCAAGCTGGAATGCGCAGATAAACAGAGACCGGGCTTCTTAATATGGTTTAATAGAAGGGAGAAAATTTCGCGATCAAAAAGCAAAAAATAGCTGGAAATGGCCAAAATAGTGAGCTGAAAAAGCATTACGAAAGCATTCAGGATTTCGTGATCTGCACTCGCCTGCCCATGATATTCATGTCGGTGGTGAAATAACGGAAACAAAGCGAACAAAATTAAGACGAATTTATGAAGACGTACCCGTATTTCGCAAAATGAGTGAATGTCTCCAAAATCGCTCTTTGTAGTTTCACCTCATCATCGTTGAATACGAAATCGTAGAATGGAGAGATGCCAAACATGTAAGGATATTCATGAAGATGAGTTGCTCCTGAAGATATAGCAATGAAGCAAAGTCACACTTAAATCTATATCAGGTGCATAATATTTCCATCACTTTTCTTCGCATATAAAAGTGAGGCACTATGCTGCTGTGAAAGACTATGCTAGAACTTTCAGAACTGAGGTTTCGTCCTGCTTGCATCCTCAGGGACAAAAATAACACGATGATGCATGGAAGAGAATGGAGCTTTGAAATGCATCGCAAAATACCTGAGTCCCAAAACAGGCTTTGACTTCTTTGAAGGGAGAGCACTGAGATGACGCTGTGACTCTGGGAATGGGTAGGTTTTGTGGAACAGTACATCAGCGTGTACTCCCAAAACAGGCTTTGACTTCTTTGAAGGGAGAGCATTGAGATGACGCTGTGACTCTGGGAATGGGTAGGTTTTGTGGAACAGTACATCAGCGTGCATCGAAGCAACACTCGGAATTGCAGTAGTTTTAGTAAAGATGAGGTTAAAAAGCATAGCTGAAAGCGGCGAAGGCACTATTCAGTGAAGGAGTGTTGTGCAACTGCCAAGCACGCAGCGAAACTGAGGTACAGGCATGTGGAAGGAGGAGGAAGGTGGGAAGGATGGGAGGGTGCGAAGGGTGATTGAAAAGCAAGAATGCAGTTGACCTAAAAACAGGAAGAGCGGAAAAACAGGAAAAAACAGAATCCTTCGCACCCCTTAGGAATTCTTTCTAGCTGCGCCATTACAGCAAATATTCTGTTTCAACCGTTTGAATAGAATAATACGTTAATTGAGGTGTGCACCTCGCAGACAAAATACGCACTACCCCGCTGTACATTTGTCACCGTTGTCCCCGCATGACGTATTCCTGAACTGGAAGCTCTCTGTATGCAAAAATCAAGAAACCATTTAAACGTTACAGCGTAAGCTCTACCCACACTTTTGCACCGAGCAGCACAAAAGATGGAGAATATTTCCGCTTCAGAATATTTAGCGTTGGAACATATGAACTTTTGCATTTCCCTGGGTCCATTTCTTTGATCATAAATACATGCAGTTCCAGAATGGATTTTCGAAAACGAAGGGATTTTGCAAGAAAAAATAATGAGACAACCTTGATGGGGAATTTGAGCTGCACAATATACTCTCTATTCGATTCGCCTACTTTTTGAAGGACGACAAACGAAATAAGTCTGAAGCTTTCTGAATGTTTGCAGATGCCATTCCGGCACTCTTATTATCGGTAAGGATTGGACTAGAGGAAGCCCTCAATTTTCCTCGGAACATTCTGGCCACTCGCTTATTCTTAGAAACCTTCGGTTCTCCTGGAATCTGGACTCGCCACTGGCTGCAAGCATAGCGACAAGCGCTGCACTCGGGCGAGCGTGATGGTGCAGCCATGGCGTTCTCGTACAGATGGAAAATTGCAAATCTTGTTCCCCGAGGTACTCGCGGTCATTCCACGGTAAACTTCGTCTGTCAACAATCCAAAACTTTCCCTTTATCTCCAGAAACGCATTCTTTGTTGATTTTCGGAAGCCAATATCTGATAGTGCAGAGAACCATTTAGTAACGGGGTAGGATTTGAACACATGATCCTCTGGCGAAGACTGACGAGTCTTCATAGGCTGTATTTAAGTTGCAAAATGTTGCTCACCTTTTACCGGAGCATCCTCTTTGAACGCACCAATGTTGTAGTGATCATTAAAATAAAACCATACTGGCCACCCACTTGCTACTTTCGCGTTCTTCATACGTATGCATGGAATGTTGAAAGCTATGTCTGAGACTAGCTGCAAACACACTTCGCCTAAAGCAAAATCATGGAAATGTCCTTAATGACCGTGATCTTATAAAACAACAGGGCGCAGCGCTTAAGCATACCGCAGTCGCCTTATAGGAATGCGACAGAACATTGCAATAGCTTGGAGCTTGTGGATATGCATCCTTTATGCATAAATGATTCAAAAGGATTAATCAACCGTATGCCATTGACCTTTGAAAGACATTAAGATTTATGTTATCGGTCAGCTGGTGGCTCGTTCCTGCAAATTTGTCTCGTATGCAAGGATACGAATAAGCTGCCTATGCTCTATGTTCATAATGGATGCGACACAACAATATTTCTCTCTCTCTGAGTGCCTCATATTAGCTATGTGCTGTTTATGAGGAAGTGTAAAAGCTGCCCGATCTCATCAATATGGAATGAAACGGCGTTTCAGATAACCGATCTTATAAACAAAACCTTCTGCTTACACAGCATTCTACATGCACCTGCCTTGTGCTCCTTTATTTTAAGACAGCGTTTTTGTGTTTTAAGCTGCTGTTGGCGTTTGCCCGCCGAAATATTCCATCGTGAAGAAACGTTGCGCTATGATGACCTTAAAATTCCCCGCTATTAAAAAATGCGCTAACCTAGCGGTCAAAAGCTCATTAAGAAGCGCGGCGAATGGCAGCGTTGATTCATTACATCTTCAGAAGTTCTGAGAATTTTTTGAGCGAACAGTGAATAAAAAAATCACAAGAACATTTTCAGTGAAAGTGTTCAGAGCATTGCTCAGCAAATCAGACGACAAAATTTTTAATGCGTCATGTTGACGGCGAATTTACATTTATGTTACGCTTGTATTGGTGCGTTGCGTCTTCACGATGGGTTATGAAGTTTAGTGCGAAACCATTAAAGCTAGGGTTATGAAGTTCCGATGGGTGTCGTACGCAGTTAGGATGAATGAATCAAACGCCACCCTTCAGGATTGCTTATATGTTTGTAAATGAGTTACGGATACTTAAAGCCAGATGGAAATTTTCGTTGCATGCCGATTAAGCATTCCTTTTGAGTCAGTCGGCAATCAAAAAATCTAGTATTGAGCAGAAGCTGGCCAGCAGATTAGTTAATATATGAATGTACTTCTGTGAGCTTTTTGAAAAGGAACTGAACGGAGAAGTGGTGATCACCTCTGTATATCTTTCGAGATAAAACCGATAATCCTTATCAGTGGGTTCGTCGCGTTTCACGTAGTGCTTTATAAGTTCATCGCGCACTTCAGCTGTCTGATGGCCGAAAATTTCCTCAGGGGCGATAACGTCTTTTATGAAGTCTGTGAGATTGTTGTCCCCATACGCCTCGTAGTTCTCAGGTGTAATGAGCAGTTCATTGATGGGTTTCAGATTACCTTCAGTTGCTGTAAATCACCTTCATAGTTATGTAGTCGAATAAATCACAAGGTAACTACTCAAGGTAGAAAAGCTGAGAAAGAAAAATTAAATGAAACATTTCTACGCAATATGCTATCCTTCGTTATTGCATTGGCCCCCGCAGCGCTGCAAAACGGGAACATTGCTGCACTGATCAGCAGCACGAAACGGCAATGAGCAGCACCGTCATTTCCATCACTCAGCAAACGAAGCGCGATATGCCTATCAGTCTCGGTGATTTCAGCTTGGCATATTACTGCTCAATGCTTGACATTAGTCAGTATCATTGGCAACAACCCTCTTATCACACATGTGCCTTTGGCACTCACTTTTGATAGTGGAGAATTTTTAGTTTCGTAGAGTTGGCCAATGTTACCTAAACTGGAACAGTTAAGTGCCAGGATGGTTCTCATCGTTTCATTACTCATATGTAATCAGAGGAAAGCGAGAGATTTTAGAAAAAAAGAACAACTCTGCGTACTGAAAAAAGCGCTCTCTTTATTTACGAGTCCGATGACGGTCGGCTTTTTGGGTGAATTATCGACAAGCTTCTCGAAATCCTCAGGAAAGAAATCGCCGTCAATCCACGGCCCAAATTTGAGGATATTGAGAGAACGACGAGCCGCTCCCTGCAGAAATAAAAGTGGCAGACAACATTAACAATGTAATTGCTGATATGTTGGTCGTTAGCCTTCATATCACAGACTTCCAGCATCGCAACATCGCTATACCTCTCGCTTCAGCCTTATAAATACGACTTTTAAACCATATAATGCAAGAGTTGCTCTTCTTTGTGGTTAATTTCCTGGCCAAAGCGCCACCAGAGTTCAGAGGTTGTTGCTGTAACATGCTGACACAGATATTAGCTGTTTTATTGCGTCTCATAGTTCGGAATGCATAGTTTGTGAAAAACGCACCATGAAAGCGCCTTATCCGAGTGCGTGAATGAGTTTAAGTGCACGCGCAGGCGTACACTTGGTAACCAAAGTTGACAG
Source organism: Ascaris suum (assembly GCA_013433145.1). Taxonomy (NCBI): domain Eukaryota; kingdom Metazoa; phylum Nematoda; class Chromadorea; order Rhabditida; family Ascarididae; genus Ascaris; species Ascaris suum. Next base: position 8,630,100 of record CM024174.1, read on the forward strand.
CTTAACCGATGCGCTTTGTTATCGTTTGTGCGCTCATACATCCTCATCAGTCGTTCCCTCACTCAATCTCGAGGTCTTTTTTGGTCAGTGGTTAGAAGAAGGAAGGAAGTGTTGAAGTCGAAGTAAAAAAGTGGTTGTTTTCAACTCGTTTTTCGTTAGCTTAATCGCCCTATCAAATCAAAATGAGCCGTTCAGTACGTCATATACCTCGTCAAAAATTTGAAACGATACCAATGAAGTTTGGGATTGTTTAGAACAGAACTGTGAAGCAGCACTCACAATCGCGTCAACAGCATCGAAGAATTCATCGCTCGTCTTCCCCTTCAAGCAACTCTTCAGCTCGTTTGAGTCGGCGATTTGGCAGCCCAATTTTAACGCAAGTTCAATTGTTGAATGCACTACTGAGTCACTTGCAGCCCATGGTGCGAACGCTGAGCCGCTCATTTCGATCGTTTGTGCAAAGAGATCTAAATCACTAGGTGGACTGACAAAGTTTTCCGCGACATGTTAAACAATTTATTCCCTCATGAAGCAGAACCTTAGGCAAAAACCAAGAGCTGATGCAGCAAATGTATCGTTATGACCTCACTGTGAAAACTTGAGTCTTCTTATCGTTGTATAAATGTCCCAACTGTAAAGTTATGAACACAATTCATGCAGGAATATTAAAAAATTGAACGTTTCAGCGAAAAATAATAATATTTCTATGTTTCGATTTTGATATTGGCAGCTGTAAATTTTTGTGAAGATGAATACACAGTTTGGAATCCTTTACGATCAGAAGTGAAAGGGTTTCTGGACTAGAAGGAGTTGTCAACATTTCCAGCATAAGGATGAATGGAATTAAGTGACCAATAACAATATGCATTCCTCACATCAAAGTGACCTTGACCCGACATTTTCTGCCTGAAACACCTGTTTCATCTAAATCCTTACATGGTTCAGGTTGTAAACTTCGTGGGCCATAAGGAGTTGAATTCAATCCTCCCCTTCGAATTTTGCGCCCAACTGTATCTTTAAGAGAGAAACTGAAAACCCCCTCTTTCTTCATTAAAAAGAAAAACATTGTGTTCGTGCTAAAGAAGACTCAGATGACGCAACTCGTGGAGCTAGTTGTAGTTAAATCAGTAAATATGGAAGAGTCGCTCCAGTGACTGCAAGAAGAAGGAATACGGGATCGATTAGTGCTAAACACTCAACTGTCCTACACAGTACTTACATCATCGCAGAGGTATTTACATCATCACCGAGATTTAACAGCCACGAAGTGGCGTGCGTTTCATACCGCGCTGCGTAATTCACGCATAATTAACGAATGAAGAAACCTCTTGTGTAAGGCGACAGTGAGAGCGAACTGACGGAACCGCCACCTGCACTCAATCCGAACAGAGTTATTCTATTTGGATCGCCACCAAAGCTCGCTATATTCTCCTTAATGAATCGCAGAGCCGCTCTTTGGTCCCAATAGCCAAAATTGCCTGGTAGCACAGAATCACCGCTTGACAACCATCCTGTTAAAGAAAACTTCGACTATGTCCAGTCCACTTTGCTAGTCAATCCAGTCATCAGCAACCTATTCAATATGTACCGTAATCACAAACTTTTCACACTCGTAGTGCCCACTTCTATAAAACTACGAGGCCAAGACGATCGCAAGCGAACTCCGTGAAGAACTTACGATACAAAATTCAAACTAACGGTACAAATTCAAATTCAAGTAACTCTTTAAGTGTCAAGCAAGTTCAGCACTTAGTAACACGAGCGATCCATAATTACCGTATTAGCGCGTAGCTTCATAAACCAGTCCATATTTTAGATAAGGTTTCCCTGATATTAAGAATCAACCGATCAGCCAATGACAACTGCTGATTTCAAACGCATTCGAGATCAGGGCACAGTTTCGATCATTTCTACTGCTTCAAGATGGAACTTTTATGAAGCAAAAACCTCCGTTCAAGATCGTAAAGGAGAACTGTACTTTGACAACTACGGTGATCTTATTTAAATCCTCATTTGCTTACCACTTCTAAGCCTAATGTGTAATGAACTAAACGGTGCATATGATCCCTCAGCGATTTCAGGCCGACATATGAAGCAGTTTGCAAAAATATCCACCCCTCAAAGGTCGCCACAGATTATATCAATAGCCTGATCTTAGAAGGAAGTTTTTTTTGTGGTAAACATAAGTTAGAAAACATGATGCGACGAACAGAAGCTAGGAACAGATGCAATTAGAAAACAGATGCAACACCGAGATAAAGACGATAGACCTATTCGAAATACAGACCAGAGTTGGATTTCTGATTGTGGCGATCTGCGTGACGCGTTTGTCACTGAAGCAAGAAAAATGTATTTCAGGGGATAACAAGCGTCATAATGAAACGTATCGCAACTTAGACTGTTTCTGAGTCAAGAGATATAGGGCAACTTTATTAACGAACTAACTAACCGTATGGTCCAAGTCTGTATTGGACTGTAACGACGATGACATCTCGCGTGATAAAGTTCTCAGAGATATTTGCATAGCCGTATGCTTTTGCCGAACCGAGGCAGTACCCACCACCGTGGATCCAAACCATCACCGCATGACCGGCAGGATTTTTACTCTGCAACATTTGACGTACTACGCCTGCAACGGAATCTGCGGAACATACCACGCAAATTGCGTGAATATCCGGTTTAACAGACAAAACAGATATCGCATCGCTTAACTTATACAGTTGGATGGAGGTATATCCCGCGCTTTCGTTGCCAATGAAGAATGTGTGAAGAATGTGTGATAGTAAGACTTTTTTGTGGATAATTTTGAAAAAATCGGCTTTTAAAACGCGTCGCAATCTGCACAGAAGGTATCAGCATTCAGCATTACGCAATTCAGGTTTGCGTAGCTCGTGTTCGTTTTTACCACGTCTTGAAAAATCACAGAAAATCCAACCCCTTCCCGTATCAGGAGATAAGCCTACGGCAAGTCAAACTCCATAAAGCGCTCATCAAACTACAAGCCACCTGCATCATCCAAAACCCTAAACAACTGAGAAGTTGTTTCATTGACTGTACTAGCAAGAGATATGCATTTTCAATTTTTTGTAGTTCCGTTGGAACCACATTGCACTTTTCTTTGTTCCTTTTTGGATAAAAATCTATAGACAGACATAGATTATCGATTTCACGACGGTATCCATTTCGGCCTCCCAATATCAAAGCAAAGGCGCTAGTGGCTTCTTCGCCTTGCTTTATTTATTTATTAACGAAACGCACACGCTCCTTTCGAAGATTTTATAGGGTTGGTTGATTTCAGAAGGAACGGCGCGACAAGAACTGTCAGCCGTGGTCATCGCGATCTTGTCCGAATGGTACATTCATCCTGTAAATTAAATTAAAAGTCTATCCTTGCGAATTAAGATCCGTCTCCACTTTTTTTGACGGGCAAGTGCGGCATCCTCAACAAAATCTCCAGAAAGCCATGACCGCGAACTCAGATAACCCATTTGTGATCTGCTGGATCGAGACAACAATTCGATATGATTAGAAATGAAAATACGATGAAAGAGAGAAAATAGGTCGCAGGTGATGATCGATTTCAATGCCGATTTTCGACAGCACCTCAAAACACTATTTTTCACAGCAGCTGTTGTTTGTTTTTTTTTTCAGCCAGAAGTCGAGACAACAGCTCAAAATGAGCACAATAGCAACCCTCCGGGAAGACAAATAAGACCTCCATAACTTTCACAAAGTTTTTCTCAATTTTCGTAAACGATTCAGCTTGATGGTGGAGTTTATTCGGAATATTGGTATTTGCAAGGAAACCCTTGACACGACGAAGAATTTTGTGCAGGAGAATCGTTTTTGTAGTTCTTCACAAAGCCTAGTGCTTTCAAGTATTGAAAGATTCAGTCTGAGAGACCCCACAACATGTCAGGACCACTTTACTTTTATCATCTAACTGGAATGGACAGCTTGATGATGTCGGTCCTCTTCATAAACAAAATGAAATGAAGAAAGCGAAACCTCTTGTGCCGGAGTCATTATGTTCAGATAGAGACAATCCTCTGAATGTTCTCCGGGAATGCCTGATCGATGGTGCGGAGTGCACGCAGGTGCGAACTTCGTTGCGTCTAACGGATCGCCCCAGGGATCAGGTGGTTCCGGTTTCTGAACAATAATAGAACGAGTTCTTCAACTTTTGCGTTATAAAAGCTAATAAGAGTCTGACTATCAAAGTTGTGTGACCACAGGTAACATTGGTAAGCGCAAATGACGCATAAAATTATGGGGGACCGAATACTGTTAGCAAACTAACGTTTCCAGAGGAGGAGCAGTGGCGGTCATTGAAGACCTAATGATCTTTGAATTTGTGCAGAAGTAATTTGGAAATGGATAGCACTTGTAGGCCTAAGAGCTTGAAGAAAAGTCGATCGTGGCAACCTTAAAGAACTGAGAAAAATGCATCCAAGAAGAAATATTCAGCAGGTGGAAAGTTGCCACTGCTGAATTCTGGAACAAGAGATGCGCAAAATTTCACCCATTCGCGCATATATGACGGAAGCTCATGAAAATTCAGAAAAAGCGAAAGAAATGCTGCGGTGTCGGATAGTGTGCCTATGAAGCATAAACCAATATGAATGTGTGAGTGAAATGAGCAGACCCCAGTGGTCTGATCGCAAAATTGCGAATCGTCTCATTCCTCTTACATGCTCTTCCATCTCTTTTGTGTTGCGCCTCTTATGAGTACAAAATAATGAGCCCATCAATGAAGTCAATTTCGAATCACTTCATTGGGAATTTGATCTCGCCGAAGTACTCTGTTACGTTGTTATGCAGAAAAACTTAACGACATAAGTGGCAGTGTTTGTCGATATGCTCATCATTTTGTCTCCATATTAGGAGACTGCACCAGCGTTCAACCTGGTTTATCATCCTAAACGCGCCGACATTTGCATATGCATATTGAAGGAGATTTCATCGTGCGATAGTTGACTCAGATGCAAGCTCAACAAATAAATTTGCACGTCTTATAAGATATATGGAGCGAACGACCGTTCGCTAAGATGCATCATGTTTCTGACATGTTCCAAGAGTGAAGCAATGTTGCTATATATGTTTTTATTAAAGCAACAAACTGCAGAAAACAGTCGACTTTAACGTACACTCGAACATTCCAGTAAACTCAAACCTGGGTTGAGTGTGAATTATGAGTTAGTAATGGCCTAAAAAGCCGGAACGTTGTCCATCAGGACATTCGATTACCCGCTTAATCATCTACATTAAGGCATTCGGGATACCCATTGTCAATTCAACCTGATCCCACCCTTTAAACCTGCAATGGAAGGCGATGACAAGAATATTTCGCTGGTGCCGCGAAAGAGACAAACTTGAATCGTCTGAGCACTGGTGCACCGTGGCTCCGTTATTATGAGTTTCAGCGTGTGGAGAGTTTATAAATAAGTATGATTTGCACCACACACAAGACATTACACCCATACTTCTCAACTCCAGCGAACTATTTCCCCAGTCACAACCGAATTTCACCGAAATCTTTTCCTATGCTGCCGATTGTTTTGATCATTCACGAACTGCATTAAATGCCTAGTAGCATGCAAACTCCAAAACAGTTCTAGGAAAAAGCCTAATAACGCGTTTTCCAGGGAAATTGGCCGATTTATCAATTACTTCACCAAAATATTCGGCTAGTTGCGCTATAGAACCTATGGCATTTTCACGAGTCGAAAAGTACGCAGTAGAGTGATCAATCGTAACGAAGCTTGGTATAGGAGAAGAACCCGTACTGGATGTGTATGGTATTGATAAGAAATGAAGCTTTTGCGAGCAAACTTTTAGCAGATGTCGGCATGTTTTTCAGGACAAGAAGAAGGATGCAGGAGTGAAGGTTATGCAGATTTTGATTGTGGGGGATGTAAGAAGAAGTAGTGGCATCTTTCATGGAAGCTACGGAACGTTTTAAGCTCGGTCACTGCACAGCTTCCACGTGAAGTTTTAACAAGAGTCACCGCAACACGCGAGTTATCAAATTTTGCTGCCTAGTTGAGATGGACAGACCAGCGAAAGACAACTTTTGTAGTTATAAGAACTGAGAGTACCGACCGACAAACATATATAAAAAGATGCATGTAAGACTGTCATATTTTGCTCCGATGAGATGTCCCGAGATCTGAGTGTTAGAATTGCTTCAGAAAACATCCCAGAAATATACTTTTGTGGAGAGTGTTAGTGCTTCGACGTTGCTTCCCTTCCCTTCCTTCTCCGTTTCTATACCTGGTTAGAATCGCGATCCCTTAGGCAAGAGATTTCATTGCTTGAAATTAATTTGCTTGCGAATGTGAACGCGTCGCTTCTTTTTAGATGTTTGAAGGCTAAAGCTTTGTTATCTGAAAAATAAAAACACATTTTGCACGAAAACAATGAAGATGGGGAACAAAATCTACCTCAAAGCGAAGTTCGCCAACTGGCGGCTTCGCAAAGGGAACACCTAAGAAGACATTAGCAGTGCCGCCACCGACGATATTGTACTTGAAGCCGTCGATCCTGCCGTATGCTGTTTCGACCGTCACCGAATCGTTACTGAGGACGACGTCCACAAGGAGGGCGCAGGCAATCACCAACAGTATCATCAAACTGAATGATGACCTGAAATTGATTGCAGCGTTGACCACACCTATGAGGGTCAAGTACTGCAAAATCCTTGAGTAAGCAGATAATCGAGCTCAAACATCAATAAAATTCAGCTCAAGTCATCTTTCCATCAAGCTTGACAGCGAACAAATCTTTTTGGAAATCGCTTCAATGAATAAGAAAAAGATCGCTTCGGATATCGCCTATAGGATCCATGGTGTTTAAAAAGAGTGCCAACGAGATCTGGCACGACTAGCGCTGCTGTAAATCTCACTCGTTCAACACTGCGGTTTGCTTGATTCTATTCTGTTCGAGCGTACTATATTGTATGATTTCTTTGCTTGTTTGCATCGTTGCATGCGTGAGTTTCTCGGCTGCAGCCGTTGTGACAATTCAGCTACTGCAGGGGCAGAAAAGGACTTCTTCGAGAGCGTTGCTTCAAAAACTGCATTATTAAAGAGAAGAAATTTTTCGTGCACTGCTTCCGATGTAAAATTAATGCTCATTCATTTCAGAAGAGCGTAAACGAAAAAAGTCCAAGGTTTTCGCTTGTTTTTGAATACACTGGAACTAATACGTTCTCAAAAATTGTTGGGAAGCCCATCCAAACTTCAAATCTTAGAAGGAGAAGGGAAGCAGGAAAGGAATGTTTCCATTTCTCACCATAGTCTTCCAGCGATAAAGCACCCCAATTTCTTCTCTTTCCAAGACACTCCTTGAAGAGCTTAAAGAAAGCTATGGAGTGCTAAGATTATAGTGTTCATTCATGTCCAAGTAATAGACAGTGCGGACGTCGAAAGGTTTAACAACGCAAATGAAGGGAAAAATGCCGTCACATTTGCCAGCGCACATAAAAATGCAAGAAGATGAGTAAGACGAATGAGCGAGTTTACTGCAGCACATCGTCAGGAGGAATTTTTGCAACGCAGTAATGACTGGTCATAGCTGCGAGCAAATAATAATAATAATCAGTGTTCCTTTGGCAGTGCATTATGCACGGGATGTTTGAGAAATTTCTCTATCCTTCTGTTTTGCTGGATCAAAGAAATTAGGCTAAGGAAGCCAGGACAGTCACAAAATGAAAAAATGAGGTGATATATTCTTTAATTCCTCATTTCTGATCACTTCCCTCTAACCTCCATTCACACCGTACAAATTGACAGTCCTCACTTCGTTCTAGCGCATGTCATCAGTTAGCTGACTCCGCCTAGGTCACTCATTTCCTCCATCGTCTCCAAAGTCCGAATGTCAAGCTCTGGCCATTTAGAAACTTCCCTTTGAGCGCAGATGCTCATCAACAATCCTCAAAGGCATACCCAGGGATGCAGAGCAAGGAAGTTTACATAGAGAAATACTTCGACATCCCACCTTCCTTAAATATTTAGCAGTCAAAGTGTTTAGGGAACTCCCGAAACGCTTTTGATTTTGTGGCAGAAATTCCCAAAACAAAAGCCGCGATGAAAGAACGCGCAGCGAATTTTGGTGCATTACTGCAAGAGTAAGGCTGTGAGCAGAAACGCAAATGGAACTATCTGCTGAGACTGGCTCAATCTGCGACTGAAAATCTTGCCGACGACAGATGTGTCTAAATTAGGCTCTACCGGCGGAACTTCACAAGGTGCTTCACTTCGGGCCTTTAACTGCATACTGTATTTTACCAAACCAATAACTTGCGCCATCCGTCTTCTACAGTAAAATCGTTGTTTTTCTGCGCAGCGCTTCAAAATTGATTCCACCGCTTGCAAAATTCATAAACATTTCAAGGCACTTTTTATGGCAAGGGATCTCCCCGTAATGATACGACCATCAAAACTGACAGCAACCGATCAGTAGGAATAACGCCATAATAACAACCTTTATAGGAAATTACAGCAATGCCACCGCCATGGTCATTCATGATAAACTATAGGAGAAGAGGTGGTGCGAAAATAACACCTCGAAAATTTTCAGAGAGTTTGGCGCAAGGTTTTGCGATTGTAGTCTTGTATGTAATCAATAGCTACCACACTGCTCATGCCCAAGGATAGATGACAGCCACCACTGAAGAAGTGACAGCCGTGGAAATTTAACTTTCACTCCTTCTCTTGAGACACCATGCTAATGTACAAATAAAATTTCTTTAGTTGTGATAAGTTCTCAGAATCAATGAATGATTATTTATCACACAAAAACAGCAATATTTTCGACTCCCGTACCTGTTGAAGAGGAAACTCGCCTCCCCCAGCTTATGTCACACTCATTCTACTGACTTTTGAATGATGTAAGGACTCAGTAGACGACGCTATTTTTACCACAGCAAGCGAAATTTTTGGTTCTAATTGCGTTAAGCAAATGAAATAGATTTTCCACTTCATCTAAACCCACGAAAAATGCATTTGGATGAAGCTCGCCAGTAACGTTTTTATTTGCCACGTCTATACGTCAGATGTCTTTATAATAGAGCACCGTGCTAGTGATTTACATCGGCAAATTGCGTGATAATAACACATGGAGAGCGTTGCCAGAGAAGTCGAAATGATACACTATTCTGTATTCTGCTCTCTAGACCACTGAGTTTCGTAGAACGGTTAAAAATAGTAAAACATAGAGAATAAGACATTAGGAGTTTCGTAGAGGGGAGGCAACAATGTAAAATCAATGAGCAACATGAACATTCAGTCGTCAAACTATCATAGGTGCTAAGTTAATGGCAACTGATATGAGCATATTCTAACAACATAGCTGAGGAAGCAATCAAAACTATAGAAAAAAGTTCTGCTCATGGCTGCATGCTTTTATGAACGCAATGTTGATGCACAACAAAATCATGCGGTTTGCTGTCGCCCTCAATAAACAGTTCATGCATCGTTATATAGGATAACTTTGGGGATTTCAAGACAGCAATTACCATCATCGTGGCAACAGAAATGAACAATTCGTATAAAATAAAGTGAAACGTTTAGATTGTTTAAAGATTGACGATAAAGACTAGTAATATTCGACTTAAGCGAATAGAAATAATTAATCGATGCAGTAGAATTGAAGGAATTTGATGGGAGTGAAATGTCGGTTAAATAAAAGTGTAAGAAACTGAAATAAACTTAGGACGTTAAGAGAAGAGTTGAAGAGTGTGTTTCATTGGCACGCATGAAGTTGGAACCTATTGCTTTGTGCAAAGTGATGCAAGAAAACAGCAGGCACACAGCTGCTGCAAAACAGAACGCCCGCTTAGATGGGTCTGTGAAAAGAAACAAGTTGCACAAATCAGCTCAGAGACATTAGTCGCTTGAGGGAGCAGCAACAGAAAGCGTTAATGACGGTAACGAAACTGAAAGTTGAGCAACCGATGGCTTCTTGTGGTTTAGTGTAGGAATGATGGAACCGACTGCGTCGATTCTAAAATCCTTAGCTCGTTTGATTCGAAATATTGTATTAAACGGTTTATTCTATCAAAAAACTGGATCTTGTGGCTAGAAAGCAACAAATAGACGCGTTTCTTGCAATGCTGAAAGTTAAGCTGATCCTCATCGGTTAAACCTAAGTTTAACGAGTGCAGCAGTGCGTTTGAGGAGCTGAAGCGATATATTCTTTCACATTTCCGCTACATTTTAATAAGAAAACAGGAATCAGCGATTATGCAAAACGATTACGTTGCTTTTTAAACAACTTAATCAATTGCACAACTTGCAGGTCTCCTCATTATTTCCTGCCCTTTGGAGTGAAATGAAACCACCTTGCGCAGGGTGCTGCAAACCTCCTTTCTTATTTCAACATTTCCATATTTTCCTAGGGTTGATCGACAAATTTTGTTTTTGTTGTAGAAAGCCATTACAAGACTCGCATAATACAACCATCATAACTAAAGCTTCATTAATTCACAAGTTAAGACTGCCAGACACATACGTTCATGCAGAGACATGAAGTCTCCATAATGCTTCATGCGAAACTTGTCGAAGAGCAGAAAATCTACTGCACTTCATGCCAGAAACTCGGAGGATCACGCGCCAGCGTCGCTACTTCGGCGTTGGGGCGCTCCTCTGTCATGGTGTCGACCTCCGATGCATAAAGAATGGAGTCCCTAGACCTGGGATGTCTTGCTGACGTAGTTCCAGCGCAGTGAACAGTTAACGCTGCCCTTTCGCGCAAGGGCACTCGTAAAAAAATTCTCAGATAGGTGTTATAAACTTGTAAGCTGTTTAACATAACGCGTGAATGGCACGCATAAATATTCCACGTCAATTTTTGAATAAATCTGGGAAACGTCCTCTTGCAGCCCTCGTTCCAAACGAAACACCCCCGTTTCCTCACACCTTTGACCCTTAAGAGCCATTCATATTTAAACATTTCGTGTATGCTTCAAGCTACCACATGGGCAACACTGGTTTCTTCTTGTTCACGTCAAACGCGTTTTGCCAAAGTAATGAATGACAAGGTGAAAAATTCTTCAGTTCTCAACCGACACTGAATCACAAATTGGAAAGACAGTGCGACCTACAGCTCAAAAAATATTTGGCAGTGCTGTCGGACACGACTGCAATGCGCACTGCACTTACAACGCCAACATGCCCCTCGGTCAAAGTGGCTACATTGCCGTGTCTAATCACTCTGAGGCAAATCAGCGGCTTCATCGCACTGAGCACCCCGCCTACAGAAATTGTATAGAAACCTTCATAGCGTTGTAATCGATCACATCGAAGAAAAAAACATTGAAACGAACTAGAAGGCCGGCATAGAAGTGGAGAAGTGGAAAAGAATGCCAAGAAGCATGTTGAATATACGCCTATGTATTTCGCGTACCAGGCCAAAAATTTCGTAAGCTATGGACAGGGAAGAAATATATAGGCTATGAACAGATAATAAATATGCAAACTAATGTCCCGAATCTATTAATTCAGTCAACCATTCGAAACGTTCCGTAGAAGAACTATTTTCTTTTTTTGTCGTCCGATCGGTGCAAAATGCAGGACTTGCACTAAGCGTCATAATCGTATTGTCTGCACATACATTTCATGCGAGTTATTATTTTATTGATACTCTCCATTATTTCCATCTCGGAACTTATCGGCAACTCTTCACCGCTTTAGAACTCCACTGCAGGCATCGATATGTGTTGCGCATCTCACCTTGTCTTGATCTCAGTGAAGGATATGAACACGGCGAAATTGCTGCGAGAGTCCAATAATTACGCTAGCAACTCTCTCTTTTGCAGATTCTGCTATCACGATATATAACGAAGTTATCACTGATCTCAAGTAGGAACCTTCTGCTTAGAAATAAATTTGAAACGAACAGTTATTGCTATACTATGGCAGTATACACCTATGCAGTTGCTGATGTCGGAACACTTGAGACAAACAATTTATCTCACGTGTTAAGTGTTTATCCATGAATTTAGCACCCGCGACAATATGAGTACATATGAATCTACAATATGGAAGTTCGCGAGCAATGCACGTGTCCGAGCTGGACTGTCTTTGGACTTTCCGTTATGACGAAACGAGCTGTTGAAACCAACAGAATAAACTGTCATCATTGCTAGGCATTTGTTCATTGAATAATGTGTCAAAGAGCGGCACTGAGTATGAATCGAAACAGCAATGAAGAAGGAGGAGGATGCGATGTATTGATAGTCTTGGTGGATGTAAATGATATGCACGCGTGGTTGGAGGTGGTTGATGAAGGAGCTGCGAGCATTATATGCTTTCTTTTGTCACGATTGACGACATATGCGGTGTTAGTACGCATCATGATGCAGTACAGTCATATTCGCCATCAGCACCAATTGAAATCTGCCAAAAGTGTCAACGTCTAACTACATGTGGATTGATGATGTTTGCGAAGAAAATGTCTCTTTGGGGCGAGACAGGTGCTATCATACAGAGACCGATAGGTTATTCCTGTTTTATGCGATATCAATGTCTGTGTCAAGAAGAACGAATGAGGATAACATATTTCTTTTCGAAAACGAAAAGAAATCATAGTAGGCAGAGAGGAATTTTGTTCATTCGGCAATGCGGATTTATTTCAAACAACGTTATTATGCACATGAATAAAACTTCTTGTGAATGATTGCTGCAAAGCCCTTCATTTGAATCATGAAGTGCTTGAATTATGAATCACTTACCTCTGTTTCCGGGAACTCTTCTCACCGTTGTCGAGCGGAAAACGCAACTGTTGATATCTGTTGCTCATCAGAAACGGATCCCATTGTTTTCAGAAATATTTGCCTACTTTCCCGATCACGTTGTCTCATTAAATTTCATTTGCACAGCTAGGGCTCCAAAGTTGATGATTCTCTAGCAAGTTTTGTAACACGTGAAGAAGTTGTCGTGCACACGATACTAATAACTTTTGTTTCAAAGTGCTCTTTCTATTCAGCTAATTGACTGGTAAAAGTTCGCCCTCAATTTCCCTTTCCGTCCACAAAGCTTATTTTTCCTCTAAACTGATCTCTTTCCGTTTAACTCTCAGTACAGGCGCAGAAGAAAAAGGAAGCAAAAAACTTCCCACTTTTATCGCTCGTCTTTCATCTTATCAATTGACAGAGTATCCTTCTCACCACACTTCCCACCTAATCTGTTTTTTTCGAAGTTCTTCAGTCTTTTCTCTCTTCCTAAGCAGTGACCAAAAATGGAAGGGCTGGATGTCCTCTTCCAAGCGTTAGCGACACCCCTTTGAAATTGAGCGCTTCAGTGAAGACAGAGGAAGGGACGTCTCAAAGGATTGACCAAAAACAATTCACGTAAAGAGTGCCGAATATTTGAATCAATTTCACTGCTGTATGGCCGAGCAGTTGATGAGATATGAGATATGTCCCACACCATTGAACGCAGCAGGTGATACTCCTTTCGTCGAAGAAGGTTCTTTGCATTATCCTTATCTGTTGTATGGTCGTCTCTACTTCCCTTGAGCTTAGTGCTTTAAGGATTTCGTAAATGTGCCAAATCGATGGAAACCGACGGATGAAATTGCGGCCAGAAGCTGAAATTTTAGTCGGTTTTTGTTGATTTCACTGGCTGGAAATCCGTATTCGCTTTTTCTGGCTTGCAACTATGACATGACTTCCAGCGAATGCTTTTCCTTATGTACCAATAGTTATCCCTATTTGAACAGGAGTCCTCGTGAATCGTGGGAACAATTAAAAGCATGCCAAGTTTCTTTCGAACACAAAACAGAAGTCTGCGGGGAAAATAAAATTTCAGGGAAGGTAGCAGATCGGTGAATAAATTTTGTTTTACTTTATTGAATTCGCATTTGCATTTGCTTTGATAAGGAATATTCCCTATATGGTAAATACTGCGCATTTCGCAACCTCCCACAGTAAGTTATTGATGGTCAGTATGGCTGCTTCAGAACATAACATTTCAGAGCAATTTTACAATTACTTCGACAAGCCACTGGTTTTATGCTGGAAGGCGCTTCTTATTCGCTCGGATATTCTGGATCAGCACTCATTTTGCGTCTAGAAAACAAAAATTCATATTTTATTTTCATATTTGATTATATACATATATAGAAATAACCGAACGAAAGGCGATGATAGAAACGTTTTTCCGTCAGGAAAATATAAACTAAAAAATAGTGCTATTATTTGCTTTGTAGGAGTAATTGCTTTAGCCGCCTCCTCGACATGCAGCCGCAAAACCTCCAAGGATAGTCGCTATCACTCCAACTGAGCACGCGTTTACTGCCAAATAGAAACTATATCCGATCGTCGATTGTTTATATGCCTTCCCGATATTGTAGCCTAAAATAATAGTTTAGCGGAATCGTTGAATTCTCCTCTTATCATTCACAATTCAAGGCAACTTAGCAAGAATTATTGTTCCACGATAAAAATTTGTTGTCCGTCTTTCATACAGATTTGTTCGTGATATGCTTCCAGAGAGAAGAATGCACACGAACTTGCATGAAACTTGCTGTACATTGAGAGCCTTGCTCAGCTCATAGTTTTCATTGAAGACAACCTCCAGTTACTCGATTCTCCTCATATGAAAAATCGAGTTGAAAAGTGCAAGAGAATTTGTCAAAATCTGTCTTAGAAGAGGACATCACCATGTAACCACCCGTTCTTTTTGATCCGTAACCTAACTGTTTTTACTGTTTCTTCTCATTTTTTTTTTCGCTGCAATGATGTCAACAACCAAAGAAATATTCGAAAAGATGGCCCTCTTATCGTTCTCGCAAACCTTAGTGTCTGAATTTTTTAAATCATTCGAGGATACATGCCTGATTCTATCCAAGGACAAGAGTTTCAGCGGATAACAATTGCTTAAACACAAATTGAATGACCTTTTTCTCACAAAAGCTTATGAAAACCAAATCGAAAATCTCAGTTGTGTGAATTGGCTACCTGCGAAGAAACTCTTTCAGCTGTTTTTCCTCAGATGAAGGCCCCTCAGATGTCTTTGAGCTGTCGATACTTGTCAACTTCTTTGTTGTGATAAACTAGCATCATCTAGTTCCCATCACTATTTCTTCTTTGGTGAGAACCTTGTTCTTTGACACAGCAAAAATAAAGCTTGAAGGTGCAATGATAATAATAGTTCGAAAGAGATCCAGGGGGAAGGGCGCAGCAGCGATATGGAGTTTGTCGGTGCAGACGTGGTTCGCCGGCGCCGTCACCCAAGACCGCAAGGTGATTGTTGTGGGAGGGTAGCTTTGTACGCGTTTATGCAAAGCATCAGTAACATCTCAATATTCTGGTATGTGCCATCGTGTGATGAGATCAATTCCGCTTACTGCTTCAATGTATCCGATACCTGATTTCATAGACACAACTTGCTTGCTCGCTGAACTTATACATTTATTCCAAATTGCTGTGGAGGTAGATGATGCTTGCTGGAAGGGAAATAACATTCATCGATAATCGAAACAACAGAAGTCAAAGGATACCAATTTTTGTGTCTTTCTTTACTGTGTAAAGTGTCGCTGCGAACATAACGAGAATCGATGCAAGAAAGGTGAGAAACGGTAAGACGGCACTAGCGCCCTTGGTGTCCAGCGGCGAACAGACCACAGTTATGATGCTCCAAACGAGTGTTACCGACTCGATGGCGAATGCCACGCAAAGACATATCACAACAGCCTGTTCCCAGGCTTCGCTTGACTGAAATTTATAAATGTCAACCCTATACGAATCATGAAGTAAAGAAATCGATAGCAATGAATATAGAAAGAAGAGCGGACATGCCTTTTTTGAGCGTACAAACACGATTGTTTGAGCATGAAAAATGGAGAAATATTTGGTCACATGGCTGTCTTAGAGATGACGGACAACTTGTGAAAGGTTTCTACTGAACGTTCACCTTTGGACGACTAGCAACTAGTTGCCGAGTGGAAATCTGCCAGTTTTGAGTGCATTTGGATGTCATCAACTGCTGGGAAGATAGTAAATCACAGTGGCTCTAAGTAAAGTGGTTTTAGGAGCTTCGTTATAGATCGGAAGTGATAAATTTTCGTCGTTGTACGAACTGCAAGAGCAAACTGTGACGAAAAATTTCATCAGATTAGTGTTGTGAGGTCCTAATTGACATTAGTCCGAATGATAGGCGGAGATCTCAATATTGTTTCATGCCTTCCTGCGTTTTCTAAAGCAGTAGGACCAAGTATGATTCTCCGCTTCTTTGTAAGAGGAGGCGCTCTCACTGGGCTGATTATTCCATGACAATTCTTCTGTTTTGATAGAGACTGCGTTGCTTCACCAACATCGAATAATATGCTTTAAACCATCGTATATTTGCGCCCCACGTCTTGATTGCTTCTGTATGTGCTAGCGTTTCCACATTGCTGACCCACCCCACTTTTATAGCAGCATCATTTGACACTGTTTCGCTTTGAATAGAGCTCATCGATGTTTGAGAATTTTTCGAGTCGAGGGTTAAAGGGAAAATTTGATTGTGCACTTTGAATATAAAAAAGCGGACCACTTGCGACGACCGTAAAGACCAAATTCGAGAGGCCACGTCAGCAGAAAAGCCATCTTTCAGCAGAATCTTTCGTCTAATACAAGAGAAAGTTTTGAATAAAGTAATCGGCTCCTGTGTCTTCAAAAATAAGGTTTATTGGTCCATGGCTAGTGATGCAGTAAATGGACTCCTGTGTGCCAACAACGGAATAAAAGAATGGGTGGTTTGAGGAAAGGCCTCAAGCAAGCGTTCTCTTGATTGAATATTGCCTATCAATTCTATAGTGATATCGTGGGCTTGGAATCTTTCGATATTACATCATACTTGCAGTCAAATATCAGAAATGAAATGTCGTGCATCGATGGCACCAGTTTTTCAAGAATTAACCGAATTTGAGTAAAACGTTATGAGCATTCGATGATTCATCGCCCAATGTTGAGAATGCTAACAATATTTCTCCTAAGGCACATTTTGAAAACGATTCTGAAGTTTGGGTAGATTTATTGGACGTGGTTTCTGCTGAATAACTAAAATCATCACTATCTTCCACAATCACGGACCGAGGATTTTTCAGCCACAAATTCCTCAACTCCAGTCTGAAATTGTCGGAACACGTCAAATCATTGCGTTCCCTATGCCTTGAGATGCCCTAAGTCCTAACCACAGTAGCTTGGACTTTGAGAAGGTTCCAGTATGTTCTTCACGGCTTTCTGCGAATCCTAGAATGCCCGAGCGTCAGTCCACTTTTAGTCGCAAACTCATCATGTTGCACGACTTTTATGAAAATTCTCTGAGCCTCGACTTCATTCCCTGGGAGCTCTCGAGGTATGCTGAACCTCCAGACACTCTGGTTTGCAGGGGCACGGAGCCCCGCCTTTTCTGAGTGTTCTTGAGGTGTCCTGAGGCTTGAGTCAGGAATGTTTTTGGCTTCAGATGTCGAGGTGCACTAAAGACATTAGCATTTGCTTTTTTTAACTGATACGAAACGTGCACGTTTCCATATGCGACGTCGCTCATGTGCTTTTGCTGAAATGCTTTTCTTGCCGGTAATAGGTTCTAGTCACCACATTTCCATGCAGTATCTATTGTTACGGACGAGTTGAAAAATGTCGCACTGGCGTAGTGCTCTCATTTAAATAGTACGTGACTTTCCCAGAACTTTGCCAAATAGGACGTTCGAAGTTCACCTCCATAAAATTTAGCAATATATTAGAATAGCAACAGGTAATAAGTATACATAAGGGGGGTTTCATGTGTCAATTTGGCCAACAACTCACAAAAATTTTGCATAAAGATTTATATTTGTAGGCTGCAAGTCGGCTTCATAAAAGACGTTGCGGTAATGTCGTGTGAGTATGTATCAACATGTCTATTCGGTAGTTTCGATCTCGTATTCACTGCTGCTAGTAACTGGGTGCGTACAGATGCAGAGTGAGATCGTTTGCCTTACAGTATTTCACTTTGAAGTATCAGTTTTGCAACCTCTCCTTACAACTTTAAAGTGGAAATTGTTTTTGCTCATTTCAATTCGAACACTTTCGTGCAAATTATCTGCAAATTATGCCTTACAGTTTTGCAACTCAATTCCACCATACAGCTACAGAAAAATTATTCTCTCGTGCAAAACTCGTGAAGGCTGAGAAGTTACTTGAAATGAAAGATTATTTTCCAACCATTGGTTTTGCTAGAAGCATGTGAAAGTGGCTGATTAGATCTGTGGCATGCAGTTATGTTACCTTTTCCTATAGGCTTCATCATGATTTCTGTCTGCTGTTTAATTACCGCTGATAAGAAATGCGGATTTTTTCGTTGTTCTCATTCTGCGCTTCGGTGATGAGCGAACATTCCATTGCGCTCACCTAGTATCCCTTCCTGCTCTTTTCCATTCCACGCTGACACCTTAACTGGTAGCATCCAAATTGTGACGAACAGCTCGTCGAATTCTCTTTTCTTCTTCTTGGAAGTATTGCTTTACCACATTATTTGGGAAACTACCTCTTACAACAATATACTCCAAATTAACCTCAATGCTTTCTCTGGCATGCTTCCAATTTGACCACGGTTTGATGGACAATATCGGCTTAATGATTCTGTCACACATGCCCCCAATACCTATTCTAATAATGGAAGTTTTTCGGATATTCCTCTTTTGGAGACCTACCTCGCCTTCTCGAAGTTTCTATTAATCTTATAATGGATGTTGAATATAGCCTCGGGAATCACACAAAGTAATTTTATCTCAGCTGACTCAGTTTCTCTTGGAGTGGATTAGAGTGAGACGGGGCGTCTCCTATAGCCCACGCCATGCCTTCAGATTTATTCCCCAGCTGAAACTAAGCACGAAACGAAAAAGCAACGCTTCCTGTCGTCAATCCGGTATACAGCATCATCTCGATGTCATGTGCAGATGACATTGTTGAAATGATGGCAATTCAAAGATCACCTTGAACCATTCCTTGCAATAATCGACCCCTCCTCCCGTCGCTCCACCGGCATCATTAGAAGATGCGCAAAGAAACGAAAATAATCCGGAAGACCCCGGAAACCGTATTGTACCGTCTGACCTTCTATTGAACTTCCTCCACCCTAAGAGTTATGTAATTTTAAATGCTGTCTTCGTTCAAAAAAAACCTTCCTTGCGATGGCTGTACAACCAATTCATGTTGTTTTCAGGGAGAGATTATTCGGGAGCTAAGCAAATGAAATGGCCATTTCCGCTCTTTTTCGTGCCGTTTCTTTTTTTTTCTGATCGAAAGGTAGGAGATATAGTGTTTTGATTGTTGAAGGGACGGAAAAAATAGCTAAACATTTCTATGTGTTACAGACATGCAGTTTTTGATTCTTCATATCCTTCCTGATAACACTCGCAGTTCCCTCCATTGTTTTTACGTACGTAAGCAGCATGCTTCGGTTTTATGAGGCAAAACACGTATTGGCGATTGAGGAGGGGCCCACAGGTGTATGTATTTCTATGCATCGCCTCACTGTTCACTATTCTTTTGCATCTTGTAAAACATCGTTCTAAAAGCATTTACAAGCTGTGAAAGTTACAGTTTGTAGAGCGCCTCACTGTTGCAGCTTTCGCAGACGTCAAGACTTTTTTTAATTTCAGGACGATACAAATTTCAACGACCAACGCAGACGGATTTACCATCAGAATTCAGGTTTTTGAATGGGAGGACATCTGAAGTAAAGCTTTCGTGAACATCTGCCTCGTCATCGTGCGCTCCCACACCTCCATTTTCATCTTACTTCATCCGTGTCTGAGGTGAAAGTATTCTAAGAGTGAGACAGTCCAAGGTACCTTCATACCATTTGAACATCTTCTGTTGATTCCACTCAAGACTCAATTTTTCATATTTGAATACATAAAAGTCATACCTGGTGTAAAAAGAGCAGCAGCAGTGAGCACGAACATAATAAACACACTTATAATATAGAGTATCCTATAAATCTTCGCCGAACACATTTCCGCATTCAGCTGCCTTCGATGATGCGACAGACTAAGACTGATTCTCTAATTTAATTTCTCTGCTGTGTTTGGTTATTAATATGCTTCACTTAATTATGCAAATTTTCATACACCTGAAAAAATCATGCTTGCCACCTTCAAATTTTTCCCGACAAATGATCGACGCTGTCCATGAAGCAGACTGCAAACGAAGGTTTTGTGAAAGGTGCACACAATTGCGCTCGGTCAGTTTGACTATGGCAAAAGTGGGAGCAAACTGCTCTGCAAATTCACTCGCAGATTCATCTAGAATCTGAGCAGCGGCCATTAAAACCAGTTATTGAAAAGGATCTTGTGACCTCAATTTCAGGTCAGCAAGAGAAATAAGCTCTAGGTGATCTGGACACTGAATAATACGCCAGAGTGGGAGCAATGAAGGAGAAACAACAGCACTAATCATTTTCTCCACTCAGTGGAGTGTTTTGTAATGAATTACCCATGTTTGTGAAAACGCGATTCCAGAAAGAACCTCAGACAGCGCATAAAATTTATGCAACGGTTTGTCAAGCAACAGAGCTGAGAAATGAATGGAAGACACTAGTGAGACTGGGATGCAAGGCGTAACGATCTAATTACGGTAATATTACGGTTGTCGCGAATATTGTCGCGAAAGCGTTACGTTTATATAAGATGTCGATGAGTTGGCGAGACGGGAACGCCGTTCAAAGAAAAGCATCGTGACTTGCTTAAGAAGTGGAAACCACAACGAATACAGTGACTACCGCCAGATGTCCCATTCACAGCGAGCGATCATGAATAACACCAGATGCGCCGCTCGTGACGCCCTCAGCTGTTCATGCCATTCACAAGCTTAAGCCGCTATCAACATCTTACATATTTCGACCGAATTGCTTGTTTAGGTCCTACTCATATATTCGTCCAGTCAATCTTCTTGTAAAGATGTTCGTACGGTTTCTGCTGTGGAATATCACCAGACCTGCGATGTCTCTACTCCAGATGTTAGCCTCTGCTAGGCCTGCTTGAAGTCCCTGTGATTTACTACATCACGTTTATTGCTGTATCGCATATCGCTTCATTGTTTATTCGCTACCAGGTTTAATTACCCAAGCTTGAGGTCCGACGGGTGGCGAACCCGGTGCACCACGCTATCAAACTCCGGACGCAAACGGTGACTGACCCGAGAAAAAAAAAAGAGCGCAAGTTGATGAGCCTGCGATCAGGCCTCTTTAGGACTTTCCATATTTTGAGTTTTCCTTTACCAAGTTCGAACGATTCAGTATCCATTCAGGGCGAAGGGGAAGCCAAGATCTCATCCAAATCTCGAGACTTACGCGATAAGAAAATAAAACCCTTTCTTTGCGTGACAAAGCTACGTGAGTTCAAATCCTGACTGTCACACCGTTCCATTTAAACGACGAACTTGTATGGCGAAGCTGTTGTGCTGTGAACCTCATCTTTATCCCTGCTTGCATAAACATTGCCACAATTACATCTTCACCTGTACAACCGCAAGGAAACAAGTCATTCAGCTGACAACGTTCTCAGTAGACGGACGAAAATGGCGATCGGAGGTGAACTGATGTTAGCGAAAAACAAGAGCAGATTCTGTTAGAAGGTACGATGGAGGCAAAGTTTCAATCATCCAGCACCAACTAACACTTATTTTGCATCATGAGTAGCTTGTCGATGGAGCAATCAGACAAGAGCGGGCAGATCGCGATGTCATCGTTAACGAAAGTGTCAGCAACATAAACAATGAAGTGTTGCTACTCAGTTACTTGTAATGGGGTCTATCGGGTGGCTACAAATAATGTGGCGGCAAATTAATAAAACGCCAAGAGTGAACGGTGACGTCATCGATGCCGTAGCGGATCAGTGCTTCTGATTGCATAATCAGCGCACTAAGTCTGCTCCAAAGGGGGTTGGCTTCATTACCGGCCGAGGCGACCGTGTGTGCTGTGTGTGCGCGTCCATGCCATAGTATGCCAGACCTTCAATCTTCAAAGTCAAAATTTGCAGCTGCAGAATGTCGAAGGCAACTTGAGCAATCGCTCGACCTTCTTTTACCCCCCCCCCCCCCCAAACATGCAATATGTCGCTTGTTATGAAAGCTGTTGGCAACTTGCGCAGCGTCAAACATGCAAGTTGAGCCTGCTTGTCACGATCCTTCTGCGCTTCCCATGCAGAACCGAATTCTAACACCGCATACTAATCTAATTGTTCAGTTATAAGAAGGCGCATAATCCGACGTATTGCTGTTATGCTCATGCGTTTGGGCTGCAGGCTGACCCAATGAACAGAAATTCAAGGTACATATTTCTGGCAGTTTTGCGCGTCAAAAGTCTGCATTGGCGAAAGCACTGTCTGAGTGGTTCCGACGATGGTCCACTTAGATGCTAGGTAATTCACCAGAACACCATAACACTTGATCTTATAGTCCAAAAATAGATGAGAGGTGGACAAGAGAATTTAAGTGAAGCAGCTCTACCTTTTAAATATGTGTGGAGCGCACCTGACATGAATTGTAGAGAGCTATCAGCTGACACTATGTGGAAATTTTCACTGTCCGTATATGAACCTATCGCGGAAACTAGAAATGGGGAAGATTTCACTGCAGCTAGCGCACAGCTGTCATGGTTCATTTAAAAGTAGCCTTTCGAAGGGGAATTTGCTTTAAAATCAAGCTTGAGTGAGGCGGTACCAGCTAAATGAGGCCCGATAAGCCTTAGTAGTCCTTAAATTCGAATTGGCAAGCAGACCTACGGAAATCTACTCAGGGCGAAATATTGCAATTATATGTGCAATGTTCTCGGATTTTTCAAAACTAAGCAAGCGGTGGATGTAAACACACATCCGTACACAAGTGCATATACTTCATGTTGGCGATATCCCTCGCAAATGCAACTTGGTAAATGCGCATAAACTCATTTGCATCTAACTGTTTCTAGGCAATTTCGCAAAACGTGAACGTGATGTGTCATTGCACTGCAGTTGAAGCGAAATCAACGTCCGCTATTAAGCTGGTGCACATACGCGCACGTCGAACAGCTGCTGTGTTCGACACGCATCACAGGTAAATCGACGGAAGGAATGATGCTTAATTTTTTCTGTTTTGGTCAATTTCCTCCGCGGTATATACTTTCCACATGAGTATGGAATCGTTTTGATGCGCAGCGTTCAAATGCTGAAACAAGAGCATCTTGAGTGAGGTTGTTCATTTTGTGGCACATCATAGTCCTATGAATGGGATCCTTGTTGAGCTTTGTGATGTTTAGAACTCCTGTGATATTCGACTAATTGGCCAAATTGCTTTATTATCAATTCAGTGGCACACTGACTGCATTAACACAAATTAGAGTGAAAAATGAAGCAGAACACTGAGTTAAACTATCAGATTCAGTGAAGCATCAAATGCGCCAGGAGCAAAACTTTACATATAATATGGTACGTTATGTTGCCCTTATTTCACTTTGTCATCCACTCACTCAAGGACCTAGTGCAAGCAATAAATGCATAGAATAAGGGCGGTATACGTTTAATCAGTGGTGGGGTCGGAGGATGGCAATGATCACTAACGTGAGGATGAACGGCCAGAAATGCATAAATAGAGTAGACCGTTGCTATAGACCAAAATATGATGCATAAATCAAAATGTTATGAACATTTTATACACAAATGAACGTTCTTATTATTTTAGCAACAAAACATTACAGAATTACTACGGAAGCAAAAGCTTCAACGAACGCAGCAGTCAGTAGGCAAAATGCTTTAAGCAAAAGTTCATTCTCTTGTCGAATAGTTTTCATGACGAAAAGCTCTTTTTTTTCAAAGGTGGCGCCTAAAAGTGTCAAGGAAGAGAGGGGAGGGGAGCTCGACCATGACCAACAATACGTAGTGACATGGCGTACGGCCAGTTCTGTGATCTTTGGAGGTCTTGGAAGCACGAACAGGAGTTTTCACTTGATAGTATTCCAATCGATCGTCCTGCAGATCTTTCAAGAGATCTGAGGATTATGGTCGGTCATTTGAGGGGAAATGCCTCCCGACTGCTAGATAAACATCGAAACTGGAATTACAGAAGAAAAAAATCTAAACGTTACTAAGGCTTACAGTTTAAAAATTTGCTTCTTTACCCTTACAGAACATTAAATAATGTTAACAAAATGCATATCTAGATAAGGCCATTCGGAAATTGGCCTCTTGCAAAGAGTGGTGGAGTGAATGCATAAGAAGCGTCTATGCTGAAGGCAGATTGACAAATATGAGCTCCGATTGGGCGGCGAAGACCGCCAACGCGTTTATAAGAGGCGAATTCGGCCACCGCAGGTTGATGAATGGATTTTATTTTAAAAAAAGACCTCCTATATATTTCCTCTCTTTCAGTTTTTGTGAAATGAATGATGTTGGTACGATCCACAATGATTAGACACCGGAGTGCACGATGAAGTACTGGTAACCGGGGTCAGAGCATTTAATCGGAACACAGTGCAGGACATATATTACAATACAAAATTGCATTATTATAGGCCGCGTCTCTAAATTCAGTTTTCTACAATGTGCGTCGTCTTTCGGGTATAATTTTCAAAAAATCCGGTGCCCGAATCAACCATTCAGGCCATGAGCCAAAATAGATGGTCGCATTATAGTTGCATCTTCGAAGCGCAAACCAGATCATACTGGAACGCACCGAAGTGGAGCAGTACACGATGACTGGCTTCTGGCGATGAAGTCCTGCATCGGATAGTACTCGAGATAAATCACTATTGTTCAACCAACGTTGATCACGCCAGTTGAAAACGTCATCGATTGGTATGTTCACTGCTGAGCGAATATGACCGAATATAGCACCCGTTCCGATACCGCTGTATTCCTATAATTGCAGATGAAACATGATGGAGTTCAACAATGGTGCAAAAACGATGCAGACATGAATTAAGAAGTATATAACTGTAGCGCGCCCATCGCCTCTCATGCGAGATAACAGAGTTAGGAAGTGAAAGTTTTTTGTTGAGGTAAACAACGACAATGACCTTCTACCTTGTGGACTTCGAACTATGAACCTGAAGGTTCAAAGGGATAGCAATGCGCCATCGACAAAACAGCATTTAAACTCGAGCCTTAACAGATTATCAGAAAGCCTGCGGTTCAACTTATTCCATTCAGTTGCTAGCGAACCTTAATCTCAATAGCAATCTGTGGCTAAGCCAGAGAATTTCTAGAGTTTTGAACGCAAAGTACGGAAACATAGAGGAATAATGATTTATTGTTCATTACTAGAGGTAGCAGAGAGGGGATTGATTGCTGGCTCATAAGAGACCGGGATGGAAACGTTGACTAGAACAATTTGGCAGATGGTCAAGACACCACTTATGAAACAACACACTTTATGTGCGTGGTCACTATCCCAACTGTATTCGATGACTTTTATAGGTTCATATCGCAGGAAGACGTGCATGAAGGTTTTCGTTCTAAAGTAACACTGATGCTGAATCCCTCACTCGAAAATCACTCAAAAATAGGAACATTCAGTCACTTGCATGAATCATGAAGGATAAAACCAGAATTGGCAAGGTGATTTAATGTGCGTTATTGGCACTCAAGAGGAAATTATATAGCATTCATAAGTGTCACGCTAACTAATCTATGAAAACAGATTTTATTTCTATGCAAACTAATCCTATGCGCTGTGCCGCTTGTAGTTTGATGGTGAAGTCATTAGCACAAGCTTCATGATGCTGGCATTCATTATTTCCACCTGCAGTAGTCTGAGTTTAAATATGCGCATGTAAGCTGAAGGAATTTTGCAGAATTATACATGGGGAAACTTTTCTTGAAAAATCATATGGAGGTACACAGGAGGTATGCTAAGTGGTGCAAAGAGTGGAGCACCTCATCAACGAAAATCTAGACATTCTGCAGCAATCAATTTTATTATTAAAAGGAGTCATTTTTTGAAGTCATCTTCTATAAAATATCCCTAGTACACTGGTGTGAGCAATGATGGACGAGCATCCCTCATTCAATCATCGAATTTGAGTCATTCCCTTTCGATTCACCTTGGTCACTCAACGCGTCCTCTTCATAAATTATTCTGCTGCATTCATTGCATGCACTTCATTCATATGCCAACGCTTAGCAACGAGCAATTGTTCGAAGGACGCACTAACCATCCCGTTGGGAGATGGCATCAGCAAGGCAATTAGAAATAAAATCGGCCATTGAAATAAATTTCCTTTATTATAGATTTATTATTCTTCCAGGAACAGTTAATCGCAAATGCCAACAGCGCTACCACTTATGGGGATGAGATTGACGAGACCACATTCCTCAGCATTACACTGGAGGCTTAGTCTCTGTACTCCAATGTGACCTAGCATAAGAATATACGTCAAAAGAAAGCTCTATCAAGGAAGACTGTGCAGGCGTGGGAAACTGGATTTCGAAAATCACGGTTTCCTGATTATTTAGTTTAAGGTATGCAACCAACCTCTTTGTCTTGGGCGTCCACCAAGTCATAGGTCTTCAATTCGGTGTTCGTCAATACATCATCGAATGTACAGATAACCTGCAATGAGAGCAACTTCGTTCAATGTTACCAAATGCGAAAAAGTTCGTATAAACTATGCAGGCGTGCGAAATATGATGGCATGCTCAAAAACATGGTTTAATGAGCAAAGCAGGGCAAAATGAACGAAAACTAGAGCAAGATGCCAAAACGAATCAAATCGCAAAGCGGATAACAAAACGACAGTCTTTTTTGTACGAGCGGTCAAGCATGACTAACACGCGTATTTCAACTGCTCGAGGGCCATCTGACCTAATTTTTATAGATGTATGCAAATTTGCACTTGTGTCTGCCTTACAGTTCCGGCTTAGCAGCTACTAGCGCATGGGAATTTAGTGCGCGTAGTACGAACCACGCTGAATCTTTAAAGAAGATATTGACTTTTCAGAAAAGTGAAGATCCGCTTGCATTTTGCAACCGATTCGGCCTTCACGTCTTCACTTTCCGATGATCGGACCACAAAAGCAATCACTGGTGGGGAACATGTAACGAGCGGCAGACTGCTTAAAACAAGAATGTGTTAGTCGGCATAACATGTTAGGTATTAGTAAATTGAGGCTCTAGTTGGCTGGGCAGGTAGAATGCAAAAGTGCGTCCCATTGCAGTACCTTCTATACCGTTCGCCACTAGCCACATTTCATATAAGCATTTCTTTCACCGCGGCGAATGTTTCACCAAATTTGCAAAGTATCGCAATTAATGTTGAACGTTGAGTCTAGTTTTTACAGCGATTATTAAGATTTAGGGCCAAGTTTTTGCTATATGAGTTAAATAGGTGCACGGCAATCTTTAAATTGGATCGTCTAGATGCGAAACAGGTGGAAATAGCTATTGATGCATTATGCTCGGGAGCGCATCAGCAGCTGACAAGGCCGGAAAAAAACCTCTGCCTGGCTTTCATTAGAGCGATCGGCCTAATTAAAATATCTTGGCATCGCTGTGCACATTTCATTATTTTTTGTGATTTACAAACCTGACTTCGTGAGCGAGGTTGCAAAAGTGCACATTGTGCCAATTTATTTTGGGTGCTTTTCTATAATCTTTTTTCTCAAATTGAGAAAAGAAATAAAGGTTTAAGTGTCTACAATACTTTCGAACTTGAGAGACAAAGTCGATAGCTGCTCGGATTGTACTCACTCAATTCTGATAATGCGCTGAACGATTTCAGGTTGAAAGCACTCGACAAGGAGGTAGACATGCGTGTGTCAGGATCCGATTGCTTACTGAATGCAAACTTGCAAAATCGAGTAGAGAAGCAAATGCTCATCAAAACATTGCAACAACCATTCTGCCAAGTCAACTGCCACTGGAACTGTGGAACTCATACTAAGTAATAGGTTGGAGAATGGATGACGCGCGGATTGCAAGGTGCCTATAAGTGAAACGATTCGAGCGAAACGATGCCGGCAAAAACCTTCGAAGGGTGAAACACCGAACGTTAGATATCAGTAGCATTTTCAGCCACTCAACGAGCAATGGCACCTCTACTTCAAAAATTGACTACCATGGTTAAGGAATCAAGTGCTGCAATATGTTCACGGACACTAGTGTCGGCATTGCGTCTTTGTGAAGTTTGATGCCAGCATGATAACTTCCAAGGGCGGGTGTACAAAGCTTGCTGACGCAATTGAGAAAAAAACTCGCAGAATAAAGAGCAGATTTTTGAAACCTACTCACTTGGACATCCTCTCCAATAATTTCCTGGGATTTTTTCCAAGGCTTCAAAAGACAAAATATATAAATGAATTGACATGCACAGTAAAGTCTTTCGTAAAAGCCAAACTCTCGCGGCATAGATGAGCTGAAAGAAATGGCTTGTATCGAATGGATTCGGCTAGCAACGCAGTGAGCACTAATTCAGAGGAATGATGAATCTTTAGAAATGCAGACTTCATCTCAAAAAATATGAATGAAAGAATAATATCTCACAAATGTGGCAGTTCGAAACAAAGAGCGATGGGAAAGTTTCTTTCAACTCTGCTTTTTGCATGAAATGCGTCTTAGTCTCCTTGTCCCCACATTTCATACCTCCATCATTAAGAGTGAAGCTCGTTCCGGAAGTTGGTTGGTCAATTAATCTCACTTGCATTCGTGACAATGTAATATTCAGGAGGAAAAGGTTTATTCTAAGAAACGGTTGCATCACTCACATTCGACTTCCATTCGGCCTGGAAATTGCCAATCCGTTGCACATACGCACCGGGTCCACTTTCAGTTCTGTACTGTTCCGAGCCTGCCTGAAGGCGCTTCCATTCATCGAAGCCGCCGCTAAGCACCGAGACCTTATTATGGCCAAACAACTGAAAACCACTTTTTGCCGCTTATATTATCATCGGAAGGAGAGAAACCTGATGTCAAAGAATGAATCAGAAAAATGTTTCCACTGACAGTAAGAAGCGATAAAAATGAGGAGGCGATGGTCAAGTTGGAACAGTCTGGTAATTGGTTTGGAATTAGAACCTTTTGCTGCGCCTTTGAAGAACTGCTTTTAGTAGCCTTGCTGTTGGTTCGAGGTTTAATTGTGGCGTATTCATTCGTGCTTTCTGTTGTTGTGAAAATACAATCAACAGGATAAAGACTTCAGTTTGTCTTTTTCTGACAAAGAAGCCATATCGTGCGCAAGCAAGCACTCATTCGTCCAAAGCTACGCCGTTTAGTGAAAGGGCTAATGGTAAAGTGTGGGCTCGTTGATAAACTACGCTTTCTTTAATATCCGTCCGATTACTGCTTAAAAGTAATTTAGTTATGGTCAGTGAATTGATGCGCAGTTGAAGCCATGGAAGAGAATGCAGGAAGATAACGAAGGGAGACGTTGTCATTAACATATGAGTCAAGCTAGGCATTTTCAGGCAAACTTATTTTCAACGCAATTTAATCCTCTAAAAATGAACTAAATGAGAAGTGACAGTAAGATGACAGTTAGTGGGGTTGCCCCGTGTTTATGCACCCATATGCGACCACTCGATTTTTGCTAGCATATGTCTGAGCTTGTTTCGTGGAAATGTTGAGCGCGATTTGATTGAACGTAATTAGCCGCGCGTCCAGCTTATTGCCTCATCGCAGCGATTACAGCATGCACGTTGGCAGTATGATGCAATGTGAAAACATCACTAATGCAATTGTTTTTCCACTTTTCCACCTTGAACAAACGGTGAGCAATGGAGCTTGTGAAGCATTCGTATTGTCATTCTAATGAAGTATATAAAGCACCCTATGGCAAAAAGTGCATAACAAAATTTGATTATGAAATTACGTTAGAGCATTGCGCAAATTTCATATCATCATATGCTCGTTTGGAGCAGAGACGATTGGCAAATTTAACCGGGTGAACTCCATGAAGCACGGTTTTGAGAACGTGATACAATGCTTTAAAAAAAACTTAAGTTCGTTGTGAAAATTTGCGTCCACAACGACCACATCGACGCTGTGTTTTCATATGCCTAGGGAACGATGTTTTGTGATAGTCTGTATGGCGGTTGCCTTGGGGTTTTAAGATTCGCCGTGTCTTTCTGAGGACAACACAGCCGAAATATATCACTTGCATGTGAAGGACATATTTCGCCGCGCTCAACTTGTGAAGCTGAATGTCACTAAGGTGCTCAGATGTATTCATATTGCTGAAAGAATGGAGATGAAATCAGGCTCACAGTGAATATCCAAAAGGCATACGTTGCCCATATCATGTCGCCGCGATCATAGAGAATCACGTGGCAATCACCGTCAACCCCCAAACTGCGCACGTATCTTTGAAACTGAAGAGGATGTACCGGCGCGGCGTTACGACTGAGATTGCCGAAGAACAGGATGCGTGCTGATTCGATGTGTTCCTCGCGGAAATCATCCCTGCAACACGACAGCCACAAATTCCTGATGTAGCTGTTTGTGGTCAGATCAAAACAGAACTTTGGGATGCCTAAGCAAAATGAATAGAAAGTTCCATATGCAGTTTAGAAATGAAATCAATGTTCAATAACAGTATGACAGGTTTCAAGAAAACTGGCGTTGCTTTGACGCCAGAAGCTCAGGTATAATTGTACTTACTTCATTAACAGTCGGCTGCAAACTAACAGGAAGGTCAAATGCCATCGATGTATACAAGTCTGCTTTATTGCTGCAACGTTTCAACAGAGCTCTAAATCTTGCCGCAGTTGGTTGAAGAAAATAGGCAAGGTGTGTCAAATTCAACAAGACATTGCTTGGAATTCGTTGCGCTCACCAATTTATTTTTCCAAAGGGCGAATGATGCTAAGTTCTTCCATTAGATCACAAATATCTGTGCGAGAAGTGGTCTTTGTTTCAAAAAGTTTCATTAGCAATATAGATTTGATGGAACTCGGCGATGCTTCTTTCGATAATTTTTCATATTTTTTTAGCACTTCGCACTCGAAGAAATCTCATCCAGAAAAAATAAAAACAATTTCATTGAAGGCGCTGAGTACTATGTAGTGCATCACTACGAACGCACCTATCGCACGTTACGATTCATAGGCCAATAACGTTGTAAACGGAACATGTCCTCAAACGTTACGCATGCAAAGGATGCGTACATCAATTAAGAAACAATCCTTCAGCAATGAATCACTGTGTTAATTGCAACCGTGAAAAAAAAAGAAGCACTATTAATTTTGTGTGCTCAATAATAGAGATAAATAGTCATGCGAAAAAAACACCCCATTGAGCGTATCCCATTGCGGATATCGCGAAAACAATTGCTCATGTTTTACAATCGGGCAATTAGGGCAATGCATTTACAATCTTTTCACAATTGGTGTTCACTTTCCTCCTTCGTAATCGAACTGACATTCACTTACATCCGCAGAGAAGGAAGCAGATTTTAGATGTTCAGGCAGGTTAATTCCCTTCGCAGTGTGTGTATCTCAGAGAAAAATAATTTGCATATTTAATCAGCACTCAGTGAATTTCATCGTCAATTTCGTCCTGTCACTCCATGCCGCTCCTTACTTTCGCAGACAATCAAAAACGTGAGATGATATTGTGTGGTTTTGAGGATATTTTAGATGTTGGGTATGAAAAGGATTCCACCCTCTGACCTCAACACGCTTCCGAGTATCTATTCCTAGTTTTTTTTTTTTTTTTTTTTGCTATGAATGGCCTCCATGTAAAAATCGAAGGAAACTCATCTATAAAGATCCATCATTGAATATTGTAAACCTTTGCGGAAAAAAATCGGCGAAATGTCTTTTTCATAGTATTTCAAAAACTAACTAAGTCAGTCGTCATACATATACAGCTGATAAATTCATACCTTTTCCTGGCGTCCCAATGTTCAAGCTTTATCCACTTAAGCCTTCTTGTGGGAGGAAGGGAATAAAGGAGAAGAGAGGCCAATCTTATATGAAGAGCAGAGAAATGAGGAATTCTGCGCAGCTTGCACAGGCCAGTACTGGTAACCTGCCCTCTGTAGGTGACACAGGGCACACGCATCGAAGGCACAGTAAATGCTCACCAGCTTTTCTCGTTATTATCTGTGCTAGCTTCCAATACACACACTCTCCGTTTTGTTATCAACAGTGTCAGCAGGTAGCTTGGGCTGACTTCCATTGCATCAGCTTTACTCTTACTGCTACCACTCCGAGGTTCTTCATCCTTCGAATATGCGTCCTTCCTCTGAAAACTCAACATTAGTCAATTCTCCCTAGTCGTTACAAGCCCGACCTCCAATACGTAACTATTTTGTCAAAGAAGTGTCCTAACAAAAAATCCGACCTATCAAATAAATGATAGAAATGCTGAAAATCCAATGTGTATTTCGAGCGCATTTTGCAAGAAAAGTCTTTATCGTGATATCGCGATGATTGATTGATTTTGTTCACTAAAATGCAGTCGAACTACATTACGTTAGAGATGAGTTTGACAAAGAAAAGTGTGTTAATCGAAACGAAGAAGATTCGTAATGAAATGCTTCACGAAATCCTTTTGACTTCCACAGCAAAAACTTCACTCAGACAATAAGAAGAGAGGAAAACGATTTTGCCAAATCATTGGGCACGAAAAATGGGAAAGACATTACGTTAGAGAGTAGTGCTTCGGATGTGGGTGATTGTGTCGTCTGTGTCTTCGATGTAAGCACTATGAGTGATATAACCGATACAAGTAGAAGAAACGAAACAACAGTCAGCAACGATCCGAGGAAAGCAACTCTCAAGTCGCGCGTTTTCCTCTGCAATTGTTGCCTTATTGATTAATATGTTAGTACAAATTTCGAACAACCGATTGCCGTTCATGTGAGGTCACTTTATATGATTCCAACGATCCGCTCGATTTTTTCGATTCAGTTGAAGCAAGCGCTTTTAATCAAAGAATATGAGAAGCTGTTGCTTCCTAGCACTCGGAGGGGAAGAAATTTGACCAGTGCGAAACAGGGTTCACGGTACACATGCAAACCCGGTCACTTGGACTCAGTTACCTTTTCGGCTAGAACTTGCTGAAGAGGTGTTTCAACAATGCATGAAACTAGAAAATTGATTACGTTGAGTCCTCGAAAATTAATCCGCCGTGAATGAACCGTAATACTTTTGAGCATCTGCATATTGAGCTCAATTCAACTCGGAGGTCGTTTAAGCTAGAGCCATCAAATTGAACGGCAGCAATAGCGAACTAGGGTGAATATTTATTTCAACTTTTCTGCCGTTCCAGGAACTTTATAAGTGTCAAAGAGACTGTCTTTTGCAAGGATCGGTTTGCATGCCTCTGTAGATGCAAAAGCCATGTTGATGTGTTACTCGAACAGTAGAATCAGCCATATCAAATTTTCCTTGTTTGTTTGTATATAAATTATGAGACCGGTCGGTCTGGCCAGCGAAATGCAGGCTAATTATGCGTCTTAAGTGTCCGAGGAACTGATTCTAAAGTGGTCGAACGAAATATTCGTCAAGATGGAAGAGTGAGAGCGATTTTGAGAGCAAGGATAATGGAGTGGGCTGTTCTATCGAAAGGTATCTCTTAAAAAGACACTATCTTTAAATTTATCAGCAAACAAACGTCCTTGTCGGACTCTCCCATTTGCACATCGATCGGAACGAACGTTACTTATCTCTACATCACCAGACATTTCCTCTGGAGCATTCACATCAACTGCTTTTGTGCAGTCGTACTTCCTTCCAAGGCATACATCCCCTTTAAGCAAATTGTTTCCTAACTTTCACTCTCTGTCATCTTCAAGACTGGTATCTACTGCTTCGATCCTTCTTTGGCCCCTCGCAACTGTGATGGAAGTGAACGGGTCAAGTGTGAACGAGGAACAAGCAGTTTGAAACAGTATGAGAAGAAGTAATCATTCTGGGAGCGCTCTTTGCTTCCGCAGTGTTCGCCATAGAAGTGCAAGCGCTGGAACATGGAGAGATCGTCTGACCTTGGCAACACCGCGTTAGCAGTGATGCTGGCTCTCTTCAGTTAACACAATATGTTTCATTGCTTTTACTTCTCACCTGTAGACTGCCATTTCATTCTGCTAATAGCGGCAGTTATCCTAATGGCGACGTTATATACAGGCGCGCAGGGTTTTATATTCACAGGAACACAAGTTCGCCCTCATTTAACTTAATTAAACAGCTTTTTCAGAAGAACTTGCGGAGAAACTCTTGCGCTTGAGCTAACAGACCAAAAAATGTTGAATGCCTATTGCTCAAGCTTATTTTCATTTCCTCACTTGCTTTCTGCAAGTGTAAGCGTTTAATACGATCATTCCTAGTAGACATTCCGAAGCATTATTAGGAGAACAGGAAGAACGGTGTTTTTCGAGACGACGAATGAAATCCGTGAAACTGTTTGCAATGCGGCACCTGTGGCTTCCGTTTTAGTGAATAGCTCATCGGAGGGGTCTTTTGAGGTATCTTCATCGGCGGAGGCAGTGGTGGCGGCTGCTGCTTTTGCATCGCCTGCAATATTCTTTTTCAACTCATCCTTTATACCATGGCAATCAGCGCGAATTTCACAGCGGATGAGTATGGTTGCAACCATTTTTTTCAAAAATTTGTATTTGGAGAATGAGTAATAACGAGGAATTGTGCTCAGTCATGTACAAAATCCCTGATATTTGGTAATGCCTCATTCCATGGCACTGTTAGCTGCCAGCAACGCTACCTTCCTCGACAAAAATGAACTAAAATTAGGTTAAGATCGTTTTAGCTTCATCTTAAAGGAGATCTGAACAACGCTTGTCAAATAAATTCGTAATATGCATTTCATGTCTGAATTTTGCTCAACATTTATCCGTTATCTCTCACTTCAACTCGTCTTGTGAAAAGCTTTCCATTTTTGCCCAGAGCCTGTGCCAAAAATCTGCTGGTGAGTAATGATGTCCGCTCATAAAGGATCGGCAGTTTGCACAAAAACGAGGGGGATTTATTTGGAACATCTTAACACCTCAAGGATCATAAGCACCAAGCAAGGAAGAAATAAACCCAAATTTTCAAGCACTATTTTGGCTCTTTTCCTATTTTCAGAAGCATCAGTCGCTATTTCGTACTCTTCAAAACGGTTTCGAAATATTTTCTTCTTTCAGTTGGAACCGACTTGATGTGAACGGTATTTTGGACGACGATAACATGGTTAGAAAGAAAAATAATTAGGTGATCCTCATAGATAGTTCATCAGTTTTTTTCTAACTGATGTGCTTTTATTCATTCGCTGTTTGGCTCCTCTCCAAATCTCTTCCAAGGATTCTTGCGCATCATAGCACGAGTGTCAGTTGTCTAGGCTTCTCCCCGTGTTTGATAAATGAGCCCAAAAAAAGTTGTTTTCGCACACGCGTTGCAACCATTACACAAATAATTTTCCATTCAACAGCACCTGTCCAAGCTCGGGAGGTTTCGAGTAATAATAGTCTGGATCTTCATAATCCTTCTGAGCAGATGCAATATCTGTGAAGGGACTCTTCTGAAGCTGAGGCTGAGGTGATGTTCGAAACCATCGCTCATGTGCAGGCATCGTTGCTTCTAAATAAAAGCGGCACATTGAAGTAGGTGATAATCATTTTTGAAAAGAAAACGCTTTAAATGGCAAATGAGATGGCTAATAGAAGCCCACGTTTTCGACAATTGAGAATGCAAGAGTATGATCTTCCTAACCAACTTCCACACTTTAGTTATTAGTGAAGGGTTCCTACTTATCCATTCGTCCCCTTGCAGCGATAGAAGGTGTTACTTAGAAAACCATAGACAGCGCTCCTGCATAGAGTACGGACCGATCGATGGTTTTCAACGATGTTTGTGCTACATATGTTCTGCGTGAAGTGCCATCGGAAATGCAAAGCTGATTCTCCGCTTGAAATTTTATGGTCATATTGTCGGTTTTCTGAATGTGATTTTCCCAATGATTAATAAGAAAAACACAGCGATTTTCGAGTGTTTTATAAAAACTTATGACTGAGATGCACCCAGTATGCGGATATGAGCGTTTTTTAAACTTGACAGCAAACGTTGCCTCAGCACTGTCTCAACCCTGAGGTTTTTTGGAAATCACCTGCACTTCGGCAAGCTTCGAAAATTCTGAGTTCCTTTTGCTAAAACGTTTAACGCGATTTAGTGAATGCCGTATTAAAGCAGAATAGAATTAGCTTTGCTTGGGTCATACGTCACAAAACGCCATGATCGATAATCATGGCGTTTTGTGGCAATGGTGTAAAAAAGCGAACAACCGAAGCATAGAATGATTTGATGTGTAATTTTACTTTCAGTTATTGTGAGTGAACGAAGAATAAAAAAAATTGATTCAAAGGTCATTCAAATGTAAAAATGCCGTGAAAAATAATCACTAAAACATGTACTACTTAGAAAATTCAATTTCTGAGACTTTTTACACGGCAAAAGGTCTCATGAAGCTTTTGATATTTAAACGCCACACGGAATAATCAGTCGGATGAGGTGAAGCATATTTTAAAGACTACGTGGTGGGGGGGGGGGGGGGAGGGGGGAAGGCAATCTGAGCAGAATGACATGGTAATGTTCTTTTGTTATTTTTTCATTTCGTCTCATGCTCTTCCTAGTTTTCCGACTTCTCAACGGCCGAGAAAGTAAATGTCTCTTATGGTTCGTAGCCTTCTTGTGAAAGAGGAGCGAAAAAAACCGAACGACTTTAGACAGATATAATGATATCAGTTACAGTTAATGAGAAGCTTTTTCGTGGATCCATCTGCATTCTTAATGTGCAAACTACAATAAATGGATGGATACCATAACCGAATGCAGCATGTCTGCTTTGAACATTGTATGCAGTTCCTGATAACTTCTGCACAGTCGGCATTATGGTGATGCCACAGCAATGCTTCATTTTACACATCTCTGCTCATTTCTCCACCCTACATCTAAAATCATAAGGACCCCGTACCACAGCTCTACTCCCAAGTTCGCTTGTCGCGATCCATGTAGGCTTCATTTATCTGCCGTTAAAAAGAGCAAATTTTTGTTATAAATTCATCAGCAGTCATATCCAGCACAAAAATCATGCGTTCGGGGGTGGGGGAGAGGGGACGGTGAAAAACTACGTCGATTAATATTTTGCTGCTTTCATCATACTGTTGCAGCTATCATCAGTAGCCATGTGGAATATCTATGCTAAGTTGCATTGCGCAATAGGCAAACAATAATTATATGAACGTCATTAATGCGCATAATAACAAACTAAGCACAATCCAATTCGAATAAGAAGTTAAGCATTATGGAATTTGTTGGGGGTGAATCGAAAATTGCTAAAGTGCTTCCCTCGGATGAAATGCGCCAACCTTTGCGATTCGTTCAGCACCGTAAATATGTTCTCCTGTTAATTCAAGTGCGGCAAAATGCGGTGGTTGAACTACGCACATGTTCGTCATCATAACTGTTTTAATGAGAAGAAAAGAGAACGAAAAAGTATGGCGAATATATTATATGCGCTAGCAGATGCTAGAGAAATAATGAACACGGTCGGGCATTCATACGGCGTTCACGCCATTGCGACACTTGCAGAAGAGATTGAAAATATTTATAATTTTGCTCTCATCTAGGAAACGCGTTCTTTTCAGCTTTCAGTTGAGCCGAAGACAGTTCTCCTCCCATGATGGCCATTGTTGTAGGATGCCGCTAATTCACTACACTTTTCGTCTTTCTTATTAATAGAGTTGTGAGGCTTTTCTCCATACCCCACATTTTTATGACATCATGTTTCCGGTAGGTAAGCTTGGAGGTACCTTTGAGTTGCTGAAGTGTACTGCAGTGCTCAAATGGATTGACAGCGATCAGTGGATCCACATAAATATGCATTCCTCTCATGTGCGATCGAAAGACCGATTCGTGGCCTGATAGAACAGCGGTTCAGTGCTTAAAACGGCGCAACATGGTGCTGACGAATGTGTAATGCGACCTTTACAATAATGACAGAATCGCGCTATTGGAAGCATTCTATTGAGGCAGCAACACCGGTTGTTAAGGATACAATCTTGACAGGTGTCATACAAGGGTGGGTTTTATGAAGGTGGGTTCGGTGGTTGGCAAATGAAAACAGCATCAGTTAATGTCTTAAGCTATACCAATTCAGTGATTATTCGTATAGCCTTCTTAGCACAAAAGCGAGTGATGGAAGATGAAGGAGCAATGCACATAACGGCTCGATGCCTCACATTCCACGACCATGCGAATCCAGCTGGTACTGCAGGTGGGGAGGAAAGAGAAATGCTTCAGGCAAGACAGCACGTAATACCTTTTGAGATGTCAACACCGTAACTAATCTACTAAAACAAATATTCAAAAAATAATGTATAATTTAGTACGGCTCTCTGCAAAAGGGACGCGGACACAAATCCGTGCGTCCATCCCGCAGAACTGCTAATCCAGCCGCTTTGTGTAGCCAACCACTTCAGTCTTCCCATTATCCAAAGCAAGTTCGAAGCATGGCGCGCCCACACGTAAATAAATAAAGAGCAAAGCGAGATTAATCTGTGCATAGAGATTTGTGCGTTACGACATTTGAATTCACTCTTATGCCCCCACAGAAGACGTTATGAAAGAGGCTTTCAAATAGAATGAAATCAAATGCGGAAGTCAAGCCTAGCGAGAGGTCATGCCGATTAATTTTATTGTTTCAGCACTTTTCGTTTGCAAATTGAGGTCGCCAAATAAACGATCAAATACTTGCATCCAGATCGACGTGGTGTCGCTGCAATGCAATATCTCGGCATAAAACAATCGCATAATAAACATAAGAATCCTGAAGCAATTGAGCTGAAAAACTTCTAAGTGGATATAATTTGAGCTGCCATCATCTGCGCTACAGGAAGCTTGGTCACAAAACATGGAAGAGCTCCACATCCGCTCGAAAACTTTTGAACGGCGATCTCCGTGCAATTCGACTAGCTTGAAACTTTCCCTCCTTGAAAATCAACTCTTCCCAACCGAATATCCAACTAGTATTTTCAAAATCAGAGATTGATGGAACTAGCCATATTCCAAAATTTTGAGCGTTCAGCCGGTCGGACTTTCATTTGGGGAAACTGGTGTTAAAAATTTCAGAAGCCGACCAGACAGCTTTGATTGGGCAATGGATTGTGAGATGAAGTGGGAATAGGTAGACAGCTCGTGACGAGATCAAGCGTGAATTTGCGAATAGTGGCATATACGGTTGAATATCAGCTAAAGCGTTAAAATGTGATGTCATTGCACAGGAGGTTTCGCTAAAACGCGTGGTGGTAAATGATGGGCTCTAGGGTGATTTGTGAGACGGTGAACGGTTGCTTGTCAGTCTGATTTGATATGCAGTAAGTCGTATAGCTGAATATGAGCGTCCTGAGCAGTAACGTTGCATCAGTTTCGCTTTGGCGAACCAGCCGGTCACTTGCCCTGCGACTGCTTTCGTGTGGGCTAACTTCGCTCTAGTCACTTGCATCGCCCATCTCTCAGCAAGGCTGTTGGGAAATTTCAAGTAGAGAGGGGGGTATACGTAGGCTTACAGCTGATAAATAATTGTACATAAAATTTTCGAAAAGCTTGACTAAAGGGAAAATGTGAGTTTGTTCGTCTCACAGTGCATGAAACGTTTGGTTTTGATCTCGAAAAAAACATTTAATTCCAACAATGTTTCTACCGCAAACATTCTATATTCTTAAATGCATTCATTTGCTGGAATATTGAATGCTTATAAAACTTACCTCTTTATTCAAGCTTTTTTTCAAGGATTCTTTGCTGTCTTAAGGCTTCCTAACATTTTTGATTGCTCAGTTGAACTGGCTTGTTTCGCTGAAGCTCACTAGTTATATCGATTTCTTTCTTTTTTGTTTCGCTACCCGATTCCATGTTGTAACGGCAAACAATGAATTGCCTGAGGAAAATTCATATGAAGCATTGGAACATTAAATTACCGGTCGAAATTTCCTATTATCACATAAGGTATCATTATCACAAACGCATAACTCCCATGCAGACCAGAAGAATATCGCCAGACGAAGCCTGGACTTCGGATTTCATTGTGCTCCATGCAGACGAGGATGCCATGTATAAAAATGCCGGGAAATTGATTCATGGCTCCTTATATGGCATAGATAGGGCATTTTCATTTGTGACGTTAACTTCCAGTTAGACAGCACCGTCCACATTTCTTCTTCGCCTTTCTCTCTCCAGAGGTGTAATGAAAAACCTCGCAGAATGTTTTGGGAAGTGAAGCTTTTAGCGTTCACTCACTTTCGCTACCCAAACCAAAAGCTCTCAGCAGAAAAGGATGTAAACTTTTGCATTCAAGCAGCTAGGGCATTAGCGAAGCCCAAAATGCAGCTATGTTCCGCAAGCGGAAAGGCGCAATGATGAGTCCAGCAGATAAGCGCGTTTATTCCAGTCCATAGCTATCAGCTTTTTCTGTAGCCTGGCACCGTACGGTTACTCCACTTCTAAAGAATAGAAACCAAATGTTTTTATAATTGATAAATTAATTTCAAAGAAGAGGAAGAGACTCGCAAACTCGAAATAATTACGCTGCGAAGCTTTTGAATACTATCCTTCTTTCATTCCTACCCCTTCACCTATGAAAATGACAAATGGCGTTACCTTGTGGATTTCTTTTATGAATGTTCATTTCGGGGTTAGTCCTTTTCTGCAACTTTCGAAGCAGGTTTGAGCAGTACGGCATGGAACCGTCCCACTGTCCCACTCCCAGATGAACTGTCCCACTCCCCCTAGAAAACCCTCTTCAGTTATGGCATTAATCACGATATTTGCAGCACTCTCACAGTGCTTCTAACAAATGGGTTTTTTCTGTTTCAGTTTTCTAAATGAACTTCGGAAAGCGCAGTGTGCACTTCCACTGCAAAGGTGCATTCGAAATTTCCTCTTATTACATGAAGCATCAAATTAACTGCAAACTAACGCGTATATGCGCACATTTGGAAAAGCGAAACTTGCGGCCGAAGTGGCCAAATTTTCCGGAATAGCCAGCCCTATAGTGTGCTATTACCCCTATACAAATCAAAACACGTCGCCCTGCAGTAACGATCCGGCGTTCACCTGCTGGCGCGGCAATGTTGCTTTCCTCAAAATGCGGTCTCGGTACTCCTCCTTAGTGATCAGTAACCATCACTATGATACATACAATGAGTTGTTCATATTCTGGCACGATCATTTTGCGAGTGAATGCGTTATACATCGAGCATAAAGGTGCCATTGTTAAACGCAGCATTGTACATATTCAATTAAGGTGGACGGAATGCTGTTGGCGTTAGACCTGAACCAACAGTTGCACATCTCGGAATGTGACAACCTTTAGAGGAATGATGAAAGAAAACTTGCAACTTGAAAAACGTGTGGTCACATCCACTCGCTCCATTCAATCACCAAGAAGGCACTAACACGTC
The DNA here is from genome assembly GCA_013433145.1 of Ascaris suum. NCBI lineage: Eukaryota > Metazoa > Nematoda > Chromadorea > Rhabditida > Ascarididae > Ascaris > Ascaris suum. The sequence goes on from CM024174.1 coordinate 8,671,484, forward strand.
AATCATATGCTTTACAACCGGCATTAACGAAAGCTTTCAAAAATGCGAATATTGACATTTTTCTTTCGTTCCCTATGCAGTTCACTGCCAAAGTTCAGATTTTGGTGAAATTGTTAACGTTGGCGAGTTTTTTAAAAATTGTATCACTCAAAGTGAACACGGATGTAATACTTTTGCATCCATATGAGATATTCATGAACAAACTGAGGGCTTGCCTATAAGGGAATTGAAAGACAAAGAAAAGAGAATTAGTTGAAATGCTATGCTAATTTCTACGTATCAAGCAAAGAACACAAGCGATCACAGAAGAATAGGTAAATTATTTAGTGAAACAATTCGCGTGAGATAGCGGAATATGCACATGCAGTACAGGAGCGAAATAAAAGGTTGACATGCTAAACAAATGTGCTCGTGCGAAAATGAGAGGTTAATTGTGAGCAACTTGCCAATGAGATTACTCAATGGAAATTGAGGCCATTGACATCGTCAACGAAAAACTATGTCATCGAAGCGTTTGCGTTTACTGCTCACCTCGATTAGAATTTCACCAGCAACAAACGCGTACATCACTCCGACAGGCGTCATCACGCTCCGTTATTCATCGTGTCGAAACAGTGCTCGTCGTCGAATCGCTCGTACCGCCTTCCCATCAGTTCTCTTTTTTTGTTGAAACAGCGGTATATCTGGCGTCGAAATCAAATTCACCACCGCTTCAAATGAAACAGCGATCAAATGGAAAGGCAAAACGCATTCGTCTATTGTCACTGATGTTAGACTCGCTGGCGTTTATACACTCGTTTTTGGTCTATTTTCTTTAGCGATGAAGTCCTTTAAATTCTTCCGAACGACGATGCGAATCCGGTGGTAGCAGCATATGATCTCTAGCACTTCGATACATGTCCGAGTCGATAATTCATCATGAAATTGATGTTTTTTTGATGCATAGTTTTGAGGACATATGCATCTGCAGCAACGGGCGAATTCAGATGCACTTCAAAATTGAAACGATCGCGAGCACAACACCATGTTAAATTTGCTGTTGCAGTTTCTAGCTTCTCCTTTCACGAGTATACTGCTCTGTTTTACTGCTTCAACAGTAAATATCTCTAAGATCGCAAGACATCTGTGGCAGTCTGATTACTGAGGTGGAATTTTTGTCGCTTTCTGACATACTAATCATGTCAATGCTATGTTTTGCCCTTGCTTATACGCTTATTGCATGTGCTGATATTTGTGGACTCTCAAATCTTTTGCAGTTTGCATATATTTTTTCTCCATTGGGAATAGGTGACTTCTCACGTTTAAGCATTGTAGGTGCAAAAAAAAAAAACTATTCATTCATATATTTGTAAATCGAGAGATAGCTTTCCAGCCACCTCTATGAATGCGCAGTTATGGAGAACGGTATAACGAGGCTACCTCTGTGAGTATGTGTGCATATACCTGTACCGCTCTTTACAACTTTGGCACTGTACATCGAGTTATGAAATTTGGTAAATATGAAGGGATCGGCTTCCCAAATTCTTCAGATTTACTTGAGGACTAGCACCCTCTGTCGTGTTGCGTCCGAGTAAACTGCGAACCAGCACAGTATAAGCCGGGAACAGTTTCTCGAATGTATACGATAAGGTGACAAAGACGAAGGGATGCTAGGATACCTTGAACCGTTTGCACGATCCCGTAGTTGCATCCGGCAAACTCCATACTTCCACCCATCTCATTACGCGCTCCCAAGGCTACATGTATTCCCAATAAGCCTTGCGAACAATCTTGCAGCTGGAATGAATACATGAGCGCATCAACTCTTTTTTTCTTCACCCGATTCTACCTCAGATTAGCCTCATGACACGTGCTAGGCACTCGTTTGACTGCCTGCATGCTCTTGACCTCTACTGACTTTGTAGGCCACCACTGCCGCTTGCTCCACAGTCGATGGGCGTACCTTACAACTACCGGAAATATTGCGACCAGAGGAGACCCTCTTTTAAAGGCCTTAAGCTTATATAAGAATTTTTTAAAGGAGCTGTGAGTGATTTAAATACCCTGAAGGTTTTGGGCGCATCTCACGATCTTTCGGCGCACTTTTATTGCTCTTGCTAGAGACGGACTGAATAGAGCAGCCGCTAAATGGAGTCTGAGCAACTCCTTTATCTGGCAAGTTTTAATAGTGTCCAGATGAAAGTTGATGGACAAATACGGATGAAACAACTATATCGACCGTCAGACGAATACGTATGCTCAAAGGTGAAACGATGGCGTAATGCGAAAGCAAATTTCCGAAGGTGCTTAGAAGTTCAGGATGATTGAATACACGAAATAGAGGTACATCCCTCCCTGTATTTATTCTCGGCTCCCAATATGCGAAGATGTGTGCGAAATTGTAAGGAAAATATCGTGACGGCCGCTTTCATGTACTTCCTCAATTGTTGTACATATTTACATGTTTCAGTGAAGGTCAATTCAGGCGTTCATTGAAGAATCTTCAAAATGAAATGAGCAATGCATTTGCCACTTGATAAGTACCGCAGCGGAATCACCGATAAGCTTGTCACCGCAAGCGGCTTAGTGAAGTATAGCTAATAGCAGTAACACCTCTAATAAGGGTAATTGTTAAACTTGTTTGCTATGTACTATGGTTTCTGACACGTCTAGAAGGAGACATGACAAAATTGCACCTTTCATTTGACATTCGTCACTTCGTCGATTCGAATGCATTATTGTTCTATGTGCTATCTTGCCTACGTCAAATGCTTTGTGCAAAAGTTTTCTTGGGCAATTGATCCAGATATTCTCTCTTATAAATCCTAGTCCATTCACTTTAGGCATCACCAGTTTTTTAATCTGGTGCATTTGTTTATGTTTTTATTTTGCCAGAAGTACTTCTATTCACATTACCCATTCCATCGTTCTCTATTGATTACTATTTTTTAATTCGCTATAGGACGTGCACTCAAGTCATTCATTGATTATAGTGGCATTTATTTGAGCGTTGCAGAATTGATCTGTTGGGAAGAGAACGTTTTAAAAGTGAATGTGAGCGCTGCTCATGTTTCTTATAGTCACTTTTCTCTTCTCACTGTCTATAGTAGTGTCACCGAAATTGAAGACCTGATCACTTGAAGGTCAAACACATCGAAAATTTCATTCTTACAGTTGCGCTGTTCACTGGTTTTTTTTGACAGTGAAATTCTAAGAGAGAAGATTTCTAAGGATGGAAACGTTCAACGAAAAGCCTCGAAGAGAATTTTCGAGGCTGCTCCAACTCGTCTAGGAAGTTTTGCAAGTGGCAGTTGTTCAGAAATATGCAAACAACATCTCACAGATGTCTTCCAACAACGACAACGTTCAGGAGATGGGATGGTGCTGCGCAGGGCTCTTTGCCGGTACCGTATTACATGTGGGGTTTGCCGGCGCAATAACGAAACTGCAGCGAAAGGGATTCTTAAAAAGAGAAACAACAATCAAACTAATGGTCATTTATTGACGCACCTAATTCCACTTGTTTTCCTATTTATTTCTTCACTTGCGGGCAATTCGCTTTCCATTTCACTCTGCTGTTTTACTTGTTTAGCAACAATCAGATAACATGGAAGGTGTATTCGTCCGGCTGACTGCATAATCAGCTTGAGGTTAGGTCAACCGATTCCCGGGGAATTACCAGAGGGGGTGCCTCGACCAATTCAGAGCTCGGATGCTCCCAGGAGGTCGGTTCTCACCACTTACGACCTCTGAAATCTCCCATTTTCGGAGGCTTTGGGCTCGATTTTTCGTTGAGACGAAAATTTTTGCGCAGCATATTCGTTACAATTGTTCAAGTTGATTTGCAGAACGGAAGTTTCCACTTGAGCGAACATGTAATGAATAAACTTTCAAATAAAGCGTGAAATATTAGGACACATCAGACAGCATCTAAGATATCACAAACTTTTTCCTGAGACCACCCTTTCTTTGCGGCCGGCATTTGTTAATGAAATCTGACAAGGGTAGAAAATTCAACAAAGAGAGCGCAATTTGAGAGCGATGAGCCGCCCTGTCTTCATCTTCTCTAGGAATGCAATACGGTGTCGAGCTTTTTTATGCACATGTTTTGAAGTGTAATTTTACACGACGGATGAAAAAGTTATAGTTGAAGTCATTTCCTCAATGCTTTAGGCGCAAGCATCGTGCAAAGTGCTTTTAGCAAAATGTGCCATAAATTTTAACGATTTCTACACGGCTCACATCAGTGCAAGCTATTGTTACCTCTTTAATGGGCATGTACCCACCGACACTTGCAGGGATTGGCAAGTGAGGTTTACCGCTGCTCGATATTTGAATATTGTGCGTCTGCTGCTGTTTTTCCGCAAGTTGTGATCTCTCTTTGATTTCTGCTGTAGGTGAGGAAATTGGCAGGTTATTCAGATAGGCAATAGCACGATCTTCATAAGCTTTCTGCATTATCCTCATGACTTTTTCCTGCGCTATCCCGGATGTTTTTCTTCGCTTCACTCCTCATCCGTATTCAAAATTCGGCATTTTCAAAGTTCACGGAAACTACCTGTTCCGATGTTTATCACTTCTGGAACATCTACCCTCTCCTTGGCACCAGCTGATCCGAATGCTCACTACGATTAAATCCGGCAAACAATTACAGGTGTTGTTTTTCTTTTAGCAACATCGGTCACCTTATCTACAGTCAATATTATGCATTTGAACAATCCCTTCTATTCACGGAATACTTCCTGAATCGGAGATTTTAGTCTGTTATGAACACAACAGTTATTGGGGAACGGTTGCTGCTTCAAACGCTTCGAGTTGCACTAGCTGCTGGAAGGTGCCTATATCTGTCCGTAAATATTTTCTACGGTTTGAACTGCGCTGAAAATCTTCCAGAAATTGCTCTATTGCATTCGCTGTTTCTGATCACATTTGTATCTTACTACCACATCCTGCAGGCTTCATATCAATATTTATACCTCTTTTATTCGAGTTCGGGCCTTTCATCCTGGACAGGCAAAACGAAACGGATCAAGGACTACGGTGACTCTTTGTGCTCCCCCCCCCCCCTCCCCCACTGCGCATTTCTAATTTCTTTGTCAATTTAGCTTCTTAATGAAACTTATGTGATTTCCTTCGTCTTCAATGCGTCAACATCATACGAAGCAGCAATTCCATGCAATATCTGCCAATGAGCAAGGTAGATACAGTGGGTAGAATATGGCAATTTACAATGCGGTTACGCATGCTAGCATTCGATAATAGAGGAAGGCATGAGTAGAATGGTGATGCAACGGCATCGATTTGTTGCTTCCGCGTAACCTCCTGCGACATGCCGTCGAGGTAGCTTTCATGTTGACTTTTGGGGCTAAAATGAGACCGACCGATCACCTATCAAAGCTGCGGCGTTACGCAGAACGTGCTATAGCTACATCACTAGCGCAGCCTGTCATAGTCTCCGCAAAATATGCAGATGGAACTTCGCAACTTATCACTTTTTCAGTGCCGAGGGGAAAGTGATGCGATGCAGCAACGATGATGTGGCGCTGAAATATTTTCCACGAAATCATCATTGAAATTTCATAGATGGAAAAGTGGAATAATTCCAGGGCAATTTCATCCGTCTGCTCAAGAAACTCGCTCAACACCGAAATATGTTTTCGACAAATTCCATCGCCTAGTAACTTAAAGAGCATATTAGTTCAATATGCTCCTTATTCCACAAGCAATAATTAACGTACTTAAAAATGAACGAGGAAGAAACAGCGGCAGATAAATCCTCTTGATATGTATTTCGCACTCAGGCCGGTGTTAATAGCCATTCCCATATGTCAGGAAAGAAAAGTAAAATATATGGAACAGGAGTCGTGTATCTTAGCTGATTTGATATTGTATACTTACGTTTCACAGCGGATCACTTTCCCCTACTATCCGATGAGTAGCGTTGAAAATCCCAACAGCGCAAAATGCATTCTAGTTTCTTATACACTGAGATGAGCCTAACTGCTTTCGAAGCTAATGTCTTCGAAGTCAAAGGCGCTACAGGTGGTCGAATTGCGCTTCACATTATAGCCACAAATTTCATGGCTTTGTCATTTGTCTCCACTTTTAGTGGTTCCCGAAGTGAAGCTACCTGAAGGACAGACATGCATACGCAAGGAAACGATATCATCACAATGCCCTTCTCCAAAGCAAACTTCAGGAGTGCGCAAGAAGCAGCTGGAACGAATGGAAAGGGTATAAAAAGGAATAAGTTTTGATGGTCAGGCGCATTTCAACCAAGAGAGTGTGATGAGATTGGGATGATAATGCTATGAATGTGAGTTATATAGTAAAAAAATGGATCAGATTGTGCAAAAAAGTGCACTAGACGAAACGCTGAAAACAACGGAATACGGGCGTTTCACAAATGAAAGTAGGACCTTGGAACGATGCTTAGCCACACATTCAAACTGCGAATCTACAGCTCAGCTCCACAAATCACCTGAATGCCAAGACTGCATGGTCCGAGTCGGAATCAACATGTTGTAGTGCAAATGCTCCCATGAACGCATGCAGATGTTCCGTGAACACCAAAATTCTAGTGTGATTGTTGCTCGCTAAAAATTACATCTTCCTAGCAAACGCAAAAAGCAATGATGAAATTTATGATAGCATTCTTCTCTCCGAGATCGTACGAGAGAATGCGCAGGGCACATATTGCACTTCTTGAGGGATCTGGCACTAGCGTGACGGTAACAGTTGGCTCGAGTGGCGAATCGTTAGGCTGTCATATAAATTGATGGATGAGTATGGGTGTAAAGATCAGCAAAAACTGCAGTTTCGCATCGTGCATGCACTAATCAATATAAGAATGATTTATTGACAAAGATGTGCAAATAAGATGAAATGTCTAGTATAGACCACACCCTTTGAGTTTGCTGGATAAGATCGTGTCCAAAACACTATCCAACACAAACTGCACTTGTTGCGTATCGGTGGCACAAGTATGATGACAATATATGAGTTTATTTGGCACTTCATTCGCCATGAAAAACTTCTTCTCGATGTACTTCGAGCATGCCTCATAGGTTTCTGGACCTACAACAAATAACTAATGTTGTCGTGAACTCATACAGTGGTCTCCGGAAACTGCCAATGAATGACCCTGATTTACTATCGTAAAAACCAAGGATATAGCTGTTAATGAGGTAGTAATATCAAGGATCTATCAAGCCACTCAGAACCTCAAGCCACTCAGAACCCATAAATTTAGGCATAATGCTGTGTTGCCCCGTTTACAGATATTGAGGAGTATGGTCGGCAATCTCAACACTCCCCCATGAAAAATTGGTTAATCAACAGGAGAAGAAAACATTAATACTCAGTCCGTTATGAAACTCTTTCAATATTAGTCGTTCCTGGGCGTAAGTGAGCCAAACCCTTCAGGCTAGTCTCCGACGACTAAAAATAGCATGTTAACATGGCAGAGGGTTAACTACCATCAGCGAGATTCGTTCTCAAATTCACGTTCTCCTTCTACTCCTTCTACCTTATACTCTCCCTCCCACTACGCTTTCTATCTATCATGCGCCTACCCGAGACGATTACTTATTCAAGTTTGTCTGATTCAAGCCAGTTTTCGATAAGGAAAAGCAACTCTCAACACTTATACAGAATTGACGATGCAGGTGAACGCGGCAATCAAAACAGAACAAACAGCTCAAAAATTCATTTCTGCGAAGACGGGGAAGCAGCATTGCCCAAATATGCGGTTTCAGCGAGAAATTTGAAGTAATAACCTCTAACGTTGATCAACATCACATCGGTTGTGAAATTCTCTGAAATGCTGCCATGGCTACAGTGGCTCTTAGAATTAGAACTTCAGAAAATTTCTACGCTTTGGCTCACTGAATGACTGTCGGAACTCTGCTATAACCCCGAGCATTTTACGTTTACTTGCAATCATGCAACTCACTTACCACTGTATTCGGGAAAAGCGATTTTCAACGACCGTCCTTTGCCAATTTTCTCCATGAATAAATCCTTTTTATTGAGGAATAAAATCATGTTTGTCTCGACAAAATATCGATTATTGCACACTTGCTTGAAAAGTTGCAACGACTCTTGCATTCGATTCTGAAAGCGACTTATTTGTAAAGGACTTATCGATTAAAATGTGGACTCTTCAACTGGCTTCATTTCATCACTTCATCAATGATGCCACCAACAAAGAGACGTGTTTTTATCGCCAAATACGGACGATTAAAACTGCACTCAGACGCCTACAGATATTGCTGAAAAATTGCTGTTTTTTCAGGAAATTCAACATATCCTCTCCACTAGTTGTGAATCTCGTGCAATTCTTGAATTTCATGAATTTCATGAAGTCTCATGAAGTTTTGCGCAACGAACTTGGACATGAAAAAAATGTTATTCGATCTTAGATTTATCCTAGATTTCAATCGCTGGAATTGCCTTGCCGAACTTTACCAGTCCCATGTTACCAAATGCGGGCTAACTGATCGATTAGTCGTTCGAAGGCCAGCGGCCAGCGGTCGGATGCATAAAATGCACAAACGGAATGGTTCTATATAGGTGTGACGGCATGTCGCAACCAAGTGACGTAACAGACCATGGTTGGAGAGAAAAGCATAAGATGAATGAGATCGGCTTTGGTTATGTTGCTCACAACGGGTTTCAATGATGGCGGGTTGGATATATCACAGTTCCGCGGATCACTTGCGACGTGAGAGCTAACCTAGGCGGTATTCGAAACTTTGCTGATTACAGGTAAAGTTGTCAAGCAAACGCTTTTAAAAACTCTACATCATTGCTTAAAACCTATCAAGCGTAATCCGACAGATTATCATATGACATCAACAAGCATGCTTCGCCTGCTATCACAGCATAAAATTGGGCAGTGCCGGTGGCGCCGCTGAAGGATTCGTGGATTGAAAGCCTGCTGCAGCTTGCACTAAAAATAGTACCTTGCAGCGAAAGAACTGCGCGAGATGTGTTGCCACTTCAGGGGACAGCCAGTGCAAGCTTCGTCATTGACGTCACGAGCAGAGTTAAATGAAAAGGAGTGATGAACATATTTTAGTAAAGTTTCTTCGTTTTTTGCGTCTTTGTAAAGTAAAGCTCGTGTCTGGTTACTGAAGTATTCCCACCAAGAGAAGGAATACTGCCAGTGCCATCGATGAGATAACTCGAAAAAATTATGGACTAGCAAACAAGTTTTTCGTTATAATTAGATGTTACAGTTAGAAACGAAATATATGAGCTCTACTTAAGCACGAGGATTAATGAATCGTTCCACACCGATGTGGTGTAATTGGCGCTTGCATAATTCAATTTTCACTACTAATCCTTCCTGTGTAAAGTTTGCTGACACAAAAGTGTTGACGTGCGCATGCGAGAATGCATGTAAAACGGAAAATTTGCACAAAGCAAAATCATGGAAACGAATGAAAGGAAATAGAATGCATTAGCGAACTGTTGTGTTGTCTTCACTCAAAACTTGATCGTATTCGCTGAGTGCGGCAACGAAAATTACAGCTTTGGCGTCATCAAAACAATGGATCCACTTCTTGCGTTGCGACCTCTGACCACCAACGTCAAAAACCCTGAAAGGAGAAGCGTAAAAACTTCTCACGGTGACCCTGATGGTCTAAATTCGCTGATTTGAAGCAGGCGGAAGTCGTCTGGCTTTCTCAAAACTTATAGTGGAACAAAATTTTCGAAGGCGACATGAAATTTTTTTTGATCTTAGGCATCATTTGGACTCATAACTACTTCACACTAGTGAATCGGTTATTTTTAATAATGCCGAAGTGTCTGTAGCGTGTGCACATAATGAAATGACATCAGAGAAGAACTGTCTCACTATCTATAAGACTGTAATATCTTCAACTCCTCAATGTAGCTCGAAAGTAATTCTGCAAACTCAGCTGGTATGATTAAATGGAGGTTATCGCTATGCTAGCACTCCGCCGCTCTGAATTTCGGTGCAAGTGATTTTAAAAGAATGCATGAAGGCTCACTAATCTCAATTCATGACATAGAACTGCATGCTCAAGCTTGCATTCTTTTATTTGTTGCAACACGCAGCAACCTCTAGCACCTTACGCATCCAACATATTTCGTGGACTGTGCATACGGAATCTCACCTTTCAACGGTGACCTCCTGTTCTCTTCATCATTGCAGAGCAACACTTTAACGTATGTTAGGATGTGCAACGCGCAAAGTGAAGACAAATTTTGCTCATGGAGAACTAAAATGTCCAGCTCTCTTAAAAGCTTTTCGGATTTTCCGGACATTTAAACTGTTGTAGACGTGAAGTTGATCGGACGAATTCCTTCCACGAAGAATCACCAACTTTGGGTGAATGAGGTTAGTCACGTCATGAACATGATGCATAAATGCACGACTGCGCTGTTCTGATCAAATGTAACAACTAAAGGTTCAGTAGTAGTATAATATTGCACAAGTGCATATCATGCAAACACCTCTAAGAGGCCTCTGTCAAGGTTGAGCGCTGCTCGACTTTTGCGATCATTCAGAAAACATTACTGCAAGATAACGAAGGACTGTCCTTTCTGCGCAGATTTATAACGCCCATCGAAAAATACGCAACGTCCATTGACGATACTAGAATAATACGCTGGAAGGCACCGCGCTAATCCTACTCGCCTCACGACACCCACGTCACTTTCTTAATGGGAACGACTTACCTCCATGTTTTGTTCTTCATTGTGAAAGTCACTTCAATAACCCCCATTGTCGCGACTCGTGTGTGAAGAATATCTTGTTCAGTAGGTATATATTTGGGATCATATATGCGTTCCAACGAATCCAGAAAACTACAACAGGTCTTTCTTAAATCATTTAATCGTTGTTGGTCAGTATTGGCGGTCTGCATCACAGAAGCATGTCGCTTTGTGCTGTCAGTAAGCGAGTGAAGAGATTTCGGTGCAGAACCGAAGAACTTTTCTAAACGTGGCTTTTTCACTTAATTCGGTCTTCTTCTTAGCAGTCGAAAATCGATTATTATCGAACGTTTTTGCATCTCGACTGACCTGCTTCTTTGAAATTCATTCGGCTCCACTTTTCACCGAATGCATTCGTTCAACTGCTGACTATCATCTTTCCATCAGAAGAGAATTTCTTCCTAACGCGTTGGAGGTCTTCTTTGAAAAAGCGTATTTAACACATCTATTTCTCACAGCGTTATCATTTGCGTAAGACGAATTATGCCACAGCACTTGAAAATTGAAGGTGCACCCTGAGATCGTCGTTAGGTTCAAGCAGGCGCTTGAACCTAAAATAAATCAACCTGCTTTTCTCGAGTGCAAAGGAATACTGAGTGCGGAAGATTCAAACAGGTGCTAGGAGCAAAGAGAACGCCGCGTATGAAAATGCGCGTTTAGCAACGAGGTGCAATTTATGCGATCGAATATTGATTTGACTTTTTTTTCATGGCCTGATGACTTATTTGAAATCGTATAGCCTCCAGAGATTGCGAGAACTTCCTTGTTTGTTGTTTTGACTGATAATAATATTGCGCCTCTCCTTTAATAGTGAAAATGGTTTGTCACACTTATATTGCTCATTGTCAGTTCCTTTAACTCATTTATACTATAGCTATCCTTTCACTCGAATCTCATAGTTTTTTTCGCTGACATGAAAATACTTTTACCCTCATTCGATTTCATTTGCTAATATTGCGGTAGATACTTAAGGCAGAAAGCCACATCGTTCATCGCATGTTCATTTGGACACCAAGTTGTTTTGTTTTGTAATGCTGCGAGAAGTGTTACTGAGAATTTGTTCAAGAATTACAGGCCTCCTGCGGGCACTGTTTCTGAAGACTATTTCGTCCATCGTGAAGAAAGGAAAATATGGTGAGGGGCTCCTTTAAGTGAATTGTGATGCAAATCATGAATATAAAGGAGCAACCAAGTCTCATCCCGCCCCCTACTATCATTCGCATAGAGTATGTGATATTTGGCGTCTTTAGAAATACTGTTTGGCCTATCGACGAAATTGCTTTAGACCTAAGCAGTCCATAATCTATGGTGGATCACACTTAGTGATCTGCTAACGTTTGAAACACATTGAATTTGTCGTTTTCTCACTGCGCAATCGTCGTTTTCTACTTTTTTTCGCCATGTTCTGATTTTAAATCAGTATCATCCTTCTCTCACCGAATCTCGCGTTCAGGTAGTTTTATGGATATTTAGGTATCCACTCGATCCACTTATTTGTTCTTTCGGCGCGTTTTTGCCCTCGATTTGCCTGCACGTTCGGATTTTGCAAGGATCTGCATTGTCTTGTTTGGTCAGTTCAGGCTCGTACGGAGTTAACAACGTTATTTGCGGTTTGCTCAGACTTCCCGAGATTCCGCTGCTGATGGTGAAATCGTTCTCAGTGAAGATGAAAATGGGCGGGGGAGGGATTCCACGAGAGTACCGGATTGAGAAATTGGCATGACTTTTGTTAACTCAGTGGCAGAATGCGTAAGGGAAGGGCTTGCAGAGGAACAAGGTATTCTGCAGCACATAACAGAATTGGGTAAAAGGCGCAATCAGAGGATGAAGTTGAGCTGTCCTAATTTTAAGAGGTGCAGAAAAAAGTGGCAAAGAGTCATGCTACTTCCATTTCATGAACACTGCAGGGAATCAGCCGATAACTCACAAAAGCCAGATAGCTGGCGCGTTCTACGCGTTGAAATACATGAATGTGCACAAATTGTACCGCCGTGAAATCTCGTAGATTGTGGTTAGCAGATCCAGGGATTTAGTAAGGCCTGACAGTTTTATTCTGTGCATCGATTAATATTTTTTCCCTACGAAAGAAATCGAAAGTATACATTTCTTTTCTGGACCGGCCCCGAGAAACCGTTACTGCATTGCTCCGCTGGATGAGATAGGATCTTTCGAAACACTGAACGATCCTCCTTGTCCATTCCGTCATACGACACAAGCAATGTTCTATGATTAGAATGAGTGGATGCGGAGCGATTGCATAATCTAGCAATAGGGCTATTTCCTTATGAAATCGAGACTTCGAAGGCACCAGTTCTTTGCGAGTACTTGCTAGAAAGACACCAGTACCTTAAAAGCGACCTTCACGAGACAGCAGACTCATCTGCAGCAGAGTAGGATGAAACGAACGAATTGATTGAATACCGGATAGACGATTTTCCAAGCATTATATCATTCAGAAAGCAGAGCAGAAAATAGCATTGTATGATAAAAAGAAATGTTGAAGTTCGCTGCAGGAAAGGCGGAAATGTGCAAACCCACGCACAGACTTTGCTGCTTCCTTTTTGCAAATCCGGGTATGCAATGGAGCGCTATAGGACTTCTTTGATGGTAAACAATGGCTGCACTCAAAGCGTACTTATTTTGAGTGAGAATGCGCATGAGGAAGGGGCAGGATATGTGCTTCTGAACTCGTCTCATCACGCCAACCGCTCCTTTGAGTCGCGAGGAAATGCCGAAGTTCGTGCAACTAAGCTGCATCATCCTAACTGATCTGACCATCGCTTCGAAAACATTGCAAATAAAGATGCGTCTCAGTTCGCTCTCGTTTTCATGTGACTACTCTCCCATTTGAATGATCCAGTGGCGCGAAGTTCGAGTGGTATGAACCTGCCATTGTTCATTTAACTGGAGTTAACTTACAATAGAAGGTTCAAGGTAGTTGTTTGCAGCTAGAGGCACGATTTCTATCGTTTTCTGGGGAGGCGGTGAGGGGAGAACGGGGCGGAAGGATTATTGGAAAAGCGCTGTATGACCACAAAATCCAAACAAGCGGTCTTGGTATCTTCCGCCGAACTCATTAGCGAAACGTGAAAATTCAACACATTATGTATAGAGCACATGCGCATTCTCTTGAGTGTTTAGAATTTATAAACAGCTGGAATTCCTTTGGTATTTGTTACGTGCTATGTTTTCGCTACATATGTAGTTCGAAAGTTTCTACGACGATTCATAAAACGTCAGATGATCACGTTTTTCAATGGCACTCAGATGAACTCACTATCTTGCCGAGTCGTTGAGGTAGTATTCGTCTTTCCTTGTGAAAGCGACTTGCACGCTTTTGTCTGCCCACAAATGCTTGATAGCGGTGTAAATTTCCTTGGTCATGGGACCTAGTTCCTCTTTTTTCGCGATAACTCCTTGAATGAATCGTGCATAATCCTGAAACTTCCTAATCTGAAACAGAATGAATCAGTTTCCTCATAGCATTGGGACTGCTTCATTCGGTGATCTGTGCATGTGTGAAGAGACACTAGCACGTGACAACATCGTCACAACGATAATAGAGTGATTAACGTTGAAATGGATGATGCAGCATCGAGGGGATTTCTGCTTAGCGGCTGAATTCACAAGCGAATTTACTGAGGCAGTTGTCCTAGTCACGTATTTGGAAAGAGAAATCGCTTCGAACAATCTCGAAGAGTTTGGCGAACAAATGAGTTCAAATGGTCGCGACTGCCGGAACAGCGAAAGGAGAAAATGAATGTGCGAAAATAGTCCCATTTGCGATTAACATTACGTGTGACTCCAATAAACAGTTTTGTTTCCCGTCTAGGGGCAATTTTTTCAATGGTGGCGCCTTCGTGAAAAGCAGCTCAGAATCGCAGGACGAAATGAACCAATAAGTCCTGCCCCTAGTAAAAAAACTTGCATTTATTAAAGTCTGATTGCACACCGGTCATTTGTCCGAAACAGCCGTCCAATAGCGAAGGCACGTGAGGGTGCACATCTGGAATACTGACATGATATGTGTTCTTTACAGCTATGCCCACTGAATCTGCTAAAAAGTTCAACGTTTTCTGTAATGATTCTTTCCACACTACCTGATGGTGTGATCCACTGATCAAAAGTTTCATCTATCAATTTATAGAGCAAAATTGGCTCCGAAATTCTTAAAGCATCTTTAATTGCTTTTTTATTATCTCAAATAGGAATGATTAGCCACCTCAGTGGAGATCCACTATTTTCTGTGTAATCATTGAGAAATATTATCGTTTAACAATGTTGTTTTTGATGGCGGAAACAGCGCAGTCGATTAGGACTTGTGAGGGATGTTCACAGAATAATCGCTTTTTAGGCGTTATGATTGTTTTTATTGTTTATGAGAATGTCATTGCAAACAAACATCGGAATCGAATGACGGCCGTAATCTGTGAAGAAGACTTCGCGAACACTGAAACATGATCAACTGTGCTCGTGATACATGTGCTCCACTAAGTAGCCCATCAAGGCGATATTTTTTGCAGCTTTATCGACACCTCATGATTAACACTTAAATAACTTCTATCACTTTATCAGAAAAAGTGAGCCCTGAGGTCCTTCAGTTATATGAAATTAATGCAGAGAGACATTTTGGCACTAATTTTAACATAACGCTATCCGAAACGACCTGTTCCTCATTATCCGCCACACTAATAATTAAGGAACGTGTTCCAGCACCATCGTGAGATGTCAACGCGTCAATAAATAGACGGTATGGAACCGCTTGCAACACGTTCGAGAGGATGAGGAAACGATTTTTCAACTATGCTGCGCTAGGTTTTGTGTGAATCAACTATTCAGCTGTAAGCGAATTTACGAATGGACTATTGAATGCCGTTTCACAGCAATAGCTCGTAACGCATTGGTATACATGCACAAGGACGTATATGCACAAGAGATTGTATTCACTGGCGGCAAATAACGCCTAATAAGAAACTCCGATAGCCTAGCATTTTGGAAGCGTAGCATCTACATGTTAGAACACTATCAGGCCCGTGATTGAGAACAGCAGTTTTTGGTAAGAGCTGCGATTACAGTTCCCTGAATGGTCAGACCGAAACCGTCGAAGTGAAAACGAAACCAAATCACTTTATGCTGAGCAGTTTTGCAGCAGTGGCCTTTCGAAGGAAGAGAGCACTGCGATGACTGCAGAGAATAAGTGAAATGTCGGACGTTTTATTTACATGGCTGCTGTTTACTAGTGTGATGCTGATTCGCGTCGTGGAATATGCATTTTTCGGTTTATATCGCCGAACACTTTCTCTTTGTGGCTGAGAAAGTGTGTATATCTGTGTATTTTTGTGATAATGCATCTTGCTGTGATCTATATCGGAAAAAACCCTATGTCTACAGCAATGAATCGAAACTGGAAGTTTAAGGAAGTTTTATGCCTAGAGCATTGAATAGGGACAAAAGTCTGAGTAAAACATCCACAGTTTTGTTGTCGTCAGACCAATTGCCTAAGAATCTTTAACGCCATTCACTGCAATGAAGTCATAACGATTGAGCAATGTGCTACAAATCGATAGGTGCCACTTCTACTGTTATGTAGTCCATTCCACGTGATCAGAACCGAGCAAATTAAAAATTTGTTGTTCTTTAAAGCGTATGGGCATATCTTTGACGAAATGGGTTTAAGTAACTGAACAAAGCAAACGGTCATCAACAGCTAACCAATGAGATATACTGCTACATTAAGAGTGCTTCAAATAAGCTCGAATGACAAACCTGGTTTTTCGAACTGGCGAGAGGTATTTTCAATTCATGCATTCCGTTAAGTATAGCACCAATCGATTGGATAGCGTTCGCATGCACCATATTCTTCTTCTGCAACGCTTCATCAGGGGGGTAGCCGTTATCGTGAATGATTCTGAAATAGATCCTCCGATATTTGCAGTAAAAGTGGTAGGTTCACTGTCCTGTTTAACAGCCTTCATATACTGAACACATTATACGTCGCTATATTTTTTGATACGCTGAAATCCGAAAAAAAATCCATAATAACGCCTATCCAGTAAGCAACGTATTGAGGTTTAATAGCGTGGTGACGTTTACGTGAACTATGAAATGCGCACTCCATACGAATATTTGCTAACGTCTGGAAAAAATTAGAGAAGTTACGTTTCCTAAGAACGTATAAGACGGAAAAATATTCCGCGCAAACAAAAGTGACGGAAAAACCATCTTCAGCAACCAGCAGTTATGCATAGCCAAACGAGAATCAGATGATTGCAGGGCTGGAAAGTTCGTTCAAATCGACGCGACTCTAGGAAACTAGGAAATGATGAAAAGTAATCAGACAGAATTCTGAACGATTGACGTGAGAACCCGTGGAGGTTTCTATTCATTTATTCTAATGGACGGATAATCAGCGCTGTAGAGAGAGGCAACCGATCGCTGCATTAATCAAAGAGTAAACACGCGAAAGATCGACGCAATTAAATGATTCATGCAAAGTTTATTGCACTTAAATGAAACGGATGTTAATGAGCAGCGTATAGAATAATGAACCCGTTCATGGCCCGTTAATGTAATGGTGTATATAAGTGCACTTACGAGGCAACATGCACTGTTAGCTTAAAATAAGGTAAAGATAAGAACGGTCGTGTTCTATGTATTTTTATTGGACTCCTTTCGTGAAATGAGTGACAGCGAATAGAACCTAATTACATTTTTACGCTAAATACACCTGATCGCCGAGTTGCATCTGAAGAACTTTACCACAAGGAAATTATTTTCACCATGAGCAAAAATAATTCCCGAGTCCGAGTTCGCTTATGAAATGCAAGAAGTTCGCCCACTTCTCTTCTCAGAGAGAATAGTTCACCCCATATGTGCGTGCAGTTTTTCTACGAAGCCGAAAATCTTCTCTCATCTCGCAAGCGATTTCCGCTGTCGCTTTTCTGGTTACCTCCATCTCTGCTTTTTTGTGGCATAAAAGTTGAAACGTGCAAATTGTGGTGCAGATGTTGCGAAATGAAAGTGTCCTGTCCTCATTCGTGTCTGTCACGTTGTGAAGTATAGAGTTTGAAAATTGAATTGCTACATCTGACACTCGGGAAGCCGAAGAGGCAATTTGAATAAGGGGGAGGTAGGACATACAACGTGCGCTTCTACAGTCACCTCCATACAAAACAATGTTCACTTTTGAGCGTCTTAGAGTTGACTGGTTGAAAAATGCGGCCTGCTTGTTGCAAAGCGCATGTAAATTTTTGATCGCATGTGCATACTAACCTTTTTGATGTTCGCGGACTAATTTGAAGATAAATATAAGATTTAATCGTGTGAAACAGGTTCTGTTTACGACCTTTACATCTCTAGCGTTTATTGCTTCATAGCTTGCAATTATCGGAAAGAAGCAAATGCATGGTACTGCATATGCATACGCATACACACGTACACATATAACGCGCTGTGCAAATACAATTGTGTAAAAGTGGTAAGCCCGGAGTGCTGCGATCATCGTTGCAAATTGGAGCGGTATTTTGTGCAGTTTGCATTCTGCGAGACTGCATAACCAAGATGTGATCGATTTAAAATCGTTTATGATGTAGTTTGGCTGAGACAATTTGGCATAACAAAGGCAGTTAATTCGCAGCAACTGAATATGGAAGCACGCTAGGAGAAATGACACAATATACGATTCAATGCTTAATAACTGCAATAAAATCTGCATTATAATCTTTGATTCCGACTAAACCGGGATCACGAAATTGACCTGTCTTTCGGAAAGTTTGCGAATGTAAAACCCAACTGCTATAACATGCATGCATGCTTCTTCTCTCCTTTAAATATACAGTGTTGAATATGGTGTTAAATGTCATTCTGTGGCACCGAATCAATGAGCTGCAGCTTCAGCTTCTCCAGATTCCGAACTGCTCAAACCTAGTCTGACAGACATATGAATACATGTGCAAAAGCACGGACATGAAATTATGTTAATATGTTTCGTGGAAAATAAATCTGTGAAAATGCAGAAATGGCCGCGAAAGCAACGCGATGGATATCGCCACCTAATGAGCGCGACAAATGTGGCGACAGTTTTCATATTCAACGCTAATAAAAACACGTTTTTCTTGCTAGAAAGATTCGCTATCAGCGAATGGCATGTTTTCCATGCCTCAGTTAGTGCCTCCGAGGAGATGCAATCAAACCGCACTCTCTATTGCTGTAAGTTCTAGTTTTTGCATGAGGGGAAGCCAGCAGTATACCTCATCGGATCACTCCAGACTCCACTTCGCCACCATCTGCTGTATTCGTCACAGAGGTTGTAGCCTACAAGCGAAACAGAAAAGAAGATAAGCAATAAAAACTCACTTCATTTGCTTCAACACCGTACTTTTTCCACTCTCTCCGGCACCTGCAAAGCGTCTGAAATTTCATGTGAAACAAATAGTCAATGAGCATTCCCTTATGGTTAAAAAATGCTATACGCGCAGAACATTGTCTGAGGCCAAGTGAGGTGGGATGGTTGAAATATCACGATGATTGCCAGAATGTCTTTGAAACTGAAGCCGCTTTAGTGGGATGCAATGGATGCAGTGGATGTAATTTAGCTCAACGTCTGTGATGTTTTCATTAGCTCAACATCTATGCAGCTAACAGAGTCCACTTTTAATAGTCACTGTGCAAATTTTTTGTAGGGAAGAATCCTGTGAAGCAATTACGGAGGAGAGTGAAATTAGAATGCAATAGAAGGAAAAGAGAAGGATGGAGTCGAACAATATCCAACAGCAATTAAAACAAAGGTAATTTGGGGAAGCTCAAACCCGTTTACTGCATGAAGTTGATAGGAATTTTCGAACTTTTCCTCTCATGAATTTCAGGGTTTTTTTTTGAGAGTTCACTTTACTGCTTTCCGCTTTCTTCTTTGCTCCGCTTTGAGTTCACTGTTTGTTTCCTGTCACGTTTCTGCAGTTGTTTCTCTTGCAAAATAAACGGCTGTAAGTTATACGTGATCGCTCGTCGCTCCGTTCCCCACACTTCTTTGAATTTTCATCGAATTTATTTTAACTCAACTAAGTTCATTTGGGCTGATCTTTCATCGTGCTAAAAATGAAGCCAAGCTTTTCCCATTCACCAATCCTTGTGGTCACCAAGGACTGTTAGGTTAATAGCCTTGTTGTCAGACCTCCGATGAATCCTTCTCTTAAATCTTTTAAAGCCCTACTTTAATAGTCCTCCCTCCTTCTATAATCGTTCACTGTGGCGTTCGGATAAGTGATTTGTTTTATTTTCTGCCGAGCGGAATATGTGCTCTGTAATGACTGCCCTTGGTTGCTGGTAAATAAAAGTGGAAGGTAACTGTTGGCAATTTACTGCATAATAGATATAAGTGGTTAGTGCCAAATACCTTCATGTCATTTATTCAAAGAGTGTAGTTGCATGAGCGTTGTGATGATCTTGCCTGCACACTACTTTTTCTTTGCGCTTAAGAAGCAAGACTGCGCAGCTTGGCAGCTACAGCATATAGATGATCTACTCTTTTGAATATTCTGGTCAGTACTCTCTCTTCCTTCCATCTGGAAAAGTAGCTCTCCTATGATGCATTTCCCCGTCACTTCTGCGCAAAGTTGGACTATGAAGTGCTACAAATCGAGGTTTAGCTTCTCGCACGATCTTACCTCCTGTTCAACTACTCTCAAACGTGCTAGCTCCATAGTACATCTACACTCATTTGGCATTATAACGGGGCATTCATCGCAGTCGATACAACAGTTCGGTCGTACGGCTGCAATATGCACATTTTCGCTTCTTTCTCAATTCGTGTTAGTCAAAAGTATGCACAACGTCCTTTATGTGGAAATTCGTATTAGCTGCTCTCAATTCGAAGACCCCAACAAAGTGACCGTTAAGAAAATCTTTTAATGTTCACTAGCTTGAGAGATGCATATTCTCCTCACAGCTCGTCTTCTCTTCGCTTGTTTATGTGGTCTCAATTGCACTTTCGTTCTCAGTTCTTATTGAGCTGAAATGATCTCTTTTTTTATTGAACGCCACGAGTAATCGATTTTTGCACAGTGAATATACTCTTGTGCGAGGCAGTCGTTATTGCCTTATTGCTGCAATAATTGAAGGAACTCTTCAGATGCTTTACTCTTTTCACACTAAAATGATAAACAAACGTTTCCAAAAGCTCGCTAACGTGCGCATCAAAAATTTTACGAACATATTCAAAGATCACTCCCTTGCTCCATACCTTTTATTGAACTGCTATTTAGGACTATTCCATACGAAAATATCCTCCCCGTCCCCTTCTTCTAAGCCCTCGGCATATCCGTAACTGCTCATAACAATTTCTTCAGTGTTTCACCTTCCGAAATCTGATGCCAGCCTTCTCCAAAATGTTCTCTATACCATTCTTTAATTCCTCGGAGTGCCTCGCTTTCACGTTGACTGCATTTAGATGTGGAGTTTATGAGCGGAAATCGAGATGTGGCGAGATAGTCTTCCACTGGCTTGGTACACGGCATGTTGGCCTGGTTCAAAAGAAGTACGCAAAATGATGGTGTAGAACTATTTATGTCTCATAATTAACAATATAATAATAGGACAAGGGTGCTGAAGAAGCACGCGTGTTTATCCAACAGCTGCCAAAGTACGGCATTACACTCGTTAAATTTCAGAAGAAAATCAGGAGGAATGATTACAAACCTCTCGTGTTTAATGAGCATCCAATAACGGGATCTATTCATTAACGGATCTCTCATGCGTAAAGCGAGGCAGAAAGAAAAGCGCGAAAGAAATGCCAATTAATCACTTTCTGTCGTCGATAAAGAAAGCTTACAATGATGAGCAAAATGTTGAACAGACTAATCTTGCATGTATCCACAGGCGTCGAATTTATTGCATGAGAGCGAAATCATTCAAGTTGTATAGAAATTATCCCTGCGGTGAAATGTTTCATCACCAGTATTGGCATCGCGCGTTCCAAACTTCGGAGACTACCGAACGAATTTCTTTGGAGCTCTAACATTCGATGACAAACGTATTCGAAGTTTGCAGATTCCAGCAGAAGTTGTGCTCAACCTAACCAGTTTCTTCAACATGCAACGGATTCAAATATAAACTCCGAATACGTTCAACGATAAGCTCTTGCCCATCTCTTTCGCAAGATATGGTCATTCTAGAGAAAATATTTTTCGCTTTGAACCGAGGAATCCCGCAGAAGGGTTCCCTGACTGCCAGTGGATAAATCTGATTGCAGGCACGCAGCTGTGACAGGTACTACTCGGTTTGGCAGAATGATCATTTTTTTCGACGACTTTGAACGTTCCTTCTGCGGTCAAATGTCTGCAGCCTTGATAGGGTTTGTTCCTACTCCAAGATTCACTACTGAGATTTTTTCAGCAGTAACTGACGTTTAGCATGGGAAAACCATACCTAAAAGAAGAAGCTTCACAACCGAATCGTCCTCTTTCCGATTCTTTTCGATCTCGCGGTTGATTTCTGCATTTCTCTTGATCAAATCCGACTTCGAACTTTCGCAATTGCCCATTTTCCCCGGTGTCGAACCCGTCTTGCTTGAATTTCCAGGCTCGATGGCCTGAACGTTCGTGTGAAATTTCGAGTTTCTGCTTGAAGACCAATTACTACGTCACCGCACAAAACAAAGAAAACTTCACAGATGTGCAGAACTGTCGAATAGCGGCCGTCTGCAATGGAGTCTTCGTTAAATGATTTTATCAAATTCATGTAATAAATTCGACGGCTATTATCAAATGATCTTTGCTTTCTGCCTTAAATCATCACCGGAATGAGGAGATCGATGCTTAGCAAATTCGGGGCAGGATCTTCATAAAAGGGAAAGAATGCGAAGAGGCATTTTCTTTCCATGAAAGTTAGGAGATCATGTGCTTAAGATATTCTTTATTATAAAGTTCATTTCATTTGTTTGTATCGTCACGACAACATAACAGAATGCCTTAAACATTCCTCTGTTATTTCACATAAATGTGTCACGCAATATGTTTTAACGATGCAATTCATTTCTGTGGTTCCTGCCGTTGGGGCTGAATAGCGGTGACGCACGATTCCTTCCATGCTTCCCACACTTCGCTTTCAACTCTTACATATGCAGTTGTGATAACATATAATATTAAAGTCTGCTATTCGATCAATGAATTAAGCTGGATAAGCACCTATTTAGGAGAAATGAGATAATAGCGGTAAAAGCCTCTTGAATCCAGCCTATTCCTCAGTATGGATCCCTTCATCAAATAGCACAAAAATAGAAGCTTTGAGACTCCTGTTCAGGTGAAAACGGAAGTGAGACCGATCAGGGATGCAACATATAAAATAAGTAAAAAATACGAGAAACTGAAAATAAACGAAAATTGGCACGGAAAAACAAAGCCATATTTGAAGACGCGCAGTCATGCACATGGCAGCTGTCTTATTTAAAGCGAATTTTTTAGTCAGGCATGAACTTTCCTCGCAGCCCAATGAAAGCATTCCCCGCAGCGCTTGCGAAGCTGCGAATATTACTTTTTTTTACTCACGCCTCCTCAGTTTCCAGGTATGAAAGGGCCGTTGGCGCCGTATTCCGAAGTAATTCAGTAGTTCAGCGTTTCCCTCCCAAGACCTAATTGGGGGCTTGGCATGCATCTACCGATGTCGTTTTTGACAATCCCCATCAAGGATGGCTAGAGCAGAAAAAAAAATGTAAGAACGTATCGAAGAATACTTGAGAGTGATTATGAATGCAAATTATATCCACTAAATGTTGATGTATCATTTGCAAGTTTTGTATTTGCAATGCTATCGTTAAATAAACCACAGATGATCACCTTTTTAGCCCCTCCCATCGTTCTTTCGTGCATAAATCCTCTGTGGTACAAATCCAGTAAGAACGTAAGTCCTAATCGTGCTAAAATTCACTGTTCCTTCCTTTCTGCAAATTTAAAAAACGCTCCCTTCCATGCATCGGCTTGTATAAAATATATTATGCTCGCTGTTTGGGACATGTGCAGAAATGTATCAAAGCTTAAACTCGAAATGCGCAGGAGGCAGTATTAGCGCTTCATGGGTCACCTAATGAGCAATTAGCGAAAAAGCGCTCACAACGGCACTCACATCTGTTGAACAATAAAGCAAACATGAGTTAACATCTTGAATGTTCTGAAGCTCGGATATGCACGCTTACTCAGCTTTACAGCGCCGTCCCTAGCTTCACCAATGCGAGCTACAAAGAAGAAATCACTTAGTCAAGAAGGAAAAGAATTCCCATTGCAAATTCGTAGTAAATTTAGCCACTGATATTTTGCACGCTCCTATAAGGAATATGCAAAGTTTACGGACCAGTGTTTGCCTCTTGGTTCAGCCCTTCAATGCATCTGTCTTGACGGTTTTCTTTGAAATTATATTTGTCAGTGCTCAGTCAGTGTCATATGTGGCATCAATAAGCTATCGCTTATACTCATTTGTTTGTGCGCATAATCGGAGCTGACGTGATCCAGCGTTCACCTTGCCGTATGGCCACTCGACTCGCGCGAATACTCAATACGAGATTTGATCAGCACCAGCTAGCAACGTTTTCCCCCATGAGGCTAAATGCATTCTTTGTTACATGGCGTTATGTAGCATTCGTTCAAAACTTTATTCAAAGAAGTTTGTCCGAGTGAAGCAGCAGCACTGTCGTCTGCTTTAATCGCCTACTGCGAAAAGACAGCTTTTTGCCAGGACAGAGCTCGTCAGAGAACACTTTGAGGTAAGCGCACCGAGTGCGAAATTGGAAAGTGATTTGGTTTGAAAAGCGACTCATGAGGAAGTCGGAGATTTGTACTTTGTTGACATTATAGCCGCGCATTCATTTCAACACAGCAAAATTATTTGGCGATCAAACTACCGACGAGATGAGCAGCCATTTCGAGGGTAGTTTCTGTATGCTGAAGGCGAATGAAACGGATGTGATTTTAAAAAAAGCCAGGAGGGAGTGTTCAACATTACTGGAAGGAAAATAATTTCTTATTTCATATAAGTGCTAGTTCATTCCATCCTTGTATTTTGTGTTTACGCAATTAAACCTATCAAATTTGCCATCCTTAGCTAAAAACGGCAAAAAAGTACCATATCCTTTTAGGATCGGCATGCCTATACCTTCTTCGAGTCAGTTGTGGTTCCATGTAGGTTCTTTCTTTATAACGCATAGGACATTAGACATTATACTATACAAGAATGCAACAAAATTTTTAAACTGTTCTCCTCCTCCATCTGTAGACACCTAATTCCGAGGTGCACATCTTTGTCGCGTGCTCACGTGCACATTAAAGTGCACGGCTAATCGCACATCTCCCGATGCGGATCCTAGAAGGATACATAAGTGGAAATATTTTTACTGAGATGAATTTTTCTACTTCACCTGTTGTCGTCGTTGAGTAATATGCTGGGAAAAACCTTTCAGAAGTTTATGAAAGCAGATCAACCCTCGTCCGAAGTGTTTAGCTCTATCATTTGAATTACACGCAACCTAGATGAGAAATGTTGGAGAGTAATGAGGAAGGCGATATTAGCAAAATTTTCAACGCGTTAAGTGACTATGCGTCATCACACTCGATATATAAAACTGACTGAAAGCAGCAAAAGTATGAACTGAAGGAATTCTCGATGTAAGAAAGAGAAGCATTTGCCAGACGCTAGAATAGAACGAGTAAAGGCTGTAACACTGTGTCACAAAATATAAAAGCATTTGTCACCAAGGATACGATACAAGAAAGTTTTAGTAAACGCTTACGAGCAAGGAGAATTCTCTCTTCACTGCCGTAGAGAAAAATTAGATTGGCTCACGCACCTTCATATCCCTTTCGTAGATGCGAAGAATGGCGAGCAAATCAAAATTCGTAGTTCATTTCACAAAAACTCAGAGTGGATTGAATTCACTAAAACTTCGCTCATAGTGAACGCTGTGAAAAATCTTTTAGAGAAAAGTGAAATTTTCTAAAGCGGAATGGAGAAAACGGCCCGAATGCTGGATTTCTATTGTTTTTGATTGTGATAAAATATGAGCTCATGGATATATTTATCTTTTACCTGTTTACTTTATACGGATTTACATTTACACTTACATTTACGTTTACGAATGCTGGAAACCTTTCACTTAGGCATTTACGCTTTAGCGCGTTCGATAGAGTGCAAACGTTAATCTGCGAAGTTCATAAATTTGAGGGTTTGGAGGAGAGGGTGCTGGGATATGATGAAATCTCCACAGATACCCATTGGCCACGTGGTTTAAGCACAACCGAACCAACGAAGCAACAAGCGTAAGATAATTGCAGGCATTGCATACTAGATGATGAGGGATGGAGCAGTAATTCATACAATGCTGAACCGTTCATCCAACTTGGAGGTGTCCTGCCACATTCGTTCACGTTGCGTATTTTTCCTTGCAAAGGAGGGGAAGAGAGCCACCAACAGGGGCGGGAACTGGGAGTTCCCTCTGTCGCATCGGAGGGAAATCCCAGTCGCATCAGAGATGATCGCATAGATGTGTGCTTTGCAAGGTGTCGATTGCCTCAGTCGAATAGCCCAGGGCTTCACTGTTCCTTAACAAGGATAAAAACGAGACGGACGAAACAAGGCAGTTGCATATGCGACACAGTTTGAAATACAGGAGAGGCAGTCCTTAGCCACCCCCTTCCACCTCCCTCCCGCTTCTACATGATCACATCAGCATAGCAATGGACTAACGTTTGCGTAGGCGTGGAAAAGCACAAAACATTCGCTGAAGGGTTCAACAACGCTCTGTCCACAAAAGGGGAACAATGGTCACGTTGCTGAATGACGAATGGGTGGGCAATGACTCAGCAATGTATTTCCATAAAGTTTCCGTCATGGGTCCAATGAATGTGAACTTTCGCACACGTTAAATGAATGCGCCGTATTCGGTAACCGCAAGTCCGAATGTGAACGGAGTTGCATGGCAACCGAGTCATGCGGAGAACACGATGCTCGATTTGCACAAAGCAGGTTATTGACATTTTCGAAACGCAAACCAATAACTGTGCCTGACGAAAACAAAAGCAGATATTCAACTTCATCGGTAATGCCAGTATGAATTCTCAGTCATTTTGCTGTCATATCTGTTGCGGATCAGTCGGGCGCGCTGTTTTTTTTACTCATGGCACACAAGGAAGGAAAAATAGAAATCCGTCCCAGCTAATTAAGCAGTGGCAGTTACAAGCGACTTGCAACTGGAATTGTTCTTCGAACAAAAACAATGCGTTGGCGAGATTTTGAAATAGGAATTTTCTGCACTTTTAGGATGTCAAATATCGGAAATTAGTGATTAGTGGCAATTGCAGTCTCCTCTAACGAGTTGTCTGAAGCTTGAAAACCGGATCCTTTGCCATCTCACAACAGCTTGGCATAATTCCCGGAAGTAGGACGCATTCATTTGCTAACGGCATCTTTGCCCACATCGTCTTATCATACATCATGCAAAGGAGCACAAAAATTGTAATCTTTCGATCAAGGCAAAGGCAAAGTTTTCTTTCATTTCTTCCCAAATCACGCTTATTTCTATGTTCCTCCGACCAGCAAACGGGCGTAAGATTTTGCTGGGCAAGCTTGCGCTTGAGGATCCTTTACAAGCGCAATCATTAGGCCGAGTAACTTCGTAAGGTAGGCTCTTGATTCTCTCGAAGACTTACATGGTCACTTATATTGGCAACATTTTGAACTTATATGATCACCGAAGTGATCCATTTTGCCAGGAATGCCGGCTGCAGTCGCTCCAATTCTATCGGGTTTTTGCCATCCTTCTGCAGACTATTCCCGAAATCTCTCCTATCACCCTGGTAACGGACCTTGCGATCTAAATCCAGCCAGTTTTCGCAGGCTTTATAAATGCAAGGTATCATTCTGTCAACAATCATATCACTGCCCATCTCCTGTGCAGCGAAGTTTCCGAGCCAATCGTTTCATCCGCTTCAGCTTTCCGGCTTGCGCAGATCGTTTAACCAATGTCGAATTGTGTGTGTATGTATGCGTCCATCTAACCGTCTGGTCTACAAGTTCATCTCAAGAATCGCTGAGGCTGCAGCTATACAAGCAAGAAGATCTACGGTGCACCGTAGGATGACCTTAATGCATTTACATCATTAATGCATTTGTGCTAGACCGTGCAAGTCGTTCGTCTCTAGGGGGGGGGGGGGGGTTCCGAAACGATATTGTGTACACCCACGTGATATGCCCCTTCGCTTATCTGTTCTTACAAGCTTACTGCGTCACGTGTAGCGTACAGCCATAGAAATAATAACGAGTCTTCAGTAGCGTATCCACTTCAAGTGAACAGTTAATGCGTGTAGTTCAACAGTAGGCTAGGTTGTTCTTGAACAGTTACGTCAAATCAGGAGGTGGCAATTTTCTACAACATTTTTTGAACTTGATGGATGAACCTTTAAGGTGGCACGAGAATCATGCTATCCACTGGTACAAATTATAGTTGCCAAGCCTGGAAACTTAGATTTAACAGTTGCTAATTGAAGCCTGCAAAACAGGCATATGCATACGCATATGAGCATGACGACATCACAAAGCATTTCGCGTGTCGGAACTTTTCAAAGAGGGTAAACCAGTACAGCTGGTGATGTGATGTCGAATACGAAGGCAGCTGAGCAAACGCTCGCCTAAATAGCATCTTGCAAAATGTGTCCTTTTACGTGCTCATATGTTGTTGAGTGATCGTTCGCTCACTGAGGTTTTACTGAATCGTTCCTACCGCAAATTCAATTCATCCATACCAGACTCAATCAAGAACAACTCCAAATTCGATTTGCTGCTGAATATTGCTTCAGCATGAATAATCGTTTAGTCGGGCAAACGCATATATATATATATATATATATATATATATATATATATATATATATATATATATATATATATATATATATATATAGTATAGCTTTTTGTACTTTCGAAGCCATTGAATCTCAGTTCAGTTTTTGAAATTTAATGCGACGCAAAGATTGAATGCGACGCAAAGCAGGCCAAAATTGATGTTAAAGCAGGTCCTGTCTTCGAACTTTCTTAATCGGTAGCACTAGTTTTAGGTTCTATCTGTTTGTAATCCTTCTTCCACCCTCTCGACCTTGGTTGCCACTCTTCTCTACATCTAACTGCATTCGTTTTCTTTGGGCTCTGGTAATCTTCTCTGCTCAATTAGCATAGTCCCAAATGTGAAACAGTGGTTTTGACGAGGCATGCAGTCGGCCGTTCGTGTGAACTCAATAAGAAGGTTGCTGCCATCAAAAAGAATTGCTTCTCCATATTTCAGGACGTAGTTAATGGTTGATTCGCAACGTTCACCGAACAATCCATAGGAGTATTGCATCGGATACGCTGTGTCAATTTGTGTGCACTAGATCTGATCGTCGAAGAATATGTGGCCCTAGTGGTTTTTCTGTTTGCACCTGTTGGCAGTCAGTGAGAGTAATATTATGCACAGAGTAGGTGTCGTTGACTATTTCTAGACTCCAGCGGATAAATGCCCATGTGCAGAGTGTTCGCGTAAGCTGAGAACATTAGGTCGCCTTTGATAGAAGGCCATGCGATGTGTTCTTCAACGGTCCAGCGCTCATGCTGTACAACTGATTGGCTGAGGAGGTCGGATGGACACTTCAGAGTGTTGATAAGTACAGAGATGCACTTGCTGCCGCGAAGCCATGCGAGTGAGTTTTCTGGCTGGTAGAGACATGAAATTGAAATCCGTCTCAACGCAGCAACTCACGAAACTGTTAGATTTGACTTTCTGCTATAGCGACTATATCGTTCAGTCAAGTGGCGGTGCGGTTCCTATGGAGGCGCAACTCTCTTACATTTTGTCAACATTACCCCCCCCCCCCTTTATTGTTTTATGCTTGAATTTCTCCTCGCATCTTGCTTATCATCATTGGTTGTCAATAGTATTGATGTTTGGCAATCTGTTCACCACATGTTTGCATCTCTTTCTTTAACACATCAGGAAAAACCTACCTCAGCTACTTCGACCTTGCATTTTGATGTTCTGGTCTACATTTCTTAGTTGCGTTGCGTTTGGATGTCGTTCGAAAGTACCTTAAGGTTTAATTGCCTAAGCGTGAGCTGCGGGGCGATTGCAGGGCTGAGTAGTGTCCCCCGAGCTTTGTGAATAAACTTGGGGGGAACCAAGGAGGGAGTTGAGCGGATTAACTGAGGAAACGAGGGGAGCAAATGGATGAGCCCTCTTCAAATCGTGCCAGATTACTTATTAAGCACATTCATATACCGTTCACTGCTGAAGATCTCGAGCCGTCTCAAGTGCAGCAGAGAAGTTGGAGAGCATAAATGAGGAAATATCGACGGCCTAACAAAACAATTTGCGATAAACACCTGTGAACCCGCAACTGCTAGGTAGTGGTGGCTTGGTACTCTTCAGATAACCTAGTGGTCGGCACAGGCGCAATCATCCGATACCTCTAGCACTTGTATTGAACTTCGTTATAAGAAACCCTACTTGCCGTAATTGACGTAGTTCCACTCGTGTAAAGCAGCTTTAAGGCGCCCATAGTTTATATCGTTTACGTCGCGCAACCTGCACCTGAATCTTCATCGTTATTCCATATGCTGCTTTGATATTGTTGGTGTAGTAACAAGCCTGTATTACTTGTAAGTTTCATTCCACGTATGTGGTGGTTCCTAAACCTATTATTCTATTCTCTAATAAACCTGCGATGTTGCTATTTCCTTTTTGTCGTCTACATGCGACCCGCAGTTCCGTTTTGTTCATGACAATTGTCGCCTAGCAGTAAATTTCTGCTGCTATTTCTTCTTATCACTCCAATTAGAAAAATTTTGGTAGAGTGCGAACTTGTGCAGATAAATGATACACTCTTGCGATGTTCAAAACTGGCGACTGTGCATTCACAAAGGTGAGAATGAAATAAGAGGGCAAGTTTATGAAGAAGAATTTATTAGAATCCTCGATTGCGTGTTTCTGTTTGTCCCGCTAATCCCTCACAGTCTCCTCCTTTCTAGGTTGCGAACGCGGTGGTGATAATTCACTATACCGAGTGCATCCGATATGTCCTTCAAGCTTTTTGTCGTGAGTACCATGTTGTTGCCGTTGACGAAGATTATTTCTCGCCGGAGTCCCCTATGTGCTATGAACCGTCGCAGCCAGTCCACCAGACGGAGGGGTGATAAATCTTCGGCGATTCTTGGGTGCACTGCACATGTTACCTATACATGTAAATGAAGCTATCCAGCGCTTCTTACCTCTTGTTTCTGAGCGAACACGTATAGGTCCTGGCAGACATTACCAGTGCAGTCGAAGGCGGTTGCGGATTGCACTCGAGCAGATGGAGGAGGTCAAATAAGCGGGAGGACAAACAGCTTTGCATTCGAACCTCGATATTGTAACCAGTTTTTGGTGATGACTGCTCTGACTGCACGGCATCCGTGAAGTATCCAGAAGTGTTTCCGGAGGTATGGCAAAGTTGCTGGTGCTCCACTATGAAAGATGGAAATGTGGCCATAGAGGACGAGTAGTTGTGTAAGTCGGTGATTCTTGGGTAAGAAGCTAGGATATTGTTCGGACTGTGGTGTGGCAGTCTCTGGGAGGCGACCACCACAATGCCATAGACCAACTAAATCTTTATGAAAGATCCCAGCGAATGCATCTTTAGTTGATAGCGAGGTACTCCGACCCTGACGCAGAAGACAATGGCGATCGATAAGGTGGTCCTAAGCTGTGATTGGACTTTAATTTGTGAATTGTTTAAGCCATGTAGGGATACGAACGTTGCAAAGGAAGCGATGTGCCATTGTAGTACTTCCTATGAGCCGAGTACAACTAATAAATCGGTCCGTACCGATGAACGTGAATGATTGTGTTGGCGGACGGAGAGTAGCTGTTGCCACTTGGGTAGAAGGATTTTCTGCTATTTGCAACGCTTCTTCTGATCTAACTATATCGTGAGTTGGTAGCGATGAAATGTTCGTCAGCCAAGGCTCTGTGTGTTGCGCGTCCGGTAGCGAAGTCCGCAGGATTAGTCCATGTCGCAGCATATCCATACTTGACGTTTGTGGTCCTCTTGATTTCATTTAGTCGATTTTGAACGAAGCGCGGAAGCTTTTCAGCAGGTGGCGAGTTGATACATGGAAGGACGCACTTGCTGTCGCTCCATACACTTCGTGGAATGTCATTGAGGTTCAGCTGTTCGGTTTAGGATTTGTGATACGGAGACTTGTCAGCACGGCTAATAGTTCCAGGCGTGGAATTGTTAGATCTTTTAAAGGGCGCGACCAAGATTTTCTGGAAATTACAAAAATTTTCTCGTTTCCTTTCGCATGTGCAACGACTGAGTGTACGCGGTTGGAATCATCAGCAAACATATGAAGCTCGAATGGGCCGTTTGGTAAACGTTGTGGCAATTCGAATGATAGCGTAGCCCAGTTTTCCTTGAGGTAATTCCATTTTTGAACGTGCGGTTCAGCCACTAGCTCATCCTATACTGACTGTTCTTTGGTAACATCTCGAAGTAGTATTTTGAATGGGAGAATTATTGGTGACAGATATAGCAACGGGTCGAATTGTTCTGCGATAAACTAAAGAAGTGGTCGTTTGCTGAGACGGTCACTTGTTGGGACACGAATTTGATCGTATCTTTCACTGTATCCCAAATGACACCGAGCACCTTGATATGAGTGTCGTGGTAACGATCCTGCGGTGACAATATGGCGTAAATTGGTACTTTCGACTGAAATTCTCGGAGTTTCATGCGCACGTCCGCAAACAATTTTTTTGCGTAATTGTTTCCAATTCAGAATTAGCAGCAAGCAATATGTTATCGACATGTAGACGACAAAAAAGGAAACAGCAACATCGCAGGTTTATGAAAGAAAAGAATGATAGGTGTAGGAGCCATCACGTACGTGGAATGAAACTTACAAGTAATACAGGCTTGTTACTACACCAACAATATCAAAGCAGCAGATGGAATAAAGATGAAGATTCAGGGTTGCGCGACGTAAACGATATAAACTATGGGCGCCTTAAAGCTGCTTTACACGAGTGGAACTACGTCAATTACGGCAAGTAGGGTTTCTTATAACGAAGTTCAATACAAGTGCTAGAGGTATCGGATGATTGCGCCTGTGCCGACCACTAGGTTATCTGAAGAGTACCAAGCCACCACTACCTAGCAGTTGCGGGTTTATGTTTATCGCAAATTGTTTTGTTAGGCCGTCGATATTTCCTCATTTATGCTCTCCAACTTCTCTGCTGCACTTGAAACGGCTCGAGATCTTCAGCAGTCAACGTTATCTAAATGTAAACTGGCCTGGTCTGAAGAGGCCTCGTGCACTTGAGCACCTCCTTTACTCAACCAATCCATATAAACCTCCTGGCTGATTCGTGCCAAGTTTGTT
Organism: Ascaris suum; assembly: GCA_013433145.1. Lineage (NCBI taxonomy): Eukaryota > Metazoa > Nematoda > Chromadorea > Rhabditida > Ascarididae > Ascaris > Ascaris suum. The sequence goes on from CM024174.1 coordinate 8,704,637, forward strand.
CATAATGCTCGAAAGATATTTCCAGTTCTGCGATCGCCCAACACCTTAAACTTGGGTAATTAAACCTTAGCGTGCTTTCAAACAACATTGGCAGGTGATGTAAATGAGTGACGGATGCAGAAACATCAGAAACATGACCTGATGTAGCTTTTGTTGACGCATTTTTAAAAAGATTGGCAAGCGTAAATACAACCGACAACCAAAGATAATAAGCAAGTTGCGAAGAGAAATTTGCGTAAAACAATGAAGACGGAATAGTGCTGAGAAATGTAACGTGCTGAGCGTCCATAAGAACTCCAATGCTGATTTACTGAAATGGTATAGTCGCTGCCGCAGGAATTCAAATCTGACAATTTCATGAGCTGCTGCGGTGAGATGCATTCTAACTTCATGTGTCTAGCAGCTAGATAACTCACCCGCCGTCTTCGCGACAACACTAGTGATATCCATTCGCGAAAAATATGATATTACTCGCTTCGTAGTATTGCAGGGAGTTGTAATTTCAAATATGATCTGTATTAGGCTATTGCAAACATAAGCAAATAAAAGTTCGCGATCATAAATAAATGTGCTGGTGAATATTAATATTCCCTCGAAAAAGTATTTTCATTATTGCGAAGAGGATTCGAAAATGTATGCTAAAAAAATTCTGAAGGAAATCAGGATATCAATATATAAACCTAAGTTATTACAAAAAAACCTGTAAGAAAGCATCCGCTTTTTAGCGATAAAAGAAATTGTAACGTACGAAAAGAACAAATTAAGGAACCATAAATAAAGCACTAGTGAGGTTTTGAATTTCGTGGTCTTACATTTAAATCTGAGAAATTTGTATGCTATGAATGTGCTCACAGCTTGCTTCTCATGTGCAGTTCTTCTGGATGTTTCGTATGCAACAAAGTAACAAATCAATGCCTTCTAATGGCACTTCTTTCTGTGTTTTTTCTATTGTCTTCAACACCCGAATTTATTTGAAGGAATGCTTTGTCCAAATCAATTACGATTCATTTCCATTTCTCTGAGGCTGCAATTTCTTTAGAAGGCAAACATAAGTAAAGTTGTCTTTAAACATCTCTACCATACAGTACTCCTCGAACTAATATTCGGGAGTTAGGAAATGGGGATGGAGAACGAGATCCACCTACAAGGAGTAATCGTGTGTTGGAAGTTTAGGATGAATAACTCAAATAGACGAAACAGCACAAAAGAGGATACTGGCAAGATATGTACCTTCTATATGAGTTTATTATGGCAGCTGATTGTGCAAATATAAAAAACAGCGGAAACATAATCGTGATATGCCTTGCAAAACTGTCGGAATCCTCAGGAAGACTTGTGACTTTCATAACAATTTTTAACAACAACGACTCACACAGAAAATGCTGAATATCAATAAGAATACACTTACAACGTGAATTGTGTCCGTCTACTTTCACTGCTATAAGTTTAGTGTCTCATGTGTTGGAACTGTTGAAGGGAGAGATAGACGCATACATAAATATGCAAATGCATGCAAACCGATATAATGCTTCCAGGTTGAAATTTCGAAAAATTAAAGCAATCGACAAATTTTTATTTATTTTGCAAATTCTATCTCTTTGCAAATTCTGCAAACCGTACGAAAACTGTACGATATTGCGCAATAAGTGAGCAGAAATCGTAAATTCAATAGAGTATAGGCGAAGATCGGTATCGAAAAGAGTCAACAAAGATGCGGCAAGCAAATGCTACATCCGTTAATGCTTCATGATAAATATATCCGTGAATAAGTCCTCTATCGTGCAACGACAATAACAGTTCTACGTGACAGATAATTCTATCAAATACTAAATGTGTCTTAAATGTTAAATGTTAATGTAAATGAAGATGTGCTCATGTTCTGACCAAGGAGAACAGGGAGTTGGAGAGGAACTAAAAGGATACGATTATTCGAATATTGTTGCAATGAACGGCGAAGAATAATATAAAGGTATTGTACAGAACAATGTTTTTTTGCAACTGCAATGGCTTTTGCAAAGAAGTGCAAGAATAAAATTGCAATATAATTTTTTTAAAGGATAAAACAGCGTAATAATTATATAATATCTTTCAATTAAATTGTCGTTTGTCAGTATAACTCGTAGTGTGCATGTTCACTTCTTTGATGATTTCAGTTTTTTTGTCAGTCTAACATATATTTACATCCTTGCAAAGGATTCATTGCTTTGCTTGATTTTGCAATGATATCTCCGAGATTTCAAATTTCAGTCATAGCGTCGTACCAAATTCGGTCACTGTCACATCGCAAATTTCGATTGATTGATCACATCGATATATAATTTAATTCTGCAACGAATTAATTAAATACAATAATTACTCGACCTTTTAGGGGTTTTGCCTTTGGCCAATTTGGTTATGACCCATCGTATATCAATAGCCTAGGACATCTGCTCGATCGGCAAACAATACCACTGACTGGATTCATCAGCAGATAAATAAACGAATGAAACTGTATTTATAACAGTTGAAAATCAGTACATGCGGTTTTCCGCCTAAACAAGGATGCGTTTCATCGAAATCGCATTTGCGTTATTTTTGACGGAATTTGCTAAACCCCAAACGGTTATTGGACGTAAGTACCTAAAAGTTAGCTTGTAGTTTCCCTGTCCCCAATTCCCCCACCTCCCACTCTTTTCTCTCACCTCGTGCCCCTCTTCTCTCTGCTGCATCCTTTCCTTTCTAGTAATTTCGCAATGAGAACGTCAAGTTGGACAGTTTCTCTTTACTCTCCAATCGCTTTACTTTCAGATGCTGCCTCATGGAAAACGTATTTATGAGCATGGGAAGTAATATTTACTAGTGAAGTGAAGTAGTATCTATAATATGTGAATAAAGATAAGGTGGTAAATAAAGCAATATATAAATGAAGTAAAGTGAAAAGCAAAGTAATATTCATGAAATTCATCAGAAGCAAAAAAAGAGCAACCTGGCAGGGACACTGAGAAATCATTACGATATAATTTGAAAAATCTTTCTACTTCTACTTCATTTCCGGCCGCTACACACGAAATTCGTTGATTTGTTGTTTCGATCTTGTAAAGATAATTTCTAAAATGAAGAGCTGTCTGTGCTCATGGAGGTGGAACAATGTGATAAGGCAGGTGAAGGCACAGAATAAAGCTCTGCGAAGAAAGGTGAGTTCGGACTAACAACGGTTGTTCGGGTATTGCCCATCTCACCATATGTGAACTTATGTTGTGAGATGGAGGCGATCTGTAGCGTCCCTCATCGTAGCATCCATTGACTGAAGTAATCGTTAGGCTTCTATAGTTCAGGAAAATAGCTATGACTATAAGTGATCTTCTACGTTCTCTCTTTATTAAAAACCCATTAACTGATATCTGCAATAAAATGCTAATTTTGCAGATGTATCGGAGGTTCTTGTCCTCCACCGGCCGTATGCCTTAACGCGACCGGTCAATGTGTGGTGTATGCCGCAACAACTCCTGCCCCTTCAATAAGTAATACTTAATCTTCCTACTGTTACACATGTTTCATAACTGTTGAGATTTCCTGCAAAGATTAAAACTCACAGCATCTGGTCCACAACCTTCAACTTTCGCGGTTCATGAGTGAGCAGGTTAAGGAGCTAAAAAGTTCTGATTTATTTTTCATTTAAGCTTTTTCTTTCTCATAACTTCATAATCTGAGCCAAATTTAAAGCTGAAACTAGTTATAATCACGTAGTTGTTGCTATATATATATATATATATATATATATATATATATATATATATATATATATATATATATATATATATATATATATATATATATATATATATATATATATATATATATATATATATATATATATATATATATATATATATATATATATATATATATATATATATATAGCGCTTTCTTTCTGCTGCAAAAGTCTACCGTTTTACGGTATTCGTAAGCACAATCATTTCTTCTGCATTTCCAGCATGCGTCGATAAAGCAGGTCCAGGCGGAGTGTCGGATTGCCCAAACAGAAGCTACCTTTGCACTAATGCACTCTACTCGGCTCTCGTGAGAGACCTATGTCCAAGAACATGCGGATATTGTACAGATTCATCATCAAGTAAGCCTCATGTGATCAATATCTCGAATCTGTTACCGCCTACAATAGGTCGTCCTTTTTTCTGAAATATTCGAATTTGACGCTTTAGTTTTACCATATAAAAAATTACGAAGGCGCTGCCAATGAAGAGATATGATTCAAGCACACTTCAGCCACATTATACATAAATATGAATATAAATCAAACATAAATATAAACATAAATGCAAATACAAATATAAATACTAATATAAGTATAAATATAAATATAAATGCAAATGCAAACATAAATATAAACATAAATATACACATAAATATAAATATAAATATAGACATAAATACAAATACAATTTATATATATATATATATATATATATATATATATATATATATATATATATATATATATATATATATAAATATAAACCTATATAAATGTGTATATCTATATTGACTTGTTCGCTCATTTATTTATTTGAATGATTGATGAAAGAGAGTGTATGAACTGTATTTTATAAGCATACAGGGCAATGCGTATCACTTTCACGTTTTACAATAACCGACTTGTACATGTACTGTAGTTAAGTATTCTGCTAATGTGCTTGTAATTTCAGCAACGTGTGTCGATTTAGTTGCATCTGGGCAGGTATCAACTTGTCCTGGACAAAGTTATCTCTGCCAGAATGCTGTCTACCGTGAACTAATGAGAGTACAATGCTCAAGAGCATGTGCCTATTGTACTTGATTCAAGGAATTAAATGACCACTATAATAGTCGCGACAACATATTTAATTGTCTTGAAATGAATACCGAACGAATGAAGAGTTTCTTTGCAACTATATGCAAATGCATGCAACATCGTCTTATAAAACTTTTCGCCTGAATCGTCAGTGTGTTAGAATTTTTTGTTGTGTGCTTGAAAAAATCTGCAAGAAATCCTTCCTGAAAATTTTTTTAAGCCAAAGATTTGCGTAAATTACCTCTATTTTGGTTATGGTTGACTCATTGAATCTGCGTTCCCGTTACCTGCTTCATCTACCAGTGACATCCCACATATTCGATCGAGCAAATACGATGGGCTATTTTCCCGAACATCGATTTGCTTTCTCGCTTGATCAACTTCCTCTGATAGTATTAATTCTTCTAATAAAGAGCATATTATAATATAAGAAACAAATCAGAGGATCTGCTAAACCAACGAAAATTATTCTTCTACTTGTAATAAATAAAAAAATAAAAGCCCATTTACGGCGTAAAGTACTCAGTGGTTTCTTATAGGTTTGGGTGCGACTGGTCGGAATGATCGTTTACATGCAATATTTGGATGTAAATTGCTCGCTTAACGAGCAACTCTTCTTGAAACAATTTGTGCTAAAGAATTTTTCAGTGATTAGATTCCACCCGGTATATTTGCATAAAAGTTTCGGGTGAATACGAAAATATTTATAACAGCCAGTGTTCCTTTATGTATGTATAATGTAGATCGGCTATTTACATATCGGATCGGTATTACAGCAATCCACGATCGCAAGGGAAAGCTTGGAATACATATTAAACTTTACTGCTGCCTTCCTGAAAGGTTGTCTAAGGGAACTAGGGCCTTGTATGAAGCATGCATTCTCAAGACATCAGCTTGTGCAGTACTACGACAAAGTGGTCGGAGTTAACGCAAAAAACCTTTTAATAAGTGGCGCCCTTCCAGCGCAGGTTAATGGACCTAAATGATTGGTCTTATATCATGGCGTTGAGCATTTATATAATTATTGAAGAAACAAGGAATTTCTAAGAACTATGGCGCGAAAGTGTAAAGAATATACGCGATCTAACCAATATTTCAAGATGGACATGACTCATTTCAGCACTACTCTATTCGCCGATTATTTCCATCATTTCCTACTCTCTAAGTACGATCCCTCTACAGATTTAAAGGCATTGCAAGTGGTGCCGTAGAGTTTTCTCGTTTCTGAAATGCATCGAAACGAAATGGAACGAGTATTAGAGGAAATTGCACGAAATGTGCTTCTCCGACCTTTTTCCTCAAGAAGGTGTAAGAAATCTTTACCGTATAATCAAATGAACGCACTCATTTTTTCTCCACAAAGCTCGTGCTAATGATTGGTGTTTCTAATTGGATCATCCGCAAAACGCACATCAACTACTCCGAAATTCATGCGATCTGTTTTTCAACATTTGAGCGTTTATACTATCTGTATTTACCTTTGGTGGAGCTTCCTGAGAGATGTAGGTAGGGGCCTCTGCCATGCAGGTTCGGAACTGTAGAACCAGATGTTATCGCGTTGGAACTTCCGGGCAGACGAACAGACGCGAATATATGTTTAGTTTTAGACAAAATGCCGTAATAATGCGATTTGGAAGCATAACTCTGATGAAACGGATAATGAAGCAACTTAATGAAGAGAACAAGATCAGCACAAGAGGACAAGAATGGCTGAGAAAACTTGCAACTTGTACCTTTCTGTTCCTATACTTCAGTAGAAGTTTTCATAAAGCAGCAACAAATCAGCAGGAGAAAAATAACACCTTCACCATGTGAGTCTCCCACAAACCTTTTCTTTAACCCGGCTGGTGTGAAATGGAAAGGCGACATTGCCTGCCTTCTGAGGTCTATTATTTGTATGACGGTTACATAGGGTCCAGCGTCAATTACGAAATATAGGGTCGCCATCATACGCTCAGCATGATATTCATCTAAATTTCGTTACTCTAGCTTCACTAGTTCCTTCACTGAAGCAATTATACAGACACGAACATGCACGCATATAGACCATGCATGTGATTGTTATAGCAATATAATACAGATAGAAAAAATATAAAGGATCCCTATAACCTCCATTGTATTCTTCACCTGTGTTTTGAAATTCAAACTGAGCTCGAAATCTTCGATGCATGGATCTTCCTTACCGCTCACTCAAATTTAAAAACAATAACTATGTTGAGATTAGCACCTCCGTTAACTGTTATCAGTTTTTTTTCCTACCTTCCAAATATCCATCCCTATTCAGAGAAAGGGGAGCATAAAAATTTCCGACACTTTTGCACGAAAATCCTTGGTGAAGTTGATAATTTACTTCATAAATTAAATTAATAATTGAACATCGTTCCTTCGTTGGTGATCCGTTGGCTCGATGGTTCATGTGGGATTTTTGTATGCCTTATATGTGAGGATTAAATGACCCTGTTTAAGAGGCCATTCAGAAGGAAAGAATGTTGAAAACGAAGTTTGAAAGGAACGATTTTCGATCAATTTTAGCTGTACCACTATTTCGATTTGAAAAGAGAATAATAATTAAAAAGAACACAAAGATTTTGAAGTTTCAAAGTGGGATGTTTTTGTTGATATCCCTCCTTAATCACCAGTTACTTCGACGGGTTTTGTTTGATGGAAAACCGCTTCAACAATATCCAATTTTTCCGCTTTCGAATATACTAATTCCTCTCAAGTGATTCACTCACCATATTATTATTAAAATTTTCAAGTGCATTTTTACTGAGCGGACATGTCGATCATTTGTGACCTCAGAGTGGAGTCGTCTATCGTTTCCATTCGACTCGCAATACCGTTTCTCTTCTATTTCCTTTTTCATCGTTCACCTACATAGAGAAAATAAATAGTGCAAATTATATAATTTAAAAGAGTGGCACAATCTAAATGATTTAAATTTAACAAAGTGTTTTAAATAAATAATAACAGTACAATAAATAACAATAACGGTACAATAAAATAGTACAATTTAAAAACCTTGAAGCCATTGGGTAAATTCCTATGTAGAAGAGGATAAATAAGTAGGAGTAAAATAATTCAAACGTTCAATATAGGAGTAATTCATACATAGAATAAGAACAAAACTTAATTAGATGTTTCAAATAAATCTACTCAGCAATTTGATGTTGGTGTCACTATTCATGTGCTTTATCTCGTCTAAGTGTTGTGATGATTAGTTATGTTTAAATAATAAGAGTTAGGGGTTAGTATTTTCTTTGCCCGTTTTTTTTTTTTTTTTTTTGCAGGTAAACGTTCAAATGGATAACCTAATAATCGTTTTATTTGAGCCGCTTTACTTAATCGTTTCATTTAATCGTTTTATTCAAGCATAATAATTTTGAGCCGTTTATGTAGTCAAATGCTTACCTCATAAATAATAAAGAATCTTGCAATGGCGAAGATGTGGCGCCAACTTAGGTGTTATTTCTTTGCTGCATATTTCTTCGCCGTTTAGTGACAAGGGTTGCCCTGTAGATAGTGAAATGGGTCAGAACAACTGCAGTTGCGACATACTCAACGACCGCCAACAATTTCATTTGGGCGGGAAGGCGACTCCTCTCTTCGGCGAAGTCCAACCCGCTTCATGATCGCTGCAGATTACAGCCCCATATTTGATGTTTTAACAGCAAAAACACAAGTGAAACGAACGCGCCTCAGCCCACCAACCTATCTTTTCGCAGTGAATGGCTGAGCGATTTATTTCGCGTGCGCTATTTTCTCTGCTGTGTGTACGGTTCGCGCGCTGATGACCTGTTCGCCTTCGTTGGCGTTCGTATGTAACTGGCCTTTGAGTGATTTACTGCGATCGCAATTGCTATGACCGATTTAGCAGACGTTTGCATACGGTTGCTGTGACTGAATTATCGTGTGCAAATGTTACAATTTACAACAGAAACAGTTTATGGTTTCCAGAGGAGCATTTGAAATTTCGAAAAAACAGAAACGAGCATAAATCTCCAGTTAGTAGTTTTCAGATTCTCAAGTCAGCTTTCAGATTTTAGTTTTCTTGCTTATCTACTTCTTTGCTTATCATTTATTACTTATTCTCAAATCAACTTTTCTTGCTTTCTTCGAATCAAAGAAATGCGGGAACTTTCAAGGACGATTCACCGACACAGAATTGTTAGGTTTAACGGTAATATTCATTACAAAATAATGAAGCATTTTTAGTCATAACTGATTATATAAGGTCGTAAGGTGTTATTAAGGGTGATATATATTATATAACATATTAAGGGTGATAACGCCGTCACATCATATTTGTTATCACAGTAGTTTTCTTCACCTGCTTCACCATTTTTGCTTTCTTTCATCGTGGATGGTCTTGCTATCGGAGTCGTATCTTTCAGGAGTTTGTTAGGCCCTAAGCATGGTCAGTAGCCGAATGGTCAAATGCCTAAACCACGTTTACGCTGATAACAGGTGTGCCAGCTCTCATCAGGCTCAGTTTTCGCTATAAATTACACACTCATTTCAATTATGTCACTTAGCAGACGGTTGTTTTAAACAGGATTTAAAGAACTAGCAGGGACTTCGAGCAATGAAACGCTGCGTCGACGGGGACGTTCTTTGGCTTTTACCATCCATGGTCGTCAATTTGGAAAGCTGCGAAATTCTTATATTCTTTTCTTGAGGCAGAAATTTCGCAAACTAAAGTACTCAAGCAAGTTGCGGAACTTCCGAGATGTTAGAATCAGTGTAACACAATAACCATTTCTCCTTTTCAGCTGTTCAGCGATAAGGAGAACATCGCTATTGAACTCGGTGTGTCGCAGTTCCGACCTGAGGAGCTTTCGGTTAATATGCGTGACCGTAAACTCATCATTGAGGGACATCACGAAGAACGTTCCGATGATCACGGTTCAATTGAACGTCATTTTGTTCGGAAGTATTCGCTCCCAGAAAAGACAAAGCTCGACACAATCTAATCGCCTCTCTCACATACGGGCGTCTTTCTATATCGGCTATGAAGGTCACCTCGGAAGGAGCACCAGCTAAAAGCGTTCCTATCCAGTCAGTTCCCGAACAACAAAAAACGAGGAAAAACAATGACAAGAAGCCATAAGCTAGGATATAAGTTTAATAAGATGTGTCCAACTTGAGATGACAGCACAGTGGTGGCCTTTCAAAATGTTGCAGGTACGATGCCTACATTGAACAGCAACCGAACTATGCGTTGCTAGACATTTCGTTAAGAATGTTGTCAGTTTACGAACTTTCCATTTTTTATAATTTTTAGGGCTGCTAGATCTTATATTTTTGGAAAAATCAACGACGTTTACTTGTGTTCCAGTGCTTACTTCATGCATAGGTTGTCTAAAAGAAGTGCGTCGGATGCTTGGACAGGTAAGCTTACCGAAGGAGTTATTCCGCGTAGGCACGCCTTTTAGAAGCAGAAAACATGTGTATGCACATCATATATTATATAAGTAGATAGTCCTCCGTTGTTATCATAACAGTATGTTCTCATATCCACATAAAAACGACCCGCATCTCCACATACAAACAAATTAAGATCTCATTTGTGAGCTTTGTATTTTATGTCTTTGCGAATAGAGCTCTTCGTTCATTCAATTATATGTTGTTTTCTTCCATAATTGCACATAACAATGTCTTTTCTTTCAAGTGTAAGTTCAAATTCTGCACATTATAAATCAGCTTGTTCTTCAGGGACGATTATTGCAGATGCCACATTTAAGCATGGTAAAAGGCCCCCTTCGGAGTCGTCCATCATCTCCGTACAGCTAATGTTGCACGTAATATCACTCTTCGAATAAAAAACTGAACGACGCATAGTCAGAAACATCCCATATTAGGTTATTTTTTGTATAGCTCGAAAATTGATCTCACTGCACTAGTAAAACTGTTGGGCCACAAGAGCGTGAATGTCGCGCGTACAGCGACATCGAATCATTCCTCCCAGTCAGCTACTTAACTGTTTCATGGCTTTTATAGTGTCGTTTAGATTCGTCGTTCCCATCCACACCTGTTGGTTATCTTGAAGGGTGTGTTGTTGGTTAGCTGTTGCCGAAGTGTGTTGTGGGAACACTCGAAGGCTTAGCCGTATTATTTTCACTTTGCGGCTGTATGCATTTATTGATGGAAGATTGCTTAGCCAAAAATAGTAAAAAGTCCGATTAGTGTAACATCCATTTGAGACTTCCAAAGATTAATACAAGAAAACTGTTCATTCCCTCAAGGTAAGGAAGCGATATCGTTCCACTAGTTTGCTCTAATCATTCGATGGTTTTGAATTAATACAAAATATAACCAATAAAAGTTAAACCGTTTGTTTATAAAACCTCTCTGCACAAGCTGAGAACTGTGTTATCAGGTTACTTCAATATTGGCTGCCTACATTAAGTATGCCAAATGATTGTTTTGTCGGGTAAAAACTTTGACCGTGTTAGAGGCTAAAAAAAATATTCGGCATGCTTATCATCAGTGTGTCTACAACTTACCACCACTTTGTCCCAGGATGCGCATCCGCAACAATCCTGCTCTGTTTTACGCAAAATTCATTGAAGGTTTTCTTAGGGCACAGGCAATTACCAGTGGTTGCGTTTCTTAAAATCAACATTGTAAACATGCTGTTCTTCCTTTCCTTATTTTTCTAAAAAAATCACGACACGACTCCATTTGCGGTACCCTGTATTCCTGCATTTTATCCTTAGGATAATTCCGAGAATAGAGAACGGTAGTATGGCGCAGCCTGCTGCAAGCCATTTCCTTTGGTTGGTGATCAAATCGAGTGCACTGACAATATCTTCGTTTGCTGTATCCATCTCATGGCCCAGTTCGTGTAGCAGCTGTTTTGATGAGCTCAGATTTTCTCCACTCCTTTCGTTGATTATAATCCTCGGCCTCGAAATTACGAACTTCGAAGACAGTCTACAACAGGCTGGATTATTGGATTCAAATATTCATTGAGTGCATTGCGTTGAAGATAACGTGGAAAGCTGACTCCGGAGAAGAGTGGAGACTTACTACAATCATCGTTCTAATTTGTGCAGAAGTCGTTTCCAGAGACTTGGTGTTTTCGTTAAATTGAGAACAACGTCAAGAGATGTGGTATGATAAAGCCGGCCATTTGACCGATTGTGACTGGAAGCCATTGAAAGCGCTCTCTGTCGCGTTGACGTCCTCGTGCACTTCAGTAATTCAGTTTTTTCACACTTCGATACACAGACTGTCTTCCTACATATCAACCGACGTGCATCTGTCCTGTTGAGTAGGATCATGCCGTGCTGTTGCTCCGAAATGCTGATCCAGTTTAGCAGGCTAGTGAATTCTTTTCTGCTCATGCACCACTGCATTCCGTTACGTCGCGCCTGTACGCCCTAGAGGTATGGTAATCGCGTATTGGTTTGATCCGTCGGTTTTTGATACATGAGAAGCGGTTTGATCTTGATTTCTTACTTTTTTGACATGTCTATTAGCAAGCTTCCGATCATGCTGTCTCAAGCAAACATTCTCGTCCATTCTATTAATTCCACCCCCCCCCCCCCTCCCATTAAAAAGAAGCCAAACTTGAGCCGTACTTTCAGAGTAAATCCTCGAGAATGGAACACAAACTCGGGATGCTAATACCATCTCTTATAAAGAAAGCTATTCATATTCACTGTATTTCGTTAAATAACTTGTAAGATGACGCATATTGTCGTAAAGTTCACAATCAAGCCACCCAACGGATCGCGAATGAGGCGACGTCCTTCATTCATTCATTCTCCTCTCCTCCGCCAAACGAAATTTTTTCATTTACTTGCATTTATTAGTAAATAATAAACAATAATACAGCATAATGCACACTCACTTCGGAGGGAGCGGAGAAAGCGGAAGGAGCGGGAAAAAGCAATAAAGAATCTCCACATAAACATACCTCTGAATCAAGAAGTAATTCAATTTAGACCAATTTCAACTGCAGCTGCCTCAGTGTTTCACAAATCCAAAGCAGTGGGATCACCTGCACAGTCTGGGATAAACACAAGCACTTGCCAACCCTACCCAGCATATCTTCAATGATACATAAACCGATTCCTCTCACAGTGCATCCATCAATCGAAAATGAAAGAATATGTAATAGAATTAATACTTAGCAAAAAAAAAAAACTCTGGACCAATGAACCAAGGTAAAAAAAGAACATGACCATGTATATTGCAAGAGGAACACCGCCCCAGCATCATTCAGTAGCGAAACCTTTTTGATCATTAAGGCAATGCTCATTCTTCTTCCCCTGCATCTCTTAGCACATATTTACCGCAAAAAGAAAAATGATTCCGAAATCTGTGTTATCCACCCATATCCATTAGATTGCTGGCACGTTTCAGTGCTGTATTCCTTCCGTTCAAAAAATTTTGTAAAGTGCCAAACACAATGCAGGATGCGATGTAAGAAGCAAATAAAAGAGAAACGAAATGAAAGCGAAACATAACAAAGTAAAACTACAACACAACAAAATAATAAAATCACTGGATAAAGAAGAGATCAGCAAAGGCAATCATATTCACAACGAAATGTTGTAAAATCAAAATAGAAGAAAGTGAAGTGTCGATCTTCGGTAGCGAACTCATCTCCAGCATCGGCTGTATGAATGCTCATAACACTGAATAACAACTTCATTCAACGACAACTCTGACTACTAAACTGGCTAAAAAATATGATAATCGACGAACTAGTTTTGAGTTCGAGGGACATGATGACTCCACACATCAGCAGCCATAAATGGGCTTATCGAAAGATTACCGAAGACCACACGAATGCATCAACCAACGAAACCTTCATCATGAGATGTTTCGTCATCCACAACGGTGGAATGAAAGAAGCCATCAAATGATTAAGCATCCAATATAGGCAAAAAGTGGAACAGAAGCACAGTCCGCATTGGCACAGAGGGTAATCAACACAGGCAAAGGGGCATACTGTCAGTAGCCACAGTCATAGGCCAATCAGTGCACGTCTCGTGCCACGCATCACCATCAATCACGTAAGTAGGCCTAAGAATACGATCATCGTATTTCATGTACTTCCTGAGAACAAGTCCGCGTCCGCCAAAAAGCAAAACAATCGGACCCATTCGGCCTTTTCATGGCCATGCAGGAAAACATTCAGTAGACAAAGTCAATTCAAAATTTTCGAGCAAATAGGTTTCTTCTCCCTCATCCACCGTTAGATTGCCTCTAAGGGCTCCGCGGCCACATGCTCCTCTGTAAGGGTCCATCATGCCCGACTAAGAGTAAAAATATCGTTTCACAGAACATCGATTCAAAACCAGCAAATGAAGCAAGTACTTCGTGACCCCGCAGTTGTACTGATCTCGTCAACGCAACCGGAGAAACCCTACGGGGGAATTTTCCGAAAGCCGCCTCATGAAACATCAAAGTGAGCTCGAATCCCCACTCGAAAGATTTGAAACGAGAGAGCCATATTTCCGAACACTTGGTTTTACTTAAACACTGATCATCAAATGGAGCATAGGGCAGTTCTTTGAAGTTTTCGAAATGTGATGGAAATATTCGAACATGCTGAGTGCGCATCCGTTATCCTATTGGATGCTGATGGTTGTACTTTCGCAATCAGCTATGCTTGCTTCCATGAAGCACCTGATCTTGCATCAATTTCAAAAAATTTCTAGTAAAACGAGTCGGAGTGACAGCCTGCTGTCGTCCCCGTATTAAAGTGTAAACTCAAGCCTCAAATCAACTTGCATTTCTTTTAATAATAACAAACGGCGCATCTGCCAGCAACCCTCCCACACCCCCAGCACATGTTAATGACAAATTCACTTCTTCTGCACGAAGAAAATCCATTAACGAATGAAATCGAAAAGATTTCTATGCAGAAGCAAGTGAACGCATTTGCATCGGCAAAACACCTCATCAATAAACCTTGCAATATCATAATTGCTCAACTTTTATAATTTTACTGATGAGGATGTGCAAGTGTGTCGGTGCACATTTGGGGCAATTAAGTTGCTCATTCAAAACGTAAGATGCTATTGAATTGGAAGATGTGGCGCATTCTTGTTGAAAGCTTTCATATTGCGAATGATCACTCAACTTCCTTTAATGAAAAGCATCTTTGCAATTTCATAAATTTCATATTGGGGCGCATAAGGCTGTTCAATCAGTCAAAAGCCCTCCCCCCCCCCCCCACCTCTCCCCTCCCGTGTGAATGTATAATTGTTAAAGCGCAATAAACTACTCTCAATCGATCACTAAAACCCAGTCTTCTCTTCTCTACAGCCAACTCAATCTAAGGTAAATCAGATACGCTACCGAAATGATAAGAAAACCTGTGAAGGATAAGGAAAACTCAGCGAGAGCGACTTGCATGAGATCCTCGCATTGATTTCGAACATCAACTGCGATCTGCCTCAAACTTCTCATCAATTACTTTCGGTTACAAGCGTCGCTTACGTCTTGGTACCACTGAATGTATCTGCTGAATGAAAAGATTAGAACGAAATCAAAACATGCAAGCAATGAACGTCGGAGGTGAGAAAAAGAAAACAAACGAGCGCATTTAAATAAATAAAACAAAAAACAAACACGACAAACAAATAAAAAAGGAATGCGAGGGGATGGGAGGGGGAAAGCTGAAATTGGATTATAACGACACCCTGAAAACAAGCTATTGCCTGAAAACATCAATGAGCATCAAAACTTTATCATTCTCTATGTAGAACGCAATAAAATAAAATTTATGATTTTCAACTTACCTCTCGTTCTGTCCTCAAAAATTATTCTTCATAAACACTCGTCCTCGTCATCTGAAAACGCAAAAATATTTTTTTAACGTATAAGGCTTTAAGCATGAAATTCGAAATTATGAGAAACACTAATTTGTTACATAACGTTTAGGCATAAAATTCGAAATTAAATTTCATATATAACGAGTTTAACCAAATTAAAATATAACAGAAATTAATATATATAACAGAAATTAAAATCTGGGATAGTAGAGTTTAAATTTTAAAAAAAGTGAAAAAGAGTGCCGAAATAAAAGAAGAAATAAAAAGAAACACGAAGAAATTAAATATAAATGCACACTTTTGCAAGTACAGATAAAGACAATGATAACTGCCTACATACTACAAAAAACAGCAAAGTACACTAGACTGTACGAGTTACAAAAAATGCCCACTTTCCTATGTGCAGTCAATCTGAAGTATATTCTTTTATCACTGCTATAAATGTGACAGAGTACAGACGACATTTGGCAACTCCTGATACGGAAATAGGGTTGCTTGCCAGATGCAAGTCCATTTGAAATTAATGGGATCTTCATTAGTTGATCATCAACATCACGAATTTGTCTTTGAACCCCTCCAAACAGGGGTCCTAGCAATCACAAATGGATCATAGCATTCAAAGCAACGCAATGAAAAAATTGTCTTATAATGGTTAGATTTTGAACTGCTCAATGCTTCTTTAATAAGAGACGCATCTTATAATAATTAAGAAATCAGAATATGAATACAATTGTGTTTCTACTTGTACGAGTCCATCGATAAAAAATAAAACAACGTGAGACGTGAAAAGTCGACTCAAAATTGTTAAAAATTGCAACGCGAATCGATGCAGAAAAACAAGGACACCACATGGAAATCGTCTTCAAAAAATACGAATCCACGATCAAACAAAGGATACATCACTATTGCGACCCTTTCCGCTGCATAAACAACAAGTCCATTTGCCGTTAATGGGTCTTCACAAGTTAACCACTAAGCAGCCACATCACAGCTAACATCACCTAATACTCGGCGTAATATTAACCATGCCGGACTTAGCTAATTTATTATTTCACAGAGTGGTCAACACGTGCAGTAAAAAAAAAGAATATTTATAAAAGCTCGGTCACCAAACGCAGCGATTGGTAATTTATCGATCCTTTCACCCTTATACAAGATGCTGTGCACGACCTGCAATGGGCTTGATGCGACGCTGATCTACCGAGTTCTCGCAATTGCTACCAGAACACATCCTCTCTTGTACGATTCGCATTCTCTGTTGGAGAAACAACGTGAAGTTATCGAACTTCAGCGATTTTTTCTTCGTGATTCGTCTTTTTTCGTCGCGATTCTGAAGATGGCGAACGTCTTCGATTTACTTCCAGATATGCTCCTGAGCATCATGGGGCTTTTAAGCCTCATAAGAACAAAGCGGTTCCGCGACGCATTCGCCGCCACGGCCGCTGTATTCGGCATGGATGAAGGACAGCTCTACCTCGAGGTAGAGCTGTTTGTACAGGAGCACTGGGAGGAAGAGTTCGCGGCGCTTGATGTCCACTCACGTGGACTGCAATATTTCGGTTCGTTTTCCTGAATTTATTCTCTCTGAAAGTGATGAATTGTCGAAGAAATTATTCGATTGGAATGAGGATGTATTGCATCATTTAATGCCTTTGTGTTTATTGCTCTAATGCGTATGGATTTTGTAATTGGTCTTGCGATAACCTCTGGCTTCTTTGTAGGTCGTATTATTTATTATAAAATAACTATAAAATATTTTCCAACAAATAAATGCAGTGGCACATTCTTCGACCTTTTTGCACTATACGCTGAGAATTGAGGAATTCTTGTCATTAGGTGGAGGCTTGTGAAGCTCGTGGTGTATTTGTTTGACATATAAATACGGTCGTTAGTCACATATCATGTTGAATACTAATAATTTTTGATGTTTTTTTAAAGAAAAAGAACAAAGTATAAGAAACGCAAACCGTCTTTTCTAAATTATTTAAGTTTTTAAACAGGTAAAATATATATATGTACATATGTATATATATATATATATATATATATATATATATATAATATATATATATATATATATATATACCAGTCTATATGGTGTAGAAACAGAATGCAAAATGCCCTTGTGAAACAAACGAAGTTATGAGAATATATTAAAAAGAAACATTTCGCAAGTGCAAGGATAGAAGTAATAGACCGCTGTTAGATGACTAGATGTTGACAATGCAGCAGTAAGACATGGATAAATTATCTCAGTAAGACATGAATAAATTATGTGGATAAAAGATGACCACGTTTCGGCCCTTATCCATTGACGTGTGCAACTTGGTTGTGCGCGGAACGTTATGCATAACCTGTTAGTACGAGAACCTCACTTGCGGTATATTGGTATATTTATGTTATGTTGTGGCATCATTGCTGCTGCAGTACTTTTAGGCGATATGTTAAATTTAAAAGGAACTGTCATAAAATTTTAACGGCTGACCTGCTTTGCAATGTACCATTAACTTGGTTGTGTTATAGCTGGCGAGGCAGCTGGGCATCGTCCCAACGAGCTGTTGCTCGAAGCCGCGTGTCGGCTGAAAGGAGCTCAGCTCACCGTCTGGGACATCCAGAAGCGCCGCTGCTTCCTCTATGGGCACCATGGACCGATGTATACTGCCGCCATCAGTGGAGGGCAGTTCATCGCACTAATTGGAAAGCCACTGCTACCGGTGAGTGTACCTTGATTTCATCGTCTTTTACCTTGATCGCATGTTGCACGTTGTAGATTCATGTGTTCGCACCTAAATCTCAAATCTCGAATCTTCATCCTTAACTCTGTTTATTCGTCAATAAAAAAACAGTCGCAAAGTTGGCGACAGTGTCGTTTGCACAAATGAATAAGCAGAGTGTAGATGTGGACTGAAGAATTTCCCGATTTCAGTGGTACAGAAAGGTCGCCCATGAGGCAGAGCCCAGTACCAGCTACCAGCGCGAAGAAGAGCCCGCGCTGGTGCTCCCGATGCAGTTAGGCGGAAATGAAGTGGTGCCGGAGGAGCGCCCCGTCCTAGCGAAGTGGAGATGCCCCATGAGGAAAGGGACGAGGACGTGGAAGTTGAGCCAGAAGAGATCAGCCCGGCAGAATATCAGCCGGAAAGCAACGCCGTGCCAGCGGACAGCAGCAGCCAAAGGGCACAATGGCTGGAACAGCTCGCCACCCGCTACCGTGAAATGCTGTAAGTGACACTCCTTCCTCCATTTGGACTGTTGCAATGCGTCGGATCTCATTCACGTTCGTTCTCATATATCTTTGAGGAATTAAAATTTAAACCGCATTTAGCTTCGGTGAGCCATTTTTGGAGTTGTCATTAAAAACAACTTCAAGCTTGAAAGAGGTTTTGGGTTCCGTCGTGCTGACCAACCGTTTTCATAAGTTATCAACAAGCAAATAACGGACGCATGCAAAATATTCGTTCTGTCGTCATTCAATAGGTGGAAGTGAAAGATCAGCAGCATAAAATGCATGCAGGCTTTTTTTTTGTCAATTCAGTAATTGCTTTCCAAGATTTCAATGTGAAAAACTAGTTCATGAAGTCTCATCATGTGCTCATCGTAGCTATCGGGTTTCGCAGTTTGCATCAACAATTCCCATTTTCCCATGTTGAAAATAAAAGACAGAATGGCAGACATACACATGCAACCACGACAGGATGTTTTCGTAGTGCGCTTTTGCTAGGCAGGATTTTCAAAGTGCACAATATTAGAAAAAAATCTTTTCCATGAGATTGTTTGTGACCCAGAACAATGACTATAATTGTGTGACTGCATTTTCAAACATCTGTTGGAATTCGATAATGATTGCAGCCGTCCAAGAACTGGGGCAAATGTGAACGCCGAACGAGTGCCTAGAAGGCGAGCGGCAAGAAGGCAGCCGGACTTCAGACCGGCCGACATCTCGACGCTGCCAGCCCATATGGCAGCCGAATTGGTGGCACCAACCACGCCACCGTATATTGTGCAGAATAACAAAATACGTAAGTGTTTCTACTTATCTTTTTCTGCTGCTTTTGTACTGCTTCCTTTTGATGCTCTCTCAGGTTCTGTTGAAGATACCTTGCCTTGTGGAAGAAAGAAGGAGCAGTTCAGCAATGATTAGCGTCTAAATCTGCTTGCTCATAGCTGTGATTGCATATCCACGGCTAATCTTTTGAATAGCTGAGTAGAATCAGGAACTGCAAACACTAATTTTGTTCTACGTATGCGTTGCTTAACTAATGTACCTTTTATGTAGGACGGTCAAGAAAGGATTTGCGAATTTCAAAACCTTTCTAACAAAAGAAGCAATAATTGCGTAACCATGATATCAGCTTCACAGGGTGAAAAATAATCCACCTGAAAGTTTTTTCTGATGCCTTTAAAGCAAGTTTTCTGAGAGGTGGTCGTAGGTGGACAAGCAGTTTAGTTAGCGACAACAACAGGGCGCTCTCGGACATCGAAGAACTTGCTTTTTTGCTGCTTCTATGTTGATGGCTAGGGTTTTTTTTAGTATGCCGCTTGGCACACTGCGGTGTGCGAGATAGGGAGTTCGAGACGGTAGCGGCTTGGAGGAAGCACGTCGCGCTATCTAAGTCTCATCTTGAAGACGGTAAGCGACTTGTTTGCTATTTACCTGGCGACAGTGCATGTTCATTATCTTTTTATTCTTTAAACGAGCTCATTCGTGATTGGCATTTTTCAAAAAAGTTTTGCTTTCGACGTGTTCATTTGATGAGAAAGAGGTTACTTGCGAATAGCAATTAGGCCATCGGTGAATTCCTGTTGTTTCATTAAGGATTTTAAACGCTGTTCGCAGGTGGGATTTGAACCCTCGACATTTCGCCATCAAACACGAGTTTATTAGTGGGCTATGTAATCTTCTTGATAGCCTACGAGACTATGATTACATGATTACGTGATTTCAGCTTTCTGTGGCACTTGTGGATATCATCTCATCGTGCCACCTGAAGTGGGACCGGCTAGCGTCAAGGTAGGTCGTGTTAATGAGGATTCCTTAACCGCATATTTTCCTTCCTTCAATATCTGCATCCTTTGGAAATAGTCGGGTGAGGCGGAATTTAAAAAATACGTTTCGGTTCATTTTCGTCCATTAGTGAACTTATGATGAAGAGATTCATTTAAAAGATGCTCGAGACTAGTTCCCATTTACTAAGAGACTAATGCGTGCAGTTAGAATTAGATTTGATAGATCTTTCAGTTAGTGATTATTACAGAAGCACCACTCAGAACGTTTTCTTTAAGATATTGATCTCGACAAATTATATAGCTTCTTTGGTGTCGTAGGCCCAAATTTCCAGCGCTTTGTAACAGCAAGGCTGTTTATAGGTGAACTTGCAGTGATTTAATTTTAGGCATTCATCACAGCGCATAAGAAAGAGCGCTGTGTCGGGGCATCGAAAGCGACCATGCGGCAGAGACAAACGGAGATCACTAGGCTCAGCGGTTTGATGAGGAACACGAGCCACATCTTGGTGCCTGGTTAGTTGTTTTCTCACTGTCATCATTCCATTCGACTTTTACGATTCTTACACGTGATCAGTTCTTGCTTTCACATATATATATATAAAGTAATATATTATATATATATATATATATATATATATATACTATATATAATATATATATATATATATATATATATATATATATATATATATATATATATATATATATTCACACGAATGAATCGTTCGTTAAATGAATCTCAGGTGAACCAGGTGAATATATACATATATGTATGTGTAGATATATTCAGCTGATTGTGGTACGTTTGGGGTATTTCATACGCATACAGGCTTCTCATATGTACGGATTGACCTATGGTTTCTTTCGGTTGAGCATACATCTTCCATTCAGGTGCAGTGAATAACAGGAGTATTGAGGGGACTTGTTTGTATGGTCTAAAAGCGACAGAGCCTACTATCTGATGAAAGGTGGATGCATTGTTCTGATTTCCATCTCTTTTTCGCAGAGTAGTTTATGTCCGTGCAGAATACTTAACGGTGTTTATGGCTGTTTATGAGTCTTTTGCTTCCTCGCCTCATTCAGCGTATAGATATTAATGCAAGAAGCTTTCAGGCTTGCTCGCATAGTGAAATTTTTCTTGCTCTTGATTTGTTTCAGAAGTGCTGCAAATAACTTAGACAGCAGTTTGAATGTCAAACGCATCTTCAGATATTCAACAAGTAGAGGCACCAGCCGAAGTGGAACTCCAGCCGCCAGCTGTTCGAAGGAAGCGGCATTATGACACCGAGCAGGCGCGCAGAGCAGACGTATGCGCAGCATATCTGAAGCGCTTCAGAGCGACCGAACCGGAGCTAATGGCGGAAATAGCGAGGGAGCATGAGCTCCAGCTTCCTTAAGCGACTGGTTAGCAAGTTCGATTTACTCCATTCGTAATTGACTTTCGGTTTTCACCAGCAGTTTTCCATCACTGGTATGTATAACGCAGTTTTCAACCAAGGTTTGCGTTTTATACCTATCTCCTTCTGAAATGGTAGTGTTGTTGCAGATTTGCGTCGCTATACACGTGGTTGCAATCGCTGCCGTCTGCTCCCTCGAATAATCATCGTTCTTCTCGACTATCCCTTTGCTACCTGAAGGTCGCAACGTTCGGAACCCTGCTCGGTGGTCATATCATTTGCCCATGGTCGCCGTTCTCGCGTTCGCCGCTTCTCGTTGTCACCACGTTGTCTGCACGTCGTAAGGTTTATGGTGTCCTATGTTAGCCATAGATGCCACCATCTAGTGCACGCATTGCCCATCTCCCCTTCTCCACAGTGTTCACTTATGAGTTCGGAAGCAACAGATTCTTTTGGAGTCTGGAAGAAATTTTTAATGCACTACTTGTGTCGGGAACATAGCTCTGTTTTCATGCTAGTTGGAGCAGCCATTGAGGGTAGTTAAGCTCCTACATGACGTAACTCGAATAATTGCTGCTGCTGTTATGAATTAAGGGATCGAGCGGTCACATGCCTCATTGAAGCTCTTGCGCTCCAGCTGTAGTTGCTCATTCATTTTCATTTGAAATATTTCGAATTCAAATTACTTCATCGACCTCGCTACCCCCTATCCGAAAATGCCGCAGCCAGATACAATTTCCCAGAGCCGCCCTCAGTTAGACCTAATATGACTACCCCGGAGAGTTGTTTGCAGCTCTCTGTCTATACCATCCATCAGAGAAATAGATGGGACTAGTGTAAGTACACAGGGACCTAAAATTTACATTGGAGCTGATTATTAAAAGCGATGAAATTTTAACATAAAAGACGCTGAAGAGTCGTTCAGCCTGCTGCCGGAAAAAAATGCTTATCTGGAATATGTAGAAGCTGTTGTCTCGTGGGGGAGGGGGGGGGGGGGGATCTGTCTCATGATACCATACTTACAAGTTTCATGCTTCATATGGGATTTTCACTAGTGATTCCTAAGGATATCATGTGTAAGAGATTCTGCGCCTTTTGGAATGTTTGGGATGTGGGATTTCACTTGCATAAGGACAGATAAAACAGAAATTTGTAGTTTTTAATATTGTCAACAATAAGCATCTCTTTACACTTGTCGTTCTCTGCATTAAAGCATTCCATAGGAGGCAGGATACAGATTTTGCGCAGATATGGCCAGCCATCGGCCGTGCGTTTCGAATCCACGGCGATTTTTCTTTTGGAGGATCAGCAGGATGTGTCAAAGGCGATTAGAACGGAATCAACAGCAAGCAGGTTTGTCGGAAGGTGAGAATTTTACAAACGAGCGCATTTTTGTTTTCTTGTCTACTCTATTGATCTCTGGTTACCGTCAGTGGTAAGGAGATCATGGCTTCCATTTATTTGTGAGCTGTTCCTCCCCCAAATTTCCCACCTCGCCCCTCCGAAGGACGGACGGTTCGTCGGCGAGTGCGGAAGAAAGCACAATGCTTGGCGTCTGGGACACTGATCGAGAGACCCCATGAAATCCGAGAGCTTCCTCTCTGCTATGAACGTCGTTCCTAACAGAAAGGTCAGTTGTTTCACTAATTCGGTGTTGAGTTTTTGAAGTGCCGACATTAAGCAATTCCTGCAGATGTTTTCTTCACTTCCCTTTTGCGGTAATGGAACTTTTCGTTGCACTGCTCAATCAGGAAATGCTTGCAATATTTAGCCGCGGTGAGTCAGCTCCTTGTCGTTGGGCTACATGAATGCATGGGCTGTAGCAAACAAACGTTCTTCAGGTTCAGTCTGCTTTTACGAGCAAAGACGATCATCTTGTATAATTTCACGATTGCTTGAAAATGGTCGTCTTTATATTTGGCTGGAAAGAAGTGAGGAGTTGGGGGAGGGGATTGCACATGAAGGCAAAGCTCCTTCACGTGAGACATATGTCGATTTTAGATAGAATTATTCTCGCCTCTGCATAGATATTATTTTTCGTGAAACCAAAGAGATATCTCATAAGGATTTCAGATAAAAACAGTTTTTTGCTGTCGAGAGAACAGTTTCTCCGTGGAGCGTTTTCTTATATTTGAAGCAAATTAGATATTCAAAAAATCAGTAGAACTTTCTCGGAGCTCAAGATCTGTCTTAGCTCCTGGAACAATTGTGGATGGAAATTGCGAAATTCTTCAAAAGTGCTGGAGGGCACAATTGCGGACGAGAATGATGTCGTACACCAACGTTTTCGGTGGACGACCAATTTGAGCTCTTTTCTGAATACATTTCGTTCTCGGTCGTTGAAAAACATCAAAGAATGAAAGATTTTTAAATGGTTTTGACATCGATATACGTTGCGACTTATAAGGCATTTTCTGACTTGTTGAATCTGTCAACGACGAGGAATGCAGCAGAAATATTTTGCCTATTCGCTCAGTTCTAACGATTTATTCCATCGCAATTATTTTTAATGCAGAATCACAATAGTCAGCTTACACAATTTCTTATTGACTAAGAAAATGTGGAGTATTCCAGATAACTTTTAATAGGAATATGTATTCACTACAACTCATTGATTCTGGCATTTGATGATGATGTTTGTACTAGGTGATGTTTCAACGCTTGTTTTTTTGTTCTACGAGTTAAATAACGACTTTGTTCTTTCTAAGTGGTCAGTTGACCGCTCAAGAAGTCCGTTGAGAAATTCTGAGTGGTCAGTCAGTTGCAAATTGCCTTTCTGTATCATCCTTTCTTTTTTTTTAAAACTTTCTTTCTGCTTCATCTTGCCGTTTTTCCAGATTTTCTTTCTTCATCATCTCGTTCTTGCAAATCTTCTTCTCTATGATGTTTTTTTTGCAAATTTCCTGCTCCCATCATCAGATCCTTTCGCTACATCGCCATTTTCTTTTTCCAGTTTTCTTTTCTACTTTATGTTTTCCTTTTGCTCTTTCTGCGTCATCTGTAACTCTTTGTAATTTTCTTTTCTGTGCCATGCTTTCTTTATCGCAAATCTTCTTTCTGCGCCGTCTTTTCCTTGTTTCAAATCTCGTGCTTTCATCATCTTTCCCGTTTTCCGAATTTCACTTCTGCATCACCGTTTCCTCCTTGTGAATTTCCTTGCCCCATTATATTTTCCTTTTCGCAGATTTTGCTCACCATCGTTTCTTCTCTAAAATTTCTCATCTGCATCATACTTTCATCGTTACAAATTCTCTTTCTACATCATCCTTCCTCATTCGTAAATTCACTTCTTCCATCATCTCCTTCTTGCAAATTTCTTCTGTGCATGATGTTTTTCCTTTTGCAAATTCACTTTCTGCAAATTTCTTCTCGCATCCCTCCCTTTTTGGAAATTTCCTCTCTGCATGATGTATTAATCTTTCCAGCTTTACTTTCGGCGCCATCTTCTCCTTGTTGCAAATTTCCTTCTACCGTTATCTTCCCGTTTTCCAAACCTCATTTCTGCAACACTGTTTCCTCTTTACAATCTCCTTTGTACATCATCATTTCCCTCCGCAAATTTCGTTCCTGCATGATGTTTTTCTTTCCTCAAATTTCCCGCTCCTTCTTTTTTGTAAATTTCTCTCTGCGTCATCCTTTTCTTTTTACAATTTCGTTCCTCGGCCATATTTCGCCTATTGTCAAATTCTCGTTCAGGACCATCGTTTCGCATATGCAAATTTCCTTTCTGCCATGAGCCATACAGCGCCGCTGTAATGCATGGATGGCCATAAATCAGTGTATAGTCTTCGCGCTACAAGCCAATTTTTATCCTCTTATCTCAGTACTTCTGGAACATTTGACAATCGCAAAAACATATTCTGTTGAATGAGGAAGGTCGGATGATTCATGACGGGACCTGAGCCGCGAAGCTTCAGTAGTGGCGAAAGTACATGGGAGACTGTAGGAGCGATTTTTCGAGACGGAATCTGAAATGCACATTTCCATTGAACTCATGAATTTCGTTCAAATTGGGAAACATGAGTTTGCAGTCCGGAATATACGAACGGAACACAAGAATGACGCCCACAGTGTGTTTATGTTGCCCAAAAAATCGATTTCAGAAAGATTCGCATCTCCAAATAGACGCCGTCTACAAAATTCTCATGTCCGTCCAGTAAGCTCTTGACCCTTCATTTTCTTCTTTTTTTTCCTGTATTTATCAGTTCGGAGGCGTAGGATACTATTGTGATTGCCGCCTAAGTTTTCTTTGTGTGCTACAAACATTTTCAGTTTCCTCGCTCTAAGGTTCTACAATTTCATGTTTGCACAGTCTCAAAACTTCATATCACATCGGTCAGTTGAAACCTTTGGCTACCGTATTATGGGAGGATGAAGTTTGGTATGCACCTCGAAGACTGGGATTTGTGGTCACCGATGCATTACAGTGGTAATCTATGGTTTGCGACGGGAAGGAAATTTGCAGAAAGGAAACCCTGATGCAGAAAGGCAGTTTGCAACTGACTGACCACTTAGAGTTGCTCAGTGGACTTCTTGAGCGGTCAGCTGACCACTAAGAAAGAACAAAAGTCGTTATTTAACTCGTAGAACAAAAAACAAGTGTTGAAACATCACTTAGTACAAACATCATCATCAAATGCCAGAATCAATGCAGTTGTAGGGTGAATACATATTCCTATTAAAAGTTATCTGGAGTATTTCACATTTTGTTAGTCAGCAGAAAATTGTATAAGCCGACTGTTGTGACTCTGCATTAAAAATAATTGCAATAGAATAAGTCATTAGGACTGAGCAACTAAGGTTCATATTTTCGTACACATTTCTCTTCTTTGATGCTGATTCTATACGTCAAAAAATGCTTTATAGCCGCAAAATATATCGGTGTCAAAACCATTTGAAATCATTTAAACATGCTTCATTCCTTCATGTTCTTCAACAGCCGAGAGTGGAATCTATTCAGAAAAGAGCTCATAATTAGTTGTCTTTAGTGTACAACATCATCCTCGTCGGTAATCGCGTCCTCCAGCACTTTTCATGACGTTGCGGCACCATAACTTCCATTCATAATTGTTGCCGGAGCTTAGCAAATGAGAGATTCCGAGGTCCGGTGCTCTAGAGAAAATTCTGTCGGAAGCAAGCTCAGTCTGTAGATGCCGAAATGGCAAGCTTATTGATATTCGATCTGTTGAAAGTTGAAGTAATGTTTGTATCGAATATTGCAATTGAGAAGCCTTAATGAAAGGTGTTCTTAGGCGTTCTTTTCTCCTATGAATCTTTTACCTGCAAAGCGAAGACTGCTCACGCAGTCATTCTGCAACGCAATAGCAATAACAAATTTTCAGGATTTGGCTGTAATTTTTGTCGCTGTACGTAAAATTAGAAAAGAGAATGAAAAAAAACTTTAAAAAAGAAGCATTTGCGAGAAGAAGATTTGAAGGGGCTCTCTTGGAATGTTTACGTCCATTTAGTTTGCACCTTTGCGTACTCTAGCTTGAATTACCTGGAGTATGTTTGTTGCCGAGCTCGACCTTATTTAAAATTTCAAAAATGTCAAAGCTCAGAGGTCAACGGATTTGTGCTCTTCTATCAACATCAATGCAAGCCGCTGTTTTCGTAATTTCTAGCTATACGTTCAAGCGTCAAGTTTAAATCGCAAATTCATTCTTCGTCACTCTCAGTCGTGCATATATCGCCACATAAAGCGTTAATCTGCAAATCACCTTCATCGCTTTCAAATTTGGGAGATACGTGAGTTTCTATATTATCATCGTCACCAGTGATAAGTTTATTATTATTATCAGTTATAAGCCTGCTATGATCAACTACCATCATCACTATCTTATGTTTTTATCCACCAATCGTTTCACATGCTTACATGTCTTTTGTGTTGTTCATTTTTCTTGTTTCAGCAACAATAGGCATCAGTCACCACTAACTGTTCGATGATCTTAAACAGACGCAGTTTTAATGTTGCTTCGAAAAAGTAGTAACCGGAATCACTTTAAACGTGATTATATATGACAGAAAACTCGATAACAAAGCAATTCAGGTTTCGAGGAAGTGTGATGTCAGAGTGAATCAATAAATATTGCTCTTTTATTTCCTAGAACTGACAATAGCCGCAGAAGTTTGCTGATCTAGAACGGCAATGGGGAACGGATTTATTACGAATGTGCCTTAACCATGTTGCTAGACACTAGTATTTATTGAATGGCTTTCCAGGGTGCATCGAAGTTGTCAAGGAATGAGGCAAAAACAAAAAAGTACTTATTTTAACAGTTGCCGCCACCTGACAGGAGAGGGAGACAAGTGCAGGGATTTTTTTTTTGACGGATACAGTGTCCATTTCAGTATGCAGGAACTTGAAAAAAAATCCGTAAGGAAACACTGAGGATACTAAATGAATTTGCAAAGTGTCCACTTTGGCAATGTCTGCTCCACAAAGCAACCAGTTCCATAAGTTCCCAACCGATAACAATTTAACCGATTCTTTTTGCTGTCTGAATTCTCTGCAAACGATCGCTTTTCTATGTTTCGACCGGGCGTAAAATGCGAGCCTACCGGTTGCAATAATTCACCACATACTGGCTATATGATGTGGGCTATATTGGTATGGATTACTATATACTATGGGTAACATCGATCAAGTTTGTGGTTCTATCAAAGCATACGCATAAAATAAACACAACATCATCGTTTCGAAAAAAACTGGCAAATGTGAGAAAGTCTCTGATCTACTCACCCCATTAATGAAATCTTACAACAGCCTTCTGACAGTCCGATCCTTCAACGTCGGAAAAAGTATTGAAGCTCGAAAAAGGTCGCAAAAATTTGACTGAGCCTCACCGCTGCTCAAAACGCATTTCACATCCATTCAAACGGTGTTTATGCATTATGGCGTATTTTTTTATTTGTTGACAGCTTACGCAATAAGTTCGCTACGATAAGCATAATTGCAAAAAATCACTTTTTTTGTCTATTTCAAAGTTGAAGCAGTATTTTTCTTCACCCTCTCATGTCTATTTTGCTCTCCTCCGTCTCAAAACGTTGTCAGATATCTTTCACTCCCGTTGTTTGATTGCTTTTTGTTTCTTCCGCTCCCGAATGTGCAATCATTGAGCGCGAGTTTTTTTTAGTGACGATCTCCCCGAACAGTAATACCTGCCCATACTATATAATTGGTGATGTTTAGTACAGCGATTTACTGCGATACCATGCGATGCTATGTGTTGTAATCATATATTGCAATGTGCGAATGATGTGTTGCAACGTTGCAGTGCCGTGCAATACGTTGCAATGATGTGTTGTCATGTTGCAGTGGTATGCAATGAGGTAACAAAACAAAACGCAACAAAACAGCTTTTCATTTGTACTATAAACGCAACAAAACAGAACAACCACAAACTTATAAACGTCAACGAACCACTTTTCATTTGTACTCATCTCCTCTCCCGGTTGATCATCAACAAATGCACGTTGTGTGATATACTTCAAATTATGCAGTACTATCCTTGCTGCTAACCTCTAATAAAAGCATCAAAGTCGCATATTCTATTGAAGTGAAACGATGGTGTATGAAATGCTATTAAATACGATACTATATCCAAAATGCTTGCTAGCCGTTTTTATATTCAACAAAACTACGGTAATCTGATCAAAAAAAAAATTTACATATATATAATATGCAAATATTTATCACGACGAGCAAAATCACAGAAAAACGCCAATGACCAGATAATATTAATAAGTGAAAATTGTTACGCTGATGATCAGATCAAACGATATTGGGAGAACAGAATTATTGGAGCGAAACATTGAATCAACAATTATCCTCTGTGAAAAAAATATTCTACCTGCTGGAGAAAGGTATCTCTGAAAGAAATCCTTTCGCATCGCTTATCGATTAAAATATTTTCTCTTCTCGAAATTTGTTAGGATCGGTCAAAATGCAAAATTTGTTTACAAGATTTTTGGGTGGGACGATTGTGAGGTAAAGCACTACCGAAATGGAAATCCCAATCGGGCATATGAATACCGCTGACGATCGAATAACACAGTTCTGAGTGAGCAAAAATAATAGCTCATGATAGTTCACCGTTAGAAGTATTAACTCTCATTAGCTGACAATAATAGATTTGAAAAATCAACCCGGAAAATTGGGAAATTTGCAAAAGAAAATTTTTTTTCAAAAACGAAAAAATATCCAAAGTTGACTAGCAATACTTTCGCATATTATTTTCCAATGATCGGCTATTTTATCACAAAAGGTGAAACAATATAAGCTATTAACATCAAGATATGCCTGAAATCAACTTCAACCTATACGGGATGAAATCGTCCTCGCATTTACGGTAATTTCCGCCCATCCTGAAAATACAAAATTTTCCTAGCCATGATGGAAAACACAAGAGATCGCCTCATGGATTGCAAGCATCCTCCACAAAGAGGGTTTCCACATAAAGTTTGATATGAATCCCATCAGCTCCCCTATGCGGTTGAAGCCAGTCACCCTCACAGCCAAGCAAATTATAGGTGGCCTTCTTGCACACCTTGTGTTAGCACTAATAAAGGCAACAATCATAATGACATTCAACATCGCTCATAGAACAACTGTTATTAGCGGTTGCCCGATTATTGAAATAATATGAAATGAGAAGAACCTCTTAGGTATCCCTCTCCCAAAAATGTTTGTAGTAAAAACAGAAAAAAAAAGGATTTACACCCCCCCCCCCCCCCCTTACCGAAGTATGATCAACAATATAAAAGAAAAAATTTCAAAAACACAAACACTAAAATTACAGAAAAAAATTGCATAAATAAATCTCACAAATGCCATATTGCTATGGCAGAATGCATTATCATAACGATCACCTTTCAGAAATTACTTCATTGAATTTAAATATTACTATTATCATTATTTTATCCTTATTCTTCTTACTTATTGTAAGAATAAGTATCAGATTTCATTCCCGTTGATCGTTTCATCTTCATTAGTGGATCCGATTCCCGGTACAATACCCAAATCTGAGAGTACTTGATCGTGGACGTTTAAAGTTCGGCATTTCTCGAGTAGTTTCTTTTCGATAGTGAAAAGATGCTCGTCGCGAATATGAGGTGCCATTCGATGTACGCAATCTGCTAAACGCAACGCATATTCTAAATTCGTACCGCTCGGACCTCGTGCCGTCAGAATCTAAGAGATCCCTGATGAAAAATATTTGCCACTATAAAACGAACGAGAACAAACAACATTTTGTTCTTCTGTACTAATGACCTTTAACGAGAATATATGGCTTGAATTATTACGGCCACTATTAACGGTGGCCACAATAAGTGCCCACTCAAAGTCAAACAAAATTTCGATAACCATCTAATCAACTGTGGTCAATTCTTAACGGCTAATGAAAAAAGTACTCGTTACTCAACGTCGAGCAGGCTAAGGCATCCCCTTGCCCAATTCATTCAACCCATCAGGCAAACCTAGATGGCTCAACCTCAGCGTTCTTTCAAACCTGAATCGATACTGAAGACGACATTAAAACAGAGACGTCTGGCGTCGCAAATTGCCCCTTTTTCTCCGACTCATAACCACATCAACTGTTGTTTCAAGTCATACACATAAACTATTATCATAAAATGACCACTTAACTACCCCAAATATAGAAACGTTTCGTTATGTCAATAAAACCTGCGATTGGTAAAACATTTCAGAACACAAATATCCGTCTCGAATTTTCTTCGATAGCATTGTTACGCGTAGAATATAATATTACCATCAATAAAATTCTATCTATGTGAAATTCAATAATTCCCTCCTTAAATCTCCCTCTCATTTATGAAAACAAGATCGTGTTCTCAGTTGTCTATCCCCAAAAACTATTTCAATGAAGACGCGGAGCCTAAGCAGGCTTTAAAAAAGAAGCATCTCTAGCCTCAGCCTCAGGTCACACCACCAATTGAGAGCATCACCATTAGCCTCAGATCATTCCCATCACTACTACATCTGAGCAAAAGATACAACAACTAGTTTGTACATAAATATACAAACCGTCTGTATAATGGCATCGTTATCGACGGGTCCTGTGAAATATGGATTCGAATGAGCTGCTGCTAAATAGACGTGCAACGGAAATGGTGAACTTCCATCATCCGGGTAGAAATCTACCTCTTGACGCTGCAATATGCCAACAATCGATCATTGATAATCTCAGAATGGAATTTCAGGTAACAACGATACCAATAAAACAAAGCATAACACTAAACGGATGATGAGTAATGGTTTCGTCAATGCATGTTGCCACAAATGGCGCACAATGGTGCAAAAAAAAACGATAAGCCAATGATAGAAATCACCTCCGAAAGACCCAATACTTATGGTTCACAAGCTCCGAATTCCAGCTAAAACGGGAGCGCAGGATACGCCACTGCATGGCGAATAAAGGCACATACCTTCGAAGCAGTAATTCATTGCTTCTAAATTCAACTTTTAAACTCAAAAATATGGCCATAGCCTACCTTGGCCATATATATAATATGACGCATGAGATGCATAATTAAATGAATTATTTTTGAAAATCGTTTTAAAGCTTTTTTTGGAATTCATTTATTAGTTGATTTCTTTTTATTCTAGTGGAAATAATGTACTATAAGGTTTCTGAGTGTAACCGCCAACTCATGCGGGAGGTTACTAGTGAGTGAACTGACGGCCATCATTTCTATTT
This sequence comes from Ascaris suum, assembly GCA_013433145.1. Taxonomy (NCBI): domain Eukaryota; kingdom Metazoa; phylum Nematoda; class Chromadorea; order Rhabditida; family Ascarididae; genus Ascaris; species Ascaris suum. Next base: position 8,737,383 of record CM024174.1, read on the forward strand.
TTTTATTGCTATCGTCGCGACTCCAACTTCCATAACATTCAATGAGTAGATTCACAGTAACTCATATACTACTGAATTACGATAGGCTTATACGATACGAACCACAATAGATGATTTAACAAATATCATATATAACATCATATGCGTTCTATATATATATATATATATATATATATATATATATATATATATATATATATATATATATATATATATATATATATATATATATATATATATATATATATATATATATATATATATATATATATATATATAAAGAACTCATTTGACAAGACAAAACATACCACATATCCCGCCTTTTCCCTCACATCCAAATATTCAATTGTGTTCTGAATTTGTGAGTCTCCAACTTTATAGGCTAGACCCCAACATGATCCATTCTGAACGGCAACCAGTGTCACGGTACGACCAGGCTGAAATGACAGCATAATTGCAAAGACGATAACCTTCGAAAACGGACTGCAAAGTCGGATAAGAGGTAGGCAATGCTCATCAAGAAGCATTTGGCAATGAGAAAAGGGGCCCCACTTGATGAGTACGCTAGGATCCCACCTATTACACCAGGTCCCACTGGACAGCGGTCTGGTCAGGAAACGGAAAAATGATGAAAATTTCGGGATGGGAAGGGCCGGGGAGTCCCTCCCCGCCACGATCCATCGCGGAGTCAAACCTGAAAAAAAAAGGATGTTTACAGCAGTAGTATCTCTTTCCATGTAGGTGGCTTAACCAGGTTTAAGCCTTTCCACCGAAACACAAAAATTTACATCAAAAGTTCAATATTTATTTGTGAGTTTCCATTCTGAACGCTTGCCTTCCCAAAAAATTTCTAATTTTTAGCATCAACTCTTTTTTAGCTAAGGAAAGGCAAAGAACCCCTCTTTCTTCCCAACTAAGCAAATGAAATAGGAGAGCAAAAACCTTTTGCGGAGTGCCACGATGATCAGGACTAAGTTGCCAAAAACGTCTTGAGTATCCACGAACGCAGCCGGGTATGGCTTTGTCGTACGGGAAATCCGTATACCACAACAACGAGCCATACACGAACACCCACATCCTGGTCACCCGCCGCCAATAATACCTGAAATGTAGGGCATTATTTAAATCAAAGCACACCTTGACGCATGACTTGGTCTCTATAATACCAGACAAGAAGCAACATCCCTTATAAGAATTAAGCCACACTGGAAAACGGATGGAAAGTTGCTACAATAATGAAGAAAACTCGAAATGCTTTACAAGCTACAAACTGCAAACTACACAAATAAGCACACCTCAATCGCTAAAAAGGTAGTGGCAGTTGTCGGTGTCAGCATGAAAAAGTGCCCACTTTTCAGGGAACTATTTCCATCAAATGGAGTAATCGAGTTTAGAGTACATCCAACAATCCTCGAATCCCCAACATTTACGCCTTTTCAGACTGAGAGGAATAAAGTGGTTAAGCACATACCCCCCGAACCGACCACCTCCAGCAACTGCCAAAGTAAGTAATAATATCTGATAATAATACCTTTACTATTATATCCCTCATAAACCTTTAAAAACTTGGATATTTCCAATGACGAAATATACCGATCGACGCATTTGATCAATACTGAAATTTGAATCCCACTTAATTCTTTGCAAAATTACCGGAAAGGACAACGAAAATTTAGGCATCTTCAAAGTAAAAAATTCAAAAACGATCACATCTACATGAATGTCCTTATAAGATCCACCGGAAATTACGAGCCCGATAGGGAAGTATCCACCCAACCGGGAACAATTTCACTACATCCGAATTAAGCAATTCTTGAAAATAAGCCAACCCTCGAGGAATTGATATACTTTCCAAATTATTTGCACTCTGTATTTAGCTCCAAGCGGCGGATTCAACCAACTCTCTCACCGATAACCATCGAATTGCAACATCGATCTCGGTTTTTGCAATATTTCGACCTTTTCGTTCTGAACGCTTACCGAGCCCTTCATCATATTCGATATTCAATTATAAGCACATTAAGCACGCAAAATAATATATCCAACAAGCAATATTTGCATATAGTTTCATTTTATCCTCATATTGCAGCAACAAGGAAATATTTAAATGATCACGTTTCTAATGAAAAAAATTAAACATTCATTCAAATATGGGGCAAATAATTCATAAAAGACCTCAAAGAGAATAAGAGCGGAAGGGGCGGGGGGGGGGGGGGGGGGGTGGAGGAGGAGAAAAGGAAGGAACATATATCCTTATAAGGCTTTCTGAGCACGTGTTTATAAGGCACCTCTTATGAGGCAGTCAGCCGTCACAACCAAACAACTGCTCCGAATTGCGTTTTATCAGCGCTGATCAAGCATCGGCCATGATCCCAAATGTAAAACTATGGAGCATTAAATACCGCCTGATACCTTCCCACACATTAAACAGCAAAGAAATATCTAAATATAAAATTGTAATCAACGATCATTCTTGTATCTTCATGATTGTAGTGTATATTTCACAGCGAAATTTGAAGTGAATTTGAGTCTTATATGCGCAAATTTCTTAAGCTCGAATGGGGAAAGCATATTAACGCAACGTCGTATCATGTATTTTTGTGTCTGTCTGCTTGTCTGATGGTTCCAATTCACGAATAATTAAACTCACGTGTCACTTTATTTGCAAATCAAAACGTCAAGTTATATATCATCTTATTGTCGAAACAGCGCCGGAAAATACTTCAACCCTTCTTTAGATTCAGTACTACACATCATGCGGAGTTTCAATGATTCAATGCTGATATATTCCAGCAGCGAAAAAAAATTGCCTAAACCTAAAATTCTAAAATTTAACCACAAGGTAGGACTAATGGATATTGGAATATGATTCATACACATACGGCGGTTGGTTGTCCCTCATCTTTGTTACCGTTCTGACCGGGCAAGGTGATCCATATCCTTTCCTGCTAAATATATTTTCCTGTACCCGCTCTTCCTTCTATTTTCCACCTCATCAACCCATCTCTTCTTCCCCCCCCCCCCAAAAAAAAGGGTTTTTGGAAATGGAGAACAGACGACATCTCCCCAAGATCCAGTCTGTTTTCCACTGAAGGTAATCCCTTGCATTACTTCCTAAAACCCCTACGTTAGAAGATGGAAATTTTTGGGAGGAAGAATGGTATTCTGCAATACTAACCTTTTTTTGATATACTACTCTCCGTGAAACTAAATCCATAACAAAAAGAAAAGTGAAACACATTATGGATAAGTAACAATGCAAATTTTAATCTTATACAAACATATGGATGGAATATGCAAACCATAATTCCTTCCAACATTACGGTCATATATGAGAAGTAACAAATACCAAAAAAGGTAATGGAGAAGACCGTATAAAAGGACGGGAATAGAATATTTTCAAGAAAATTCTGGGAAAAACTCTGAAAAAAAAATTCTGCCCAAGCAGGAAAAAAAAATTCTGGGAATTCAAGGGATTCCTATCATCGCGCTAGTTACAGCAACTGGCAGAGAATTGATAGACTTTATGGACTTTTTTTGCGGCTTTCCGCAGTCTTGCAAGAAAAAACACTCTCAACCGCTGATCAATTTCAAGAATCGTGACAAATTCCATCATCCCATATGAAAATAGCTTTTAGGTCATTGTGTGATACCTAATTTCCTTCAGGTATAGGTGTCGCTTGATTACAGGACGTATCGACCGGATTCGATTAACTAAGCTATTGGATAGCAAATTATGGGACAATATATTAAATCTCCTGGTATGGGACGGTATAAACTATTGGATACCAAACTATGAGAGTATGTACGGAACCTCCTGGTATGGGACCGTATGAATTACTGGATACCAAAGTGCCAAACTAAGCCATGAAGTATCTCGAGTGTAACACAAATCCATATTAGCTAAGTGACTTTATGTCAACCAATACTGAATATCTCATCGTTCGTATCGAATAAACAACAATCTTCTTGCTGCTTATTGCATTACACTTGAATTCTCAATACTACTAATTATAAAGTAATATTCCTTTCTATCATCAAAAATCAATTCAATATTTTCTAAAGTAATCAATAAATGAAATCACCTCAGCTCATTAACGAAATATCTCTGCGATTTACGAAAATTTTTTCATTTCAAACTCTCAACGACGGTCGTTTATTTTCTTCTTCCAATTATGCTTATAAATGAAATACTAAAATGTATTTCTACTATCTTTCAATGGACCGCAGTCGGATGAAATGGCCATTTCAAAATATAATCCTCTATTTCGATTTGAAATTCTTTACACACTTCAAATAACTCTCTCCTCTTATATGTCACCTCCAACATTTCCACTCTTATTACCTCCAAATCATTTGAGTAATAATAAATTATTCAATAATAAAAATCATCTATGCTTTTTTAAACTCCATTTTACGTTAATAACGGAGATCTTATTGATATAAAACCCGATAATATATATGTCCACCAAAGATAAAATAATCTAGACAATATAACGAAGAGAAAAAAATGGTGCAATTCATTGCATGTATTTAATTAATCAACTCAATCGCTAATTCACTATATATATATATATATATATATATATATATATATATATATATATATATATATATATATATATATATATATATATATATATATATATATATATATATATATATATATATATATATATATATATATATATATATATATATATATATATATATATATATATATATATATCGTCCGCAGTTGCGGCGGTTTCCGCATTCTGTCCGAATGGAAGCTTCGACATCGTTGGTGGACATAAAATTCGCATGAATAAGAAATGCTCCATAGGGAGACGGTGGTGACCCACTTTTGAAGGCACATTGTACAATTCATAAAAAACAGCGTTGCAGCTATGACAGCTGAAGTAAGGCGATCTGTTGCAAGATCCTTCGATCATCCCATTATATTGCTTCATTTGTGTATACGCAACAGACTGATGAAAGCATCCGTTGCTGTTGTTTTTAATTTAGGTCTCATAAATTTGTTACGCAAGAGGAGAAGGCGCAGTGAGAAGGAAGGGTAGAGAAGAGAAGAAGGAAGAAGAAAGGAGATGGACAAGGACGATAGGCAGGAAGAAAGAAGTTGGAAGAGGAAGTCTGCAGTCAAACCATTCTTGAAGCGGTTAAAAAGTATGACGTCGTAAGCATAGCAAATCCCTTAGCACTGATACTTGCAGCTAATGGCTACTATACTAAACGATCACCGAATCATATCGTCCTTCATATACGCCTTGTGCAAATTATCTTTAAGTGATGAGCAAGCGCTAAACCTATATGTGTAATCAGACAGCTAATTAGACCTCAATTAGGACAGTTGCGCCGCATATGCTTATGTCCATCGAAAAATCTTTTCTTCATTCTTCAGTATAAATACAAAATACAAAATGCCCTAATAATATATAAATGAATTGAACAGTAGATAGTCGACGAGAAATAGCAAAAATCACTGAACGTTGATGAAAGAAAAGAAAAAGCGTAAATTTCTTAGGACTTGCAGATGTCGTTGATGACCATTCAAATGCTGCGATATTGCGGTCGAAGAAAAACCAGAATGAGGACAACCTATTCTGCGTTATCGTATATCGGGGCATTTTGTTCGCATCATCGATACAAATTAACGAATCCCATTATTCCTACTTACCTATTTGGGCAAAAGCAAAAATTGCGCAAATAATTCATTCATGGAACTCAGACGATCTGGATAACTTTTTTCTCTAACGACCTTCGTTTCGTTCACAATAAAACAAAGTCCAATTTGATATCGTCAATTTGATCTATCATATCGTCATATCGTCTATTCGATCATATCGTCTATGCTTTGTACTGGTGGAATAGAGAAAAGTTTTGAAAAAAAGGTACTAGAGCACACCAAAAACGGCGAGCTGCATCGTATAATGCTTGAATCATTGAGAACGTAGTTTGATGACGTCAGACATTTCTAACCGGGTGACACCACGAATAATTCAGAAGCCGTTCAAAATACTAATAGTGCATAAATAAAGAATTTCTTCGGCGGTAATGGTGGCCCCTCAAGAACTCCGTGCACACAGTCATTTTCGGGGGAAATTTGGCTCAAGTAAAAGCAACAAGTAGGCAATTTTGTATGAAACAACGGGTAGATCTTTTTTACCCTAATTCCCGACGCCCGCAGGACTTATTTTACCTCTTCGTGAACAACAGTTTTTTTTTTTTAAACTAAAGGCGAATGGCACCTCCATCCCACCCATTTCAATCTGTCTTCTCTTACAGACATACGCGTGCTATGCACTTGATAACCGTCTTTCGGATGTAGACTTCCTCGACAGTAAAACGCAACGAATGAATGACTTATCACTTTCTCGAAAGCCTGAATAATTCTTCTCCTTCCCCCTCTCATCCACCGATCGATCGAATCTTACTCAATATTAAAGTGCCTCCGCCGTTCTTTGAGTGTGGACAAGACTTGTATAGAGGATTCGCAGTTTGCATTGCAATTCCACCAGCTCGTATGGCTAAGGGTATAATTTCTCGGCTGCCTTATGCGGCCTGAATCATCGCAAATGTTTCAACATCAATTAAGAAAGGTAGGTTTGTTTAATCGCGCAGAAAGGACACTTTATGCGCTCAACAATTCGAGGGAGTTGCAATTTGGTCAGTTTCCAGCCGTTTCCAATTTTTTGACCTAACGCTAGTTTTATGGATACGACTCATATCAGATCACAGAGAGAAAAGGCTTTCTGTAACTATAATTACCTGGGCGAGTGCCACGCAACGGCTGACACGCATCCTTACTTCTGAAGCGAAATCACGACGATCTCAGATCATCCGGTCGTCGTAGGTCGTATCTTTCCTCCCAATGAAAGGAATCTCATGACCGATATGAACAACAGTTGTATCAAAAAAGCTGCTTACCCAGCTTACTTTGATACTCTAGAGTGGCAGATAGATGGGCTCCCAGTGCTCAGGACCATCGTATCTTCCTTCACGACATGGAAAAAAACCTAATTTGTGGATTCTTTTATTGACTTTTAGCTGACTGTTCACCATTTCAAACAGGACTGTCAGTGATTCTCGCACCATCCTATAAAAGACCTTCACTAGGATATATATTTGTTCCTTTCTTGACCTTTCGAAGCATAAAGAATCCCTGTTAATTTTAGAACAATCTTCAAATAAAAACTTGCCCCCCCCCCCTTGTTCAAGTGAATTCAAGTGACTCTACACCACAAAAACACTAGCAAACTTACTGAACATCCTGTCTCAAGAACGATTCTCGTGCATTCTATTAATTCCACCCCACCCCCCCCCCCCCCCCCCCCATTAAAAAAGTCACACTTGAGCCATACTTCAGAGTAAATCCTCAAGAATGAAGGCACAAAGTCGGCGTGCTAATACCATCTCTTATAAAGAAAGCTATCCATATTCTTATGTGTTTCGTTAAATAACCTGTAAGATGACGCATATTGTCGTGAAGTTCACAATCATACCACCCAATAGATCGCGAATGAAGCGACGTCCTTCATTCCTTGATTCTCCTCTCCTCCGCCAAACGAAATTTTTTCATTTACTTCCATTTATTAGCAAATAATGAACAATAATACAGCATAATTGCACAGTTCGGAGGGAGCGGAGAAAGCGGAAGGGGCGGCAGAAAGAATCAAAGAATCTCCACGATATACCTCTGAATGAAGAAGTAATCGAAATTAACTGCAGTTGCCTCAGTGTTTCATAAATCCAAAGCACTGGGATGACCTGCACAGTCTGGGATAAACACAAGCACTTGCCAACCCCATCCAGCATATTTTGAATGATACATAAACGATCCCTCTCACAGTGCATCCATCAATCGAAAATGAAAGAATAAATGTAATAGAATAATAATTAGTAAAAAAAAAAAACTCTGGACCAATGAACCAAAGGCGAAAAAAAAATGCGATTGCACTAAAAAAATTGAGGACATGACCATGTATATGCAAGAGGAACACCGCCCCAGCATCATTCAGTAGCGAAGACCTTTTTGATCATTAACGGCAATGCTCATTCTTCTTCCCCTGCATCTCTTAGCACATATTTACCGCAAAAAGAAAAATGATTCCGAAATCTGTGTTATCCACCCCATATCCATTAGATTGCTGGCACGTTTCAGTGCTGTATTCCTTCCGTTCAAAAAATTTTGTAAAGTGCCAAACACAATGCAGGATGCGATATAAGAAGCAAATAAAAGAGAAACGAAATGAAAGCGAAACATAACAAAGTAAAACTACAACACAACAAAATAATAAAATCACTGGATAAAGAAGAGATCAGCAAAAGGCAATCATATTCACAACGAAATGTTGTAAAATCAAAATAGAAGAAAGTGAAGTGTCGATCTTCGGTAGCGAACTCATCTCCAGCATCGGCTGTATGAATGCTCATAACACTGAATAACAACTTCATTCAACGACAACTCTGACTACTAAACTGGCTAAAAAATATGATAATCGACGAACTAGTTTTGAGTTCGAGGGACATGATGACTCCACACATCAGCAGCCATAAATGGGCTTATCGAAAGATTACCGAAGACCACACGAATGCATCAACCAACGAAACCTTCATCATGAGATGTTTCGTCATCCACAACGGTGGAATGAAAGAGCCATCAAATGATTAAGCATCCAATATAGGCAAAAAGTGGAACAGAAGCACAGTCCGCATTGGCACAGAGGGTAATCAACACAGGCAAAGGGGCATACTGTCAGTAGCCACAGTCATAGGCCAATCAGTGCACGTCTCGTGCCACGCATCACCATCAATCACGTAAGTAGGCCTAAGAATACGATCATCGTATTTCATGTACTTCCTGAGAACAAGTCCGCGTCCGCCAAAAAGCAAAACAATCGGACCCATTCGGCCTTTTCATGGCCATGCAGGAAAACATTCAGTAGACAAAGTCAATTCAAAATTTTCGAGCAAATAGGTTTCTTCTCCCTCATCCACCGTTAGATTGCCTCTAAGGGCTCCGCGGCCACATGCTCCTCTGTAAGGTCCATCATGCCCGACTAAGAGTAAAAATATCGTTTCACAGAACATCGATTCAAAACCAGCAAATGAAGCAAGTACTTCGTGACCCCGCAGTTGTACTGATCTCGTCAACGCAACCGGAGAAACCCTACATGGGGGAATTTTTCGAAAGCCGCCTCATGAAACATTTCAAAGTGAGCTCGAATCCCCACTCGAAAGATTTGAAACGAGGATGAGCCATATTTCCGAACACTTGGTTTTACTTAAACACTGATCATCAAATGGAGCATAGGGCAGTTCTTTGAAGTTTTCGAAATGTGATGGAAATATTCGAACATGCTGAGTGCGCATCCGTTATCCTATTGGATGCTGATGGTTGTACTTTCGCAATCAGCTATGCTTGCTTCCATGAAGCACCTGATCTTGCATCAATTTCAAAAAATTTCTAGTAAAACGAGTCGGAGTGACAGCCTGCTGTCGTCCCCGTATTAAAGTGTAAACTCAAGCCTCAAATCAACTTGCATTTCTTTTAATAATAACAAACGGCGCATCTGCCAGCAACCCTCCCACACCCCCAGCACATGTTAATGACAAATTCACTTCTTCTGCACGAAGAAAATCCATTAACGAATGAAATCGAAAAGATTTCTATGCAGAAGCAAGTGAACGCATTTGCATCGGCAAAACACCTCATCAATAAACCTTGCAATATCATAATTGCTCAACTTTTATAATTTTACTGATGAGGATGTGCAAGTGTGTCGGTGCACATTTGGGGCAATTAAGTTGCTCATTCAAAACGTAAGATGCTATTGAATTGGAAGATGTGGCGCATTCTTGTTGAAAGCTTTCATATTGCGAATGATCACTCAACTTCCTTTAATGAAAAGCATCTTTGCAATTTCATAAATTTCATATTGGGGCGCATAAGGCTGTTCAATCAGTCAAAAGCCCTCCCCCCCCCCCCCACCTCTCCCTCCCGTGTGAATGTATAATTGTTAAAGCGCAATAAACTACTCTCAATCGATCACTAAAACCCAGTCTTCTCTTCTCTACAGCCAACTCAATCTAAGGTAAATCAGATACGCTACCGAAATGATAAGAAAACCTGTGAAGGATAAGGAAAACTCAGCGAGAGCGACTTGCATGAGATCCTCGCATTGATTTCGAACATCAACTGCGATCTGCCTCAAACTTCTCATCAATTACTTTCGGTTACAAGCGTCGCTTACGTCTTGGTACCACTGAATGTATCTGCTGAATGAAAAGATTAGAACGAAATCAAAACATGCAAGCAATGAACGTCGGAGGTGAGAAAAAGAAAACAAACGAGCGCATTTAAATAAATAAAACAAAAAACAAACACGACAAACAAATAAAAAAGGAATGCGAGGGGATGGGAGGGGGAAAGCTGAAATTGGATTATAACGACACCCTGGAAACAAGCTATTGCCTGAAAACATCAATGAGCATCAAAACTTTATCATTCTCTATGTAGAACGCAATAAAATAAAATTTATGATTTTCAACTTACCTCTCGTTCTGTCCTCAAAAATTATTCTTCATAAACACTCGTCCTCGTCATCTGAAAACGCAAAAATATTTTTTTAACGTATAAGGCTTTAAGCATGAAATTCGAAATTATGAGAAACACTAATTTGTTACATAACGTTTAGGCATAAAATTCGAAATTAAATTTCATATATAACGAGTTTAACCAAATTAAAATATAACAGAAATTAATATATATAACAGAAATTAAAATCTGGGATAGTAGAGTTTAAATTTAAAAAAAGTGAAAAAGAGTGCCGAAATAAAAGAAGAAATAAAAAGAAACACGAAGAAATTAAATATAAATGCACACTTTTGCAAGTACAGATAAAGACAATGATAACTGCCTACATACTACAAAAAACAGCAAAGTACACTAGACTGTACGAGTTACAAAAAATGCCCACTTTCCTATGTGCAGTCAATCTGAAGTATATTCTTTTATCACTGCTATAAACGTGACAGAGTACAGACGACATTTGTCAACTCCTGATACGGAAATAGGGTTGCTTGCCAGATGCAAGTCCATTTGAAATTAATGGGATCTTCATTAGTTGATCATCAACATCACGAATTTGTCTTTGAACCCCTCCAAACAGGGGTCCTAGCAATCACAAATGGATCATAGCATTCAAAGCAACGCAATGAAAAAATTGTCTTATAATGGTTAGATTTTGAACTGCTCAATGCTTCTTTAATAAGAGACGCATCTTATAATAATTAAGAAATCAGAATATGAATACAATTGTGTTTCTACTTGTACGAGTCCATCGATAAAAAATAAAACAACGTGAGACGTGAAAAGTCGACTCAAAATTGTTAAAAATTGCAACGCGAATCGATGCAGAAAAACAAGGACACCACATGGAAATCGTCTTCAAAAAATACGAATCCACGATCAAACAAAAGAGACATCACTATTGCGACCCTTTCCGCTGCATAAACAACAAGTCCATTTGCCGTTAATGGGTCTTCACAAGTTAACCACTAAGCAGCCACATCACAGCTAACATCACCTAATACTCGGCGTAATATTAACCATGCCGGACTTAGCTAATTTATTATTTCACAGAGTGGTCAACACGTGCAGTAAAAAAAAGAATATTTATAAAAGCTCGGTCACCAAACGCAGCGATTGGTAATTTATCGATCCTTTCACCCTTATACAAGATGCTGTGCACGACCTGCAATGGGCTTGATGCGACGCTGATCTACCGAGTTCTCGCAATTGCTACCAGAACACATCCTCTCTTGTACGATTCGCATTCTCTGTTGGAGAAACAACGTGAAGTTATCGAACTTCAGCGATTTTTTTCTTCGTGATTCGTCTTTTTTCGTCGCGATTCTGAAGATGGCGAACGTCTTCGATTTACTTCCAGATATGCTCCTGAGCATCATGGGGCTTTTAAGCCTCATAAGAACAAAGCGGTTCCGCGACGCATTCGCCGCCACGGCCGCTGTATTCGGCATGGATGAAGGACAGCTCTACCTCGAGGTAGAGCTGTTTGTACAGGAGCACTGGGAGGAAGAGTTCGCGGCGCTTGATGTCCACTCACGTGGACTGCAATATTTCGGTTCGTTTTCCTGAATTTATTCTCTCTGAAAGTGATGAACTGTCGAAGAAATTGTTCGATTGCAATGAGAATGTTTTGCGTCATTTAATGCCTTTGTGTTTATTGCTCTAATGCGTATGGATTTTGTAATTGGTCTTGCGATAACCTCTGGCTTCTTTGTAGGTCGTATTATTTATTATAAAATAACTATAAAATATTTTCCAACAAATAAATGCAGTGGCACATTCTTCGACCTTTTTGCACTATACGCTGAGAATTGAGGAATTCTTGTCATTAGGTGGAGGCTTGTGAAGCTCGTGGTGTATTTGTTTGACATATAAATACGGTCGTTAGTCACATATCATGTTGAATACTAATAATTTTTGATGTTTTTTTAAAGAAAAAGAACAAAGTATAAGAAACGCAAACCGTCTTTTCTAAATTATTTAAACTTTTAAACAGGTAAAATATATATATATATATATATATATATATATATATATATATATATATATATATATATATATATATATTATACCAGTCTATATGGTGTAGAAACAGAATGCAAAATGCCCTTGTGAAACAAACGAAGTTATGAGAATATATTAAAAAGAAACATTTCGCAAGTGCAAGGATAGAAGTAATAGACCGCTGTTAGATGACTAGATGTTGACAATGCAGCAATAAGACATGGATAAATTATCTCAGTAAGACATGAATAAATTATGTGGATAAAAGATGACCACGTTTCGGCCCTTATCCATTGACGTGTGCAACTTGGTTGTGCGCGGAACGTTATGCATAACCTTAGTACGAGAACCTCACTTGCGGTATATTGGTATATTTATGTTATGTTGTGGCATCATTGCTGCTGCAGTACTTTTAGGCGATATGTTAAATTTAAAAGGAACTGTCATAAAATTTTAACGGCTGACCTGCTTTGCAATGTACCATTAACTTGGTTGTGTTATAGCTGGCGAGGCAGCTGGGCATCGTCCCAACGAGCTGTTGCTCGAAGCCGCGTGTCGGCTGAAAGGAGCTCAGCTCACCGTCTGGGACATCCAGAAGCGCCGCTGCTTCCTCTATGGGCACCATGGACCGATGTATACTGCCGCCATCAGTGGAGAGCAGTTCATCGCACTAATTGGAAAGCCACTGCTACCGGTGAGTGTACCTTGATTTCATCGTCTTTTACCTTGATCGCATGTTGCACGTTGTAGATTCATGTGTTCGCACCTAAATCTCAAATCTCGAATCTTCATCCTTAACTCTGTTTATTCGTCAATAAAAAAACAGTCGCAAAGTTGGCGACAGTGTCGTTTGCACAAATGAATAAGCAGAGTGTAGATGTGGACTGAAGAATTTCCCGATTTCAGTGGTACAGAAAGGTCGCCCATGAGGCAGAGCCCAGTACCAGCTACCAGCGCGAAGAAGAGCCCGCGCTGGTGCTCCCGATGCAGTTAGGCGGAAATGAAGTGGTGCCGGAGGAGCGCTCCCGTCCTAGCGAAGTGGAGATGCCCCATGAGGAAAGGGACGAGGACGTGGAAGTTGAGCCAGAAGAGATCAGCCCGGCAGAATATCAGCCGGAAAGCAACGCCGTGCCAGCGGACAGCAGCAGCCAAAGGGCACAATGGCTGGAACAGCTCGCCACCCGCTACCGTGAAATGCTGTAAGTGACACTCCTTCCTCAATTTGGACTGTTGCAATGCGTCGGATCTCATTCACGTTCGTTCTCATATATCTTTGAGGAATTAAAATTTAAACCGCATTTAGCTTCGGTGAGCCATTTTTGGAGTTGTCATTAAAAACAACTTCAAGCTTGAAAGAGGTTTTGGGTTCCGTCGTGCTGACCAACCGTTTTCATAAGTTATCAACAAGCAAATAACGAACGCATGCAAAATATTCGTTCTGTCGTCATTCAATAGGTGGAAGTGAAAGATCAGCAGCATAAGATGCATGCATTTTTTTTTTTGTCCTTCTGTAATTGCTTTCAAATTAAGGGTTCAATGTGAAAAACTAGTTCATGAAGTCTCATGTGTCGTCGTAGCTATCGAATTCACAGTTTTTGCCAATAATTCCCATTTTCCCATGTTGAGAATAAAAGACAGAATGGCAGACATACACATGCAACCACGACAGGATGTTTTCGTAGTGCGCTTTTGCTAGGCAGGATTTTCAAAGTGCACAATATTAGAAAAAAATCTTTTCCATGAGATTATTTGTGACCCAGAACAATGACTATAATTGTGTGACTGCATTTTCAAACATCTGTTGGAATTCGATAATGATTGCAGCCGTCCAAGAACTGGGGCAAATGTGAACGCCGAACGAGTGCCTAGAAGGCGAGCGGCAAGAAGGCAGCCGGACTTCAGACCGGCCGACATCTCGACGCTGCCAGCCCATATGGCAGCCGAATTGGTGGCACCAACCACGCCACCGTATATTGTGCAGAATAACAAAATACGTAAGTGTTTCTACTTATCTTTTTCTGCTGCTTTTGTACTGCTTCCTTTTGATGCTCTCTCAGGTTCTGTTGAAGATACCTTGCCTTGTGGAAGAAAGAAGGAGCAGTTCAGCAATGATTAGCGTCTAAATCTGCTTGCTCATAGCTGTGATTGCATATCCACGGCTAATCTTTTGAATAGCTGAGTAGAATCAGGAACTGCAAACACTAATTTTGTTCTACGTATGCGTTGCTTAACTAATGTACCTTTTATGTAGGACGGTCAAGAAAGGATTTGCGAATTTCAAAACCTTTCTAACAAAAGAAGCAATAATTGCGTAACCATGATATCAGCTTCACAGGTGAAAAATAATCCACCTGAAAGTTTTTTCTGATGCCTTTAAAGCAAGTTTTCTGAGAGGTGGTCGTAGGTGGACAAGCAGTTTAGTTAGCGACAACAACAGGGCGCTCTCGAACATCGAAGAACTTGCATTTTACTGCTTCTCTGTTGATGGCTAGGGTTTTTTTTAGTATGCCGCTTGGCACACTGCGGTGTGCGAGATAGGGAGTTCGAGACGGTAGCGGCTTGGAGGAAGCACGTCGCGCTATCTAAGTCTCATCTTGAAGACGGTAAGCGACTTGTTTGCTATTTACCTGGCGACAGTGCATGTTCATTATCTTTTTATTCTTTAAACGAGCTCATTCGTGATTGGCATTTTTCAAAAAAGTTTTGCTTTCGACGTGTTCATTTGATGAGAAAGAGGTTACTTGCGAATAGCAATTAGGCCATCGGTGAATTCCTGTTGTTTCATTAAGGATTTTAAACGCTGTTCGCAGGTGGGATTTGAACCTCGACATTTCGCCATCAAACACGAGTTTATTAGTGGGCTATGTAATCTTCTTGATAGCCTACGAGACTATGATTACATGATTACGTGATTTCAGCTTTCTGTGGCACTTGTGGATATCATCTCATCGTGCCACCTGAAGTGGGACCGGCTAGCGTCAAGGTAGGTCGTGTTAATGAGGATTCCTTAACCGCATATTTTCCTTCCTTCAATATCTGCATTCTTTGGAAATAGTCGGGTGAGGCGGAATTTAAAAAATACGTTTCGGTTCATTTTCGTCCATTAGTGAACTTATGATGAAGAGATTCATTTAAAAGATGCTCGAGACTAGTTCCCATTTACTAAGAGACTAATGCGTGCAGTTAGAATTAGATTTGATAGATCTTTCAGTTAGTGATTATTACAGAAGCACCACTCAGAACGTTTTCTTTAAGATATTGATCTCGACAAATTATATAGCTTCTTTGGTGTCGTAGGCCCAAATTTCCAGCGCTTTGTAACAGCAAGGCTGTTTATAGGTGAACTTGCAGTGATTTAATTTTAGGCATTCATCACAGCGCATAAGAAAGAGCGCTGTGTCGGGGCATCGAAAGCGACCATGCGGCAGAGACAAACGGAGATCACTAGGCTCAGCGGTTTGATGAGGAACACGAGCCACATCTTGGTGCCTGGTTAGTTGTTTTCTCACTGTCATCATTCCATTCGACTTTTACGATTCTTACACGTGATCAGTTCTTGCTTTCACATATATATATAAAATATATATATATTATATATATATATATATATATATATATATATATATATATATAATATATATATATATAATATATATATATATATATATATATATATATATATATATATATATATATATATATATATATATATCACACGAATGGATCGTTCGTTAAATGAATCTCAGGTGAACCAGGTGAATATATACATATATGTATGTGTAGATATATTCAGCTGATTGTGGTACGTTGGGGTATTTCATACGCATAGAGGCTTCTCATATGTACGGATTGACCTATGGTTTCTTTCGGTTGAGCATACATCTTCCATTCAGGTGCAGTGAATAACAGGAGTATTGAGGGGACTTGTTTGTATGGTCTAAAAGCGACAGAGCCTACTATCTGATGAAAGGTGGATGCATTGTTCTGATTTCCATCTCTTTTTCGCAGAGTAGTTTATGTCCGCGCAGAATACTTAACGGTGTTTATGGCTGTTTATGAGTCTTTTGCTTCCTCGCCTCATTCAGCGTATAGATATTAATGCAAGAAGCTTTCAGGCTTGCTCGCATAGTGAAATTTTTTCTTGCTCTTGATTTGTTTCAGAAGTGCTGCAAATAACTTAGACAGCAGTTTGAATGTCAAACGCATCTTCAGATATTCAACAAGTAGAGGCACCAGCGGAAGTGGAACTCCAGCCGCCAGCTGTTCGAAGGAAGCGGCATTATGACACCGAGCAGGCGCGCAGAGCAGACGTATGCGCAGCATATCTGAAGCGCTTCAGAGCGACCGAGCCGGAGCTAATGGCGGAAATAGCGAGGGAGCATGAGCTCCAGCTTCCTTAAGCGACTGGTTAGCAAGTTCGATTTACTCCATTCGTAATTGACTTTCGGTTTTCACCAGCAGTTTTCCATCACTGGTATGTATAACGCAGTTTTCAACCAAGGTTTGCGTTTTATACCTATCTCCTTCTGAAATGGTAGTGTTGTTGCAGATTTGCGTCGCTATACACGTGGTTGCAATAGCTGCCGTCTGCTCCCTCGAATAATCATCGTTCTTCTCGACTATCCCTTTGCTACCTGAAGGTCGCAACGTTCGGAACCCTGCTCGGTGGTCATATCATTTGCCCATGGTCGCCGTTCTCGCATTCGCCGCTTCTCGTTGTCACCACGTTGTCTGCACGTCGTAAGGTTTATGGTGTCCTATGTTAGCCATAGATGCCACCATCTAGTGCACGCATTGCCCATCTCCCCTTCTCCACAGTGTTCACTTATGAGTTCGCAAGCAACAGATTCTTTTGGAGTCTGGAAGAAATTTTTAATGCACTACTTGTGTCGGGAACATAGCTCTGTTTTCATGCTAGTTGGAGCAGCCATTGAGGGTAGTTAAGCTCCTACATGACGCAACTCGAATAATTGCTGCTGCTGTTATGAATTAAGGGATCGAGCGGTCACATGCCTCATTGAAGCTCTTGCGCTCCAGCTGTAGTTGCATATTCATTTTCATTTGAAATATTTCGAATTCAAATTACTTCATCGACCTCGCTACCCCCTATCCGAAAATGCCGCAGCCAGATACAATTTCCCAGAGCCGCCCTCAGTTAGACCTAATATGACTACCCCGGAGAGTTGTTTGCAGCTCTCTGTCTATACCATCCATCAGAGAAATAGATGGGACTAATGTAAGTACACAGGGACCTAAAATTTACATTGGAGCTGATTATTAAAAGCGATGAAATTTTAACATAAAAGACGCTGAAGGGTCGTTCAGCCTGCTGCCGGAAAAAAAATGCTTGTCTGGAATATGTAGAAGCTGTTGTCTCGTGGGGGAGGGGGGGGGGGGATCTGTCTCATGATACCATACTTACAAGTTTCATGCTTCATATGGGATTTTCACTAGTGATTCCTAAGGATATCATGTGTAAGAGATTCTGCGCCTTTTGGAATGTTTGGGATGTGGGATTTCACTTGCATAAGGACAGATAAAACAGAAATTTGTAGTTTTTAATATTGTCAACAATAAGCATCTCTTACACTTGTCGTTCTCTGCATTAAAGCATTCCATAGGAGGCAGGATACAGATTTTGCGCAGATATGGCCAGCCATCGGCCGTGCGTTTCGAATCCACGGCGATTTTTCTTTTGGAGGATCAGCAGGATGTGTCAAAGGCGATTAGAACGGAATCAACAGCAAGCAGGTTTGTCGGAAGGTGAGAATTTTACAAACGAGCGCATTTTTGTTTTCTTGTCTACTCTATTGATCTCTGGTTACCGTCAGTGGTAAGGAGATCATGGCTTCCATTTATTTGTGAGCTGTTCCTCCCCCAAATTTCCCACCTCGCCCCTCCGAAGGACGGACGGTTCGTCGGCGAGTGCGGAAGAAAGCACAATGCTTGGCGTCTGGGACACTGATCGAGAGACCCCGTGAAATCGGAGAGCTTCCTCTCTGCTATGAACGTCGTTCCTAACAGAAAGGTCAGTTGTTTCACTAATTCGGTGTTGAGTTTTTGAAATGCCGACATTAAGCAATTCCTGCAGATGTTTTCTTCACTTCCCTTTTGCGGTAATGGAACTTTTCGTTGCACTGCTCAATCAGGAAATGCTTGCAATATTTAGCCGCGGTGAGTCAGCTCCTTGTCGTTGGGCTACATGAATGCATGGGGCTGTAGCAAACAAACGTTCTTCAGGTTCAGTCTGCTTTTACGAGCAAAGACGATCATCTTGTATAATTTCACGATTGCTTGAAAATGGTCGTCTTTATATTTGGCTGGAAAGAAGTGAGGAGTTGGGGGAGGGGATTGCACATGAAGGCAAAGCTCCTTCACGTGAGACATATGTCGATTTTAGATAGAATTATTCTCGCCTCTGCATAGATATTATTTTTCGTGAAACCAAAGAGATATCTCATAAGGATTTCAGATAAAAACAGTTTTTTGCTGTCGAGAGAACAGTTTTCTCCGTGGAGCGTTTTCTTATATTTGAAGCAAATTAGATATTCAAAAAATCAGTAGAACTTTCTCGGAGCTCAAGATCTGTCTTAGCTCCTGGAACAATTGTGGATGGAAATTGCGAAATTCTTCAAAAGTGCTGGAGGGCACAATTGCGGACGAGAATGATGTCGTACACCAACGTTTTCGGTGGACGACCAATTTGAGCTCTTTTCTGAATACATTTCATTCTCGGTCGTTGAAAAACATCAAAGAATGAAAGATTTTTCAAATGGTTTTGACATCGATATACGTTGCGACTTATAAGGCATTTTTCTGACTTGTTGAATCTGTCAACGACGAGAAATGCAGCAGAAATATTTTGCCTATTCGCTCAGTTCTAACGATTTATTCCATCGCAATTATTTTTAATGCAGAATCACAATAGTCAGCTTACACAATTTCTTATTGACTAAGAAAATGTGGAGTATTTCCAGATAACTTTTAATAAGAATATGTATTCACTCCTCACTGCATTCTGGCATTGATGATGATCTTTGTACTAGGTGATGTTTCAACGCTTGTTTTTTTGTTCTACGAGTTAAATAACGACTTTGTTCTTTCTAAGTGGTCAGTTGACCGCTCAAGAAGTCCGTTGAGAAATTCTGAGTGGTCAGTCAGTTGCAAATTGCCTTTCTGTATCATCCTTTCTTTTTTTTTAAAACTTTCTTTCTGCTTCATCTTGCCGTTTTTTCCAGATTTTCTTTCTTCATCATCTCGTTCTGGCAAATCTTCTTCTCTATGATGTTTTTTTTGCAAATTTCCTGCTCCCATCATCAGATCCTTTCGCTACATCGCCATTTTCTTTTTTCCAGTTTTCTTTTCTACTTTATGTTTTCCTTTTGCTCTTTCTGCGTCATCTGTTACTCTTTGTAATTTTCTTTTCTGTGCCATGTTTCTTTATCGCAAATCTTCTTTCTGCGCCGTCTTTTCCTTGTTTCAAATCTCGTGCTTTCATCATCTTTTCCCGTTTTCCGAATTTCACTTCTGCATCACCGTTTCCTCCTTGTGAATTTCCTTGCCCCATTATATTTTCCTTTTCGCAGATTTTGCTCACCATCGTTTCTTCTCTAAAATTTCTCATCTGCATCATACTTTCATCGTTACAAATTCTCTTTCTACATCATCCTTCCTCATTCGTAATTCACTTCTTCCATCATCTCCTTCTTGCAAATTTCTTCTGTGCATGATGTTTTCCTTTTGCAAATTCACTTTCTGCAAATTTCTTCTCGCATCCCTCCCTTTTTGAGAATTTCCTCTCTGCATGATGTATTAATCTTTCCAGCTTTACTTTCGGCGCCATCTTCTCCTTGTTGCAAATTTCCTTCTACCGTTATCTTCCCGTTTTTCCGAACCTCATTTCTGCAACACTGTTGCCTCTTTACAATCTCCTTTGTACATCATCATTTCCCTCCTCCGCAAATTTCGTTCCTGCATGATGTTTTTCTTTCCTCAAATTTGCCCAACTTCTTCTTTCTTGTAAAATTCCTTCTGTACCATCCTTTTTTTACAATTTTCGTTCCTCGACCATACTTCGCTTATTGTCAACTCTCGTTCAGGACCATCGTTTCCCAGACGCAATTTCCGCTTTCTGCCATGAACCCATAGATCACCGCAGATGCATGGATGACCACAAACCAGTCACAGAGTCTTCGCGCTACAAGCCAATTTTTTATCCTCTTATCTCAGTACCTTCTGGAACATTTGACAGTCGCAAAAACATATTCTGTTGAATGAGGATGGTCCGGATGATTCATGACGGGACCTGAGCCGCGAAGCTCAGTAGTGGCGAAAGTACATGGGAGACTGTAGGAGCGATTTTTCGAAACGAAATCTGAAATGCACGTTTCCACTGAACTCATAAATTTCGTTCAAATTGGGAAACATGAGTCTTCAATTCGGAATATACGAATGAGAGCACAAGGGATGATGTCCACAGTGTGCTTATTTTACACCACCAAAAAAAATGGTTTCAGAAAGATTCGCATCTCCAAATAGACGCCTGTTTACAAATTCTCATGTCCCTGTCAGCAAGCTCTTGAAATTTTATTTGCTTCTTTTTTTTCCCTGTATTTATCAGTTCGGAGGCGTAGGATACTATTGTGATTGCCGCCTAAGTTTTCTTTTGTGCTACAAACATTTTCAGTTTCCTCCTCGCTCTAAGGTTCTACAAATTTCATGTTTGCACAGTCTCAAAACTTCGTATCACATCGGTCAGTTGAAACCTTTGGCTACCGTATTATGGGAGGATGAAGTTTGGTATGCACCTCGAAAACTGGGACTTGTGGTCACCGATGCATTACAGTGGTATTTATCTATGTTGCGACGAAGGAAATTTCCAGAAAGGAAACCCTGATGCAAAGAGGCAGTTTGCAACTGGCTGACCACTCAGAATTGCTCAAGTGGCTTCTTGAGTGGTCAATTGACCTGTCGAAAAAGACTCCTTATTTAGCTCGCAGAACAAATAAGCAAGTGTTCAAACATCACGTAGTACAAACATCATGAACAAGTGCTAGATTCATTGTAGTTTGAGAGATGAGTGCACATTCATATTAAAATTATCTGAAATATTCACGTTTTGTTAGTCGAGAGCGTAATAGTTCGAGTTGACTGTTGTGATTGTGAATAAAAAATAGTCGCAATACAAATAGTCGTTAGGACTGAACGATTAGGTTCATATTTTTCGCTCACATTTCCCTTCTTCGATGCCGATTCGATAGGTCAAAAATGCTTTATATGCCGCAAAATATATCGGTATCAAAATCGTTTGAAACCACTTAAAGGTGCTTCATTCCTCATGTTCTTCAACAATCGAGAATGGAATCTACTCAGAAAAGAGCTCATAATTAGTTGGTCTTCCGAAAATGCCTCTGTAAGGCGTCATCCTCGTCCGCAGTTGCGCCCTTCCTGCACTTTTCATGATGTTGCGGCACCGTAATTTCAGTGCATAATTGTTGCTGGAGCTCAGCAAATGACAGCTTCCGAGGTCTCTTTGCTCTAGAGGAAATTCTGCTGGAAGCAAGCTCACTCTGTAGATGCCGAAATGGCGAGCTTAATGGATTCGATTCTTGTGATAATGTCTTTTGCTGAATATGAATTAGCTGTTGAAAGTCCGGGTAATGTTTATATCGAATATTGCATTTGGGAAATCTTAATGAAAGGTGTTTTTTAGGTGCGTTTTTTCTTCTGTCAATCTTTTACCTGCAAAGCGATGACTGCTCACGCAGTCATTCCTTTCCCGGTTAATTCTCTCTGCTCTCCTGAAATTCGTACCGTAGACACTGCTGACGACCGGCAAGTTGGCATTATTCAGTAATGCGTTACACGATGCTAAATTTTAGAAAGCAATCTAAAGCACTTTTTAAAATGTTTTTAGTGATATTTGAAGATAGAAGAGATTTGTGAAATACGGACTGAACTCAAGGATAATAAGCTGTCGAGCTCTTATGACTAAATAACGTCTATACAGAAGGCACTTTCTCCTCGATAGCGGTCAAGTATTGCATCGAGAAGTGGCAAAGTGGTTGTTTGCCGTTGGCCATTTCCATCAGCAAGCGTTTCTCTCATTGGCAATTGTGTTACATAATATTTGTCGTGTATTGCATTCTCGTGAATTTTAGATTGGGTAAATCTGAAGCTGTTTTATTCATTGTGTGAGTTATCCGGTGAATACGCCGATGTGTCATTATCAAAAGCGACTAATAGGTGATTCATTTTCTCTCAGTCTCCTTATTGCGCTTCCAAAGGAACTCGACTGTTCTTCGTTGCAGTTTAGAAGATGTGCGTGTCTATCTAACATGAGGATTGCATTTCCGGCTCCTTAATGCTTTATTTTCAGCTTCTTATTCGTATAAGGTTTTTGACTATTCGTCATCATTTTCAGCTACCCGAGAATCTCAAATCAGCTTTTAAAAAATTTGCACATTAAAAAAACTTTGGCTGGTTCCCAAATTTTTTGTAGGCGAAGGTGTTTTAGAGTATTTCTCCACTTCATTTCTTCTATTTTTTCGAAATTCCCGTCCTTGAAAATACCTGACTCAGGTCATTGCTTCATATTTTTTACACACCTGACTGCAGTCATTGCTTCATATTTTTACACACTTTTGTGTTCACTTCCTCGTCAAAAGTGAACTATAGCGGCGTTTTTTTGCATATTTATGGGTATGCGCCCGTGTCCGGTAGTTTCAGCTCGGAGTCGCTGAATTCGGATGTATTCGATTTGGTGATCATAGTGGAGCATAGTATAACCATGGGCGTATCTGCTATGCGTTCGGCCCCGTCTTCTTCCAGAAGAGTTACAACGTTGGGCCAAAAATTTGTACGCAATTTACATCAAAATGTGGCAAGTAGCAAGCAGAGGAAAACCCCGAAATTACGTTTGAGCGCTCTAGAAATTCCTTGATCAGATCAAGATAAATTTCACACTTTTAAGGCGTTTGCCTCAATGAGAGCCGGTTGGAGTTGCACATGGATTGCACAGAGTCGTGCACGCTCAACATATCTAACCAACAGCAAATTTATAGGTTGTTTTACACTTGTAAAGGTGATTTCCAACCAAGGCGAAACCTGTACTAAAATATATAAGCTGAAAACAGCCCGATTCAGGACCTCTGAAACTGTCAAAAGAGCAAAAACAGTAGGTTTCATATGAGAAGAAAATCACTGCTTACTATTCCCTAATAACTTGAGTTGTTCAGGCCGGGCTCGCCGAATTCGAAGGCAGAAAATTTTGCACTCACTGGGCGCGATTTCCACGTCTGAAACTTTAATTCATGTCTCCTCAATCCCGAAGGAAGTGCAGACCGTGGTAAACATCTCTGCTCCTTTTCTGTTTGCCGATTTCATTCCCTTGCTGAGTGCAGCAATTCCCGCTGCGTTCGATGAGCTAACGTTCTCCCACAAATCAAAATCAAGCAATAGTCAGACAAATTTTTTTCATGCCATCTGCCAGGACTCTGAATTGCTCCTCAGACATATATCGTGGTGGCTCGCCACAACTATTATGCGCTTTCGTAGGCAGACGAATACGTCTGCCATCAGCTGCAAATGCTATCTGTGACTTCGGGTGTATTGATAAACCACAGATTTCACTGAACTTTCCTTGCGCTGAAATATCTTCGGGAGCGTTTAGATTACAGTATACGTTTTTGCGGTCATCGCAGCGCGAATGTATCAAGCCTACCTTAAAGCCTTTGTCCTACACTGCGGCTTTGTTATTGAATATTGCTCGCCTGTTTGACCAACTTATTCGTTTCTGGTATCAAATGCACTGAAAACTAAGAAATATATCACCGGTATAGTCTTCAATAAGGTCGTTATAAAACCCGACTACACTGCGCATCTTAAATTCTTCAAGCTTGAAAGTTTAGAATATTAAAGAGTAATACTTGATTTGGTACTATGCTACGAAATTATCAGTGGATATTCTGACGAATCCATCGATAGTGTCTTTGCTTTTGGGTGTTTCATGGCAGTTGCGCATTGCTGTCAATTGACACGCAGGACATGGTCACTGACAATGTTCTGCACAGGCTTCCAATGCAGAGTGGTGCGGATCTGGAATAATATCCAAGAAAGTGTTATGGAGGCTGTGAATTTGATTGTATTTTTGTGTCGCCTGAAACTTTCAATCTGCGCTCATGTGTGAGAATGGTTTACCTGAAAAATTCGTCAGCTGCCAGATTCTAGGCGACTGATGCATTTATGTGTTGGGGACGTTTTGAAGTGCTGCTTTATGATATACGCTCGGATGACGTTTTTCTGACCATGCGCGTTTATGCTACTCTCTTGTACTCCACTAAGTACTGCAGTCTTCTTTGTTCTTCCATGAATAAAGATTCCTTGCACGTAATAAACCATATTTTGATTGTGCGTGCTTCGATTTGAAAAGGTTTCAATTTCGGTGCCGTTACTTTCTCTTTCCGATGTACACTTCATGCATGGTAGCATGAACGGAGTGTTTATTCCCCGGTTGTATTAAATTTCGTCGAGTCCTCACTTCTGCGTGGAAAATTCTTGCTAACTGCGATACATTTTTCATTAGCAGCCAACGGAGTGCGCGGTGTGCACTGCCTGAAAACCGCGAAGTTGTTGATATATTTCATCTACTGCTTTTCTATTTTCATCGAAGCAACAAATGCGTCTAATGGTAAATAACAAATGCTGTTTTAAGAGAATATTTGGGTGTAGTGGCCTTGCTCTTACTCCTGTTGTATAACACAGCCTGTAATAGATAACGCCGAGGTATTGTGGTATTGTCAAAGTCTATTTAGCCATAAGATACCGATAATTTTCGATGTTTTTCGTTTGGTGTATACGGTCAATAAATGGAGAAGACGAACGGACGAGATGACATGTAGTGGCCTC